>JAPTGZ010000001.1:23278212-23290488 GCA_029814645.1 Fowleria isostigma | reverse complement strand
TTATTTTTAGGCATGTGATTGTTTATATTTTCAAACAATTTTTTTGTAGAAGTCAATTTTAATGGAGATTATTTTTAAAAAATCATACAAGTTTTATTTCCTTGTACAAATTATTTTTGATTACAAGTAGTTTTTTTGTTGTCTTTTTTTAGATTTTTTTTTTCCCATTCAAGTTTATTTTTATTTAAGGGCTACATTTATTTTTTAGAGAGTTCTTTTAAAATGACTCTCTCTTTTTTTTTTTATTGGCGGTACTTTTTTTGGGCTGTTGCCCTTCCGGGCCACCATACTTCTTCCCTGTGCCCACGAGACAGCTTTTCACTTCAATGAGAAATATCGGTCACGATTTAATCTCACAAGATCTCAAGGCAAAAGATCTCATCACACCCCTATTACCAACCATAACACTGTAGTGGATCTCCTATTTACTGGGTGTGGGAATTTAAATATTATTCTGATATTATAGTCTGCACTTTAATTAAAAGGTCAGAAGGTTAATGTTTTGGTTAGATTCTTAAAATCCTGTGTTATACTCCAAAATAGCATTGACATCAGTGCTAAACTCCCTGCAACCTAACATAAATCATACATTAATAGTTGCCACTATGTTGATAATTTAATTGACGACACTTAGATGTTAGGGATTTCTTTTGTCAGATATACCCTAAAAAGATGCAAAGAAATAGTTAAACGGGCTCCATAGATATGATTAATGTTTTATTAGTGTTGTAATATGCAAGATGTCCATTTGTATTTTAACCACTACAGGACACAGCCATGCGTAGACTTAAAGTCATCGCTCTTTTCTCCATCTACCACAGTCACATATTCACACATCTACACACACATACACAACACACACACATATCTAGGTCAAGGCAGCCAGGGGTAATGGGAAAAGCCTGAGGCATATCTGCCAGGCAAATGATCTTATGAAATGATTAAAGACTGGTTTCTCTCACCGAGGGTGCGGATAAAACAAGACTAGTGGTGCATATGCAGCTTTATGTATATGTGTATATGTGTCCGTGTGCTCGTGTTTGTGCGTGCAAGCAGGGCTAATCCAGGCTCAATGGTATCCACCCAAATGTTCCCTGGGAAGAAGCAGTAAAGAGGCATGGTGGTGCAGTGGTGGGAGAGAAGATCTTTCAACTGAAAAACATGTGCCGGGTGTACTGAAGTGCCTTCGAGCAGGACAGCCTTCCTCCCTCCATGGGCGCCTGTAGTGAAAGTGCTGAGGTGTGACAACTGGAAGTGAACGATATTCTAATGACTGCAAAAGAGGCAAATAGTTGAATACTTTAGTTTACTTTTTATGAAAATTAACCTGCAAGAAAAATGAAATGTTTGTATGTACATTCAGTATTATATTTAAAGAACAATGAACACATGGCATTTCTTTCATAAGATATGGTGTTTTAATCCTTTTTCTGTAGTAGGTTCTTTACCTCCACTGTAGATTTGTAAAAAAAAAAAAATCAATAATAATAATAATAATAATAATAATCACAAATAGGGATGTAACAATTACAGTATAACAATAAACTGCGGTAAAATTCCCAACAGTTAGCATTACTGTTTCAATTCAAATTATTGTGGAAACCGTCATTGATTACCACATTTTGAAAACTCACAGTAATATGTAAATACTTGCACTATGGATTTGTTTCCATGTGGTTGTATTGTTCTTACATCCACATTACTTTGTTTAATGTTGGTGTATACACATTTGATTTCTACCAAAGTAAATATGCTGACATTTTTACATTTTAATCTCAGGTGAACAATGTTTCTGACAACAAAGTACATTGTGCATGTTCTTATATTAGTTTTTTCTAAATATAACTTGGTTAATTTATGTGAGTGTGTGTACAAGTAATTTTTGGACATTTTGTGTACATTTCAGCAATACCGTGATTATAATGACAACCTTGATAATTTTGGTCACAATATGAAATTTTTATATTGTTACATCCCTAGTCACAAAACATGTAAATAAAACAGGTATTGAATTGAAAATGGTGAATTATCATTTTTTTAGTATAAATAAACTGAAAGTTGACTTTTGCCTCAGTTATAAACAACCTTCATGAATTCAACGTTTCAGGTTTTTGAGGCTCAAAATCATGCACATAATGTTTTAATTTTACAAAGCAAAACAAAAACAAAATAAGTATCAGTTCAGCCACCATCCACTGTTTGCTAAAGGGTTCATCTCAATTGCAAAGTGCTGACAGATATGCAAACAACCCAAATATGTGTTAATGACTGCTAGCTTAGTGTGCGAATAGTAAGGTGTTGATTAGCGCTGTTGCAAGCTCCTGTAGCCAAGACAAGTCTGGCCCACCGTGGTGAGTTACAACATACGCCCTCAGCCAACAATAACGAACTCCTGTCTGCAGCAACAGCTCTCATAGTCACTTCTGCTCTCGTCCTGACAGAGGCGATGCTGTCTTATTGCAGAGCTAAAGTCTGCCCTCTGGCCATGTGGGGAAAAGAGGGGGAGGATAAATGAGACCCTTTTGGACAGCAGTGAAGTGACCCATATGTTTTCTCTGGTCATCCCTCCATCTCCTCTCTTGTCCTATCTCATTTTGTTCTATTTCCCTACTGGCCGTCTCAGTTTTTCTTACCTCTTATGCCGCGGCACTAATACCAACACCAGTAGTGTTGCCGGCGTGACAGCAGACAGATGTTTAGTGCCACTTTCACATGCAAGAAGTGCAGGACAGGAAGTTGAGTCCACACATGCAGAGTTAATATACCTTATGCAAGACATGATGACAGCTGCATCAAACGCTGTGTGGACTTCTCTGTTATGCAAAGCATTTCACATAAATTCCTCTCACAATGACACACACACAAACACACATTTCTGTTTCAGGTGCCTACATCAGAAGTGGCTGTGTAGATTCTGGTGTCACAGGATCACCCTCACCACAGATGACAAACAGATATAATCAGCTCTCCAGAGACCAGTCCTGCTGCTGCAACATTCATTACAGCTGGACTAATACAAACATCAAACAATCATAGGGCACCGTCCACTACACTAAACAAACACAGATCACACACTGATACCAACACGCACATCCATCCACAGACAGTTATAGACACGTAATTGCATGCACTGTCATCGCTCATTGTCATCACATCAACAGATATCTCATATCAAAGGAATTGTCCTTTTGACCCTCTATGGCACATAGACCAGAATAATCACATAATCTCCAAACTAAGGGTCCATATACATATCCAAATTACTGCCTGGGCCATCCTGTCATTCCATCAGTAGGGATTTGCATATGTGTGATGTATTTAATACTTTCTCAAGCTTGATCCAGCACAGCACACTGATACAGCATGTGAATCAAGCTGAGGCAGACCTGGAGTTGATTTATCATCTTACCATGGCTAAAGGCTCTGTCTGGGCTGTTTGAAGTGATGTGTGGATGTCAGTGTGTATGAATGGATGTATATAGATAGAGATATAGGTGGTTATGCGTGTGTGTGTGGGTGGGTGATGGCGTTATGTGTGTGTGTGTGTGTGTGTGTGTGTGTGTGTGTGTGTGTGTGTGTGTGTGTGTGTGTGTGTGCGTGTCTAGGGATTCACCCGTCTGATGCATGTCGTCTAGACAACATTTGTGCCCTGCGTCCGAAAAAGGGGTGATTGTCTTATGCAAATGAGGCCACGCTAGCTGTGACATCCCGTCCAGCATGTGGGTCATGTGATGCGAGGGAGCAAGGCAAAGCAGTGACAGTTGATAGCCTGCTTTTTTTATTTATTAGCATGGCCATTGTTCACCATCACCTCTTCAGGCAGTGAAGACATGGGGTGGTATTCAGGCCACGAGAAAGAATACAATGTGTGATTTGTCACAACCTTTATGCTGGTAATACGAGCTCAACATACAAAACCTTTCTAATTACCTAGATGAGAATGAAAATGAATCACATGACAAAGATTGGTTTTCTTAAAGGGTCAGTCCAGTAAAAATCTCATTTATTTTACATAGATTAATTTTTTTGTTTGTTAGTTTGTCAGCCTCTGATTTTTTTTTATTTCTGACAAATCTTGTTTCTCTGATGAGTGGAATTTCAAGAAAAAGTCATCTAAACTACTAATCAGCAATATAAGCATTAATTTAATGTCATTATCATTAGTTATGGGGTATATTTTATTAAAACACTTGCAATTAAACATAAATACGGTACCGTATTTATACTGACAAAAGTATGTGTGATATGCCGTTTTCTCATGACGTCATTATACACCTTTTACACACTTTAACTTTAGGTTATAAATACAGTCATGAAAAAAATATATTAGACCATCAGAAATCATCAAAAGCAATGGTTATGCAATCAAATACAGACTCCTGTATCATGTGACTGAAACAGAAAGTAAAACACGGATGTCTAAAAGCATTGTTTTTGTCAGTCCAATGCCATAGCTATTGATGTAACAACTTATGTGATTTTGATTATTATCAAGAAGACCATGAAAAATGGATAGATATCAGCTCTTAAATTAAACTCTTATGAGCTGCTTTTGTTGTTATTGTTATATTTGTCCAAACAAATGTACCTTTAGTTGTACCAGGCATTAAAATGAACAAGAAATTAAAGAAAACATAGGGTGGTCTAATAATTTTTTCTGTACCTGTAGTTTTTACTGTAATTTTAAGTGAAGAGTTCCTTTTGAAAATTTCCTTCAATGATTTTAATGGATTTTTTTGACATGTAAAGCTCAAAACTAATTCCAGCATGTAATAGCCATGCATTTTATAATGCCAGTGTTAATGCTCAGCACTGTGGGATGCAACTCTGCATCCCATCATGCTCTCTTGGCCCTTTTCAACAAATGTGGCAGCCATTTTCTTGTTGCTCCCAGTCAAAATGCCCTCTTTAATTATCAAAAGCCAGAGAAGGGCTGCGGCGAAAGAGGAAAACACTGTCAGGACTGGGATATGGAGGGGGCTCTGGGACGGAGGGGAGCAGTATGGACTTGACAACCCAGGGCATGAATCGTGTAAATGGATTTCAAAACAGATGACCTGCATGCTGATCTCATGATCTGTGCCTTCCAGTCCTTCTTAGATGCAAGCTTTTTACTTCTCATTTCTCTCTCATCATTCTGCCTGTTTTTCTCTCTTTCTCATTTACGCACATCACGCCCCCTCTCACATGACATAGCCCAGGGTATTATCATAGGATATGTCCAGAGGTCCACACCGACCTTTAACCCCAGTCTCTGGGATAGAAGGGGGCCCCGTTCGCTGTTGGAGCACAAAGAGTGGCGGGGCCAGCGGCGGTATTGTTGGAGGAGGCTGCTGACTGACAGGTCATTTTTCACCCATTGTTTTTTTTTTAAACAGCAATTTTATCTTGCAAAGTAACGCCTTGGCAACCATGAAAAGTGTAGTTTCAATGCGCTCCTTCATGAGTGAGGACCTCAAATATGTGCAAACGGTGTTTATTGATTGTGAAAGTGCAAGAAGTGAGGCATGGATAAAAATGTTGGAGCTGGCCAAGAGGCTGTGGTTTGGGGAAGGCTTCAGTGAGGATCTGCTTCAGGCCCTGTTGCTCAGCAGATCCACCTGGTACCTGGGATGTTGTCATGGGTATCTGGTGGAGAAGAGGGAGGCACAAAAAACAAGAAATAGGTGTGGAGGGCAGGTTTAGACATACAACAAGAAGTGCAGAGTTTGGGATGTGGTCAGAGTAAAATACCTTTAAAAAAATTTTCTGATTCCAGTGGTTTATTCTGTTTGAGATTACCCCTAGTGCATAGCCATCTGCTGTTTGTACAGTGATAATCAGCTTTATTATTAAAAAAATAAGAAAAATAATAAAAACAGCTATGAAATACTCCCAGGACTTTATGTTATAGTGTGCAGCAGAAAATAAACTGAGTAGCCACAACATAACATATTTTTCATGTGTTTGTTTACTTGGGGTACTTGTGTGATTACAACCACCGACACACCAAAATGGGCTAGTCTCAGTAGCCGTAGCTCTCTAGCTTCTCTCGGTATCTGGCGCTGTATCAAAGCGGGGTGAGGAGACGCGCTCCAAGTTTTAAATTGAATTTCATGCTGGATTAGTACCACTCCTCTGAAATGCATGTGAGCCTTTCCTAATGACGCGCTCATCTTCACACCCTAGAGAGACAGTGTATGTGTGTGCATGTTTGTATGTGTTTTCCTCATCAATTAGCACAAGCAGCCTAGTGACACATAACAGACATGTTTGCCATATCAGTGGAAGTAATTGCCTTGTTAGACTCTAGTACTTTACTCTATATCACAATATAACTATTAGGGGATGTTTATCATATACAGTATATGTATGAATTGTTACAGACATTCATTTGGAATACATCAGATTGGTCAAAATCACCTTTTCAATCAGTCAAAATTGTATAGGTTCAAACTTATTAGCGACACATTGACTGTTCCGACTCATCTGCTTCCTTGTCTCTTTCCTCCCTCTGTTCATGGTCAGGTCTGATGGGGTCCTGGCTGCCTTGGGTCTATCTGTCCTTTGCCATGCATCCTTTTTTGCACTGACCCATGCTTGAGGAGCAGGGACTGGGGCCTGGGGGCTGAGGTGGGAAAGGAGGGAATGAGAGTTTGCATGTGTATGTGTGTGAGGGGTGGCCTCTGCTAGAGGCGATGGGTGAGCAGAGGGCAACAGCGTGGGGGTTGAATGTAAGCCATGCAAGCCTCTCCTTCCCTTCTATCCACCCCTCCACCCCTCCCTCGTGATCCTGGCCTGAATGACATGGATGAATAACAGAGATGTGCAGCGGTACAGGCTGCCCTGCCGCTGACCCTGACTGCTCTGACCAGGCCACGCATGGTCTGTAAGTGTGTATGTGTGTGTACTTATGATCATATTTACGTGTGCATGCATGTATATAGAAATGCTCATATTTTTATTGATGTGTACATCAAAAAGCATGCTGATTTTCTCCATATACAATATGACTCATAAAGATCTATATGTGTGACTGTATGGGCCAATGTTCATGTCTATGCTTACATACATGTGTTTGTGTGTGTGTGTGTGCGTGCGTGCATGCGTGCGTGCGTGTGTGTGTGTGTGTGGCCAGCAGGGGAAAATAAACAATGTGCTCTCCTTGTCAAAGACAAGGCCCCAGGGCTGTGGAATATCTCGGACACAGCTCACACAGGGAAGGAAATAAGGCAAGGAAGAAGGGGTAAAAAAAAAAATGACTTCAGCCCATATGGCACATGGCTGAAACATGTCACTGTTATGTGCACATGTCTGCCATGACAGTACCTTACAGAGTGTGTTTCATATGTAACTGATCTCATGCTGATCAGTGCCTGCACATTATGGTATTGATTTGATTCATTGAAAAAATATTTTGCCTTATGTCAAAATGCACACCCTTAAACACACTCTTATTTTTACATATGCAGACTTCTTGTTGTCTACTCTACCTGCCTTGTTTAACTTTCAATCAGTTACAATATTGAAAGATGTGATGTGAGTGTTCTACAGTCATGATTTACACATATCATGGTAGTTCATTAAAGCCCTTTTCAAACATGCTATGAAAATGGACATTCTCTGGACTTCGTCCCTTTGACCCGTGTGTCTGAACACAACCATCTGGCTCATGTGCGGTTAACTTTACATGGATAATAACTGGCTGACCCTCCTAGTATTAAGTCTGGACGTTAAACGGAGGGTTGTCATTCAGAATGTCTGGTCAACATGCGGACATGCACCGCCTGAAAGGTTGAGGGGAGGGACCGGAGGAAAAGCTGTGAATGATGACAAAGAACACAAGAGGCCAATATCTTCAATGAAGAGAATGGCCAACAACTGGAGAGATTCCAAAATTTTTCCTCTTCATGGCAAGGGCTGATATAGAAATAATTAAAAGCATAAACGGGTCAGCATGGGATTCTGTTGTGTACGACCGCATCACCAAAAAATTGAAGGAGTGCACAAATCTGGTTTCGAACCCCCAGACAATCTATCTGGAGAATGTCCCTTTTATCTGAATGCGGACAAAACGGAAATGATCCAGAGAAGAGTAGTAGGTTTGAACAGACGACTCTGGTTAAAGGAATTGTCCAGAGATATTCCGGAGTGCATGTTTGAAAGGGGCTTAAGTCTTGTGCAATGTAAGAGGGCAAGAAAGAAAAAAAGATATCAGATATCCTGAGGTACAGAGCCTAAGAAGCCTTAATGAATGTGAAAGAAGGTGAGAAAGTTACACAAATGTACGAACACTTCACATCATCAGTATCAGATCACACTTAAAAACAGATGAAACTAAAAGAAAGATTCTAATTATATGCTTAATTAAAGTACTAATATCACACCAAATGATTTTCCCAATTACATTTCCCTCGTATTAAAAGCACTTATTATTGCTTTATACTTTGTGTACATTTTGAATGGTTGAAGATGGAGCTGACAAACACTAGACCACTCCAATACATCTCAATGTCAGATCTCCTGTATTACTGTTCACTGTGATGAATATTTTCATTACATCAGTGTAAACTTACTGTGTGGTCTTATGATTAATGATTCAATAAAGACAGACATTTCCGACAACTGCAGTGACACGTGCGGCAGTAACGATGCTATGCAAATTCACGGCAATCAATCTTGGCACAGAAGTGGTTAAGTTTCAGAGGGAGGTAGAACAAAAAGCTAGCCATATTGGCGGTGCTGTGTGCCAAGTGGTAGTCATGGCCCCTGCCCAGCCCTCCTATTACGAGGCTGGCAATAAGTTGGCCTGCCCGCTGGGGAAAACAGGGAGCTGACACCAGGAACATATGCAGCAACACCTGATTGCTTTGCCACCGCCATGGACCTGACTGCCAGGGAGCAAAAACATGGCACATGTAGATTTTACACACACACACACACACACACACACACACACACACACACACAAATACACACATCTGAATCTGTACAGATTTATATATGCATGTAGAACTATACATATGCACATATATCAATGAAGTGCGTGTGATATGTATTAAAATGACATATCTACACAATATGGATAAATGTCATCTACAATATGCAAAACACAGTGACATTTTTACTTATCATCATTCATGCTGTACAAGTATTGCATCAAATCAAGCACATGCACGCACAAACACACATTCTGACTTACAGAGCAAACCCACTGGGGATTAATTTCCTTATTCAGAGAGTGTGTATGCCAGGCTTGGCTGGTGTGCCAGTTGCCCGCGGTGCACCACACGCTGCCATGCTGTGCCAGCAAACAGCACTGATGCCCTCCATTTGCAGTGTCACATATATCAAATGCATGCTGCTATCACTTAGCCCTCAGTAGCCTGAACCCTGCCTGCCTGACACACTGTATGTGGTGTGTGTGTGTGTGTTAGCATCTGGTTTCATCCACTGCTATGTACTCCATTGGATTTTTGATTGACGACAGTCCAGTATAATGCCATGATTGATTGTGTGAAAATCAGAGTGAATGAAAGTGTTTTCGGGATTATCTGTGACCAGACACTCACCCTACTCTGCCTCAACACAAACTGACATTTCTTGAGATTTTATTTCCAGCCATTTTAGAGAACTTTATAGCAATTTGCAAACCCATGACCTTCTCCACACATGCAAACACACAAAAAATTATGCACAGGCACATATAAATGTACATAACTGCACATGCACATTTGAAATTACATACATATTTCCTCCATCATGGCCAGTAAACTGCATTCAGTGAATTATTATAAAGCCATTTGTGATAGTCTGAAAAAAAACACAGGAGAGGAGGTGGTGGAGGAGTTGTTAGGGACCAAACCTGCGTTGTCTGCTCCCTCTCAAAAGGTTTTAGTGTTGTTCATGGTCACGTTCTGAACTGGATGCGACCCTACAGGTGTCCTGCTTTCTAAATGTGTTCTCCAGAGCCTTCACCAGCCCCCCTCAAGCCGTCCGCCTGTGACCCCTGACCCCATAGACCCTGGGAAGTATGGGTAATGGTAGGCTTGTCAATAAAGTCCAAGGTCGCTAATAGAATAGCTTTGTTCTGCTGTGTCAGCTTCCAAATAGGAAAAGAAGAAGGGGAGGAAAAAATGTCCTTCTAACCCACCTTCTTCATAACATATCTGAGTCTATTCAAATTAAAAATGGGTGCGTTTGATTGTAAGCCCACAACCAGGCTCCTTTAGCCCCCCCCTTCTCCTGCTTGCCCGCCTGCCTCTCCTCATCTTCCGCCATCTCGTTGCTTGGCTCTCCTCGTCTTTAACTCCAAAGAGGTGCTTGTGCGTTGGGCTAAAAGGTCTTAATGTGTCTGCATTCATGGAGCCAGACCATAGAAGGCTGTTTTTAACCCTGTTTACGGCCTTGCATCCATTTGGCCAGGAGTCCTTCACTTCGCGTCCCTCCCCCTCTCCATATCTCTCTCCATTTTTCAACCTCCTTCACTCTCTCTTGCTCTCTCTCCCTTCCACCCACATCCCAATCCTTTTGTGATAGGATATGAATGCACTTTGCTAGTTGATAATTACACTCTCCTTCTCTGCCCTCCTCTCTCTTTCTGACAGTGGGATCCACAGGCAGTCCTTATTCAGCCAGTAATTTGCCTGTCCTCCTCATTCATTGAGAAGGTACAAATTATCCCTCACACGGGCACTGGCTATTCTCCCGCTCAGCCAGTGTGATGAGGACTGCACTAAAGAGAAAATAGCCAAGAATATGCACTTTGTATCTGCTCTAAGTGTAATCTAAAAGAAGAAATTTGTGTTTGATTCAAAAAGTGCCGATTTTTTGTTAATGTGGTAGGCAAATGGACAGCCGTAATAATGAACTCTCTTAATTGCGGGACATTTCAGAGTAAAAATCAGATTATGATAATACAGGCATCTTAGTGGTACTACTTTCAAACAATTTGTTTTTAATGTTTTGGCTGTGTCAAATACAAGATGTTTAGCTTGGCTACAGTAATTACAGCAAACACCATAGTCAGCTATCTTGAGATAATTCACCGCAACGATTCCTGGCATTACAGTGTCCAGGCTTGGGCACATTTGAACATTTGCTCCTCTTTGCCTTGTCATCAAAACCCATAGCTGAGGTCTCACCACTGACCCCACTGTGTTTAAGCCTCGTCCAAAATAGGCAGAGTGACAAACAGATAGTTAGCAAATGAAAGGATTCTACAACAAATTACTTACAGGACTCTGGTTTCTTGTGAGCATATGTGTCTGCAGCCATTTATATCGTCTTTATGAGTGTATAGTTTTGTCAGGATTTACGGTCGGATATGAATTGCATACAGTATAACACCCTTCCAGGCTGGAGTGTTTTGAATCTGCAGACAGGGTGGGTTTTGCTTCAGCATATCTGTGTGAATTTAATTACAAGTGCTTTGCTCAGTTAAGAAGTATGACAGCACCATGGGGCCATTTTGGTCATTTATTTATGGGCTGTGTTGGCAGGGCAGAAGAACCTCATTGGCTGAGAGTAGGGTTCAAGCAGCCGGTGGCGATTACAGGGCAAACATGACCACTGGACAGACAACAACCGGCCTAGGAAGTCAACAGGAAATGCTTTTTTAAAGACCATAATCGTGTTTTGTCAAGTAATTACAGAACAAAGGGGAAAAAAATATGAGGTCCAAAAACATGGCGATAATGAGGTGATACATTGATCATAACCGTAGAGAGCAGTGCATGATGGTCAGGCAGGGACAATGGAGTACAGATGCATCCATTGTCCCTTGACTCAATGAACTATGCAGCTCGTTAGGTGGAGCTTCCCCAGATTAAAGAGATGGATATGAGCAGAGGAGTCAAGGCCTGAGGTTAGAACTGGGGGCGAAAATCGACACTCTGCCACAGCAGAGATGATCCAGCTCCTGAGCCCCTGACCCCACAGTGGGCTGCAGCCTTTGATTCCTCTCCTCTTTTCTTCATTCCCACATCAAGAATACACATCGTTTCATCTCTTTGCATATTATCAAGCTCCACCCCATCCTCCACATCTCTAATAAGGAATGTCCATCATTTTCTTCCTCTGTTTCCTTCCATTTCCTTGGTCTTTTACAATTGTTGCCATCTTACTCTCTGTAAGGGGTCTGTAATTGATGGATTTCATTAAAACATATAGGTGTTGTATGTATATCTGCCAAAAGCACTATGGCATTGATATTCTCCCCCAGGCAAAGGAAGAGAGAGGGAGAGAGACAGAGAGGGAAAGAGGTGACCCTGCTGGCTGAGTGGCAGTGGCCGTCAT
>JAPTGZ010000001.1:23264808-23275684 GCA_029814645.1 Fowleria isostigma | reverse complement strand
AAAGAAAAGCTGAAAGAAAACATATGCACTTTGCCATTTCACCTTTAGCGATTATTCTTATTTTTTTTTATTTATTGTTATGTTATTTGTTCACTTGTTTATCTGTTAGATTACACCAGAATTACAAAGATTTTCATTAAACTTCATATAAAAAAAAGGATATTTTTATGGAAATTTTCAAAACCCTGCTGAGACAACCCAACAAACAGAACTGTGTAATTATATAACCTCCCTATATGTAACATCTTATCCAGCTTATATGTGACATCAAAACTATCCTTTTAAATTATCAGCAGCATTTATCAGTATGTAGTTTCGTTTTTTTTTTTACCATTGTTAAAACTTTACCCTTTAACCTCGACTGAATATATGAAGTCCCCTGAATGTTTTGTTCTCACCTGAACTAAAATAGCTTTAGGCTTCTTTCTGTAACTTCACTCTCAGCTTAATGTCTTTAACTACAGTATTCTTCTAAAACATTTTGGGTAAGAAGGAAAAAGCCCTTACTGTGTCAGAGGAACTGGAGTGTTTTATTGTGGCTCTTCGGCCAAGGCTGTGATCCCCTTACCTATGAGACACATTTACAGGCATTACAGAACTGGACAAAGTTCAACACCAAGCAGAGCAATATTTCTGTTTTACTACACAGTCTTTCCCTCCTCATCCACTGCCTGACTGCTATATAAGGGTCTTTATGGAGATGAAAAGCAGACTGAGAGTCACTTTTTGAATCCGATTCAAAGAGTCTTATTCGTTCTATGATAGTCTTTTTCCTGGCAGTGAAAGATCAGCTCACTAAAAATGGCCTGCTCTTTGTGCCAGCTGATCCTGGGATGATGAGTCGCTTTCACGAGTCCAAAGGAAAGTTGATTTGCCCCCAAAATACAGAATCCTTGTTTTGTCTATTTGAAAATGGAGCACAGAGCAGCTGACTGTAGTCCATTTGTACCACACTAAATCTTACAGAAAAAGAGGTGTGAGCAAAGCTTGCTGCTGTGGGGCTTTAAAAGAAGAAGAGGAAAAGCAGCTTGAACACCAGCACTGGACTAGGTGGGCAGATTAGTATCCCAAGGATCCTTCAGAGGAATGAACTGATGATGGAAGATCCTGTCTGTGTACTGTCCAAAAGTCTCTGTGTATTTAAAGCAAAAATCATTAAAGGGACCAATTAAAATAACATAAAACTTTAACCCTGAATGAGAAATCTTAAAGCTGGGTTAAAACTGCTTAGGACGCTTCTTGAGCACGATTCAACAAATTAACAATAAGCACTGTAATGGTTATCATAATTAGCATGTCCCCAAGCACCCAGGCCTCTCAAATCACTGTCTTTGCATTCATAAATGGATATGGTGATATGGTGGAGGGGGATAAATGGCATAACATATGTGGGAAATATTCTGAAGCTTTTGTAGCTTGAATGAGGAACCACCTAATCTCTGGGATTGCTTTGGCTCAGATAGCAGGTCTGAAAGGCTGTAAAGCGTAAACAGGACAAAGGAACTCTTAATTTCCAATACGGCCTCATCGGTTGTCAACCCAATTAACATATCGGGAGGGATCATTCCGTGACAACTGTCAGAGCACAACCTCAAGACAAAACCACCATTGTGACCGAAGGAAACCCACATACCCTGGTTAGATACATGGGTGGGAAGTAGGTAAGGCCAAGAACGGGGTGAAGGGTGAGCAAATGTGAGTGTAAGTGCACACATGCATGTTTGTCTGGGTTTTATCCTGTGTCCTTGCTCACATTTGTAAACTTGTGTGTGTGTGTGTGTGTGTGTATGTGTATGTGTGTGTGTGTGTGAGTGTGGACAAATCTTCTCACACTCGTTTATCGCCACAGCAGTATACACACACTGTGAGGCTAAGTGTGCCAGCCATTCTGACGGTATTTCTTGCGGGTTCACGGCAACATTGAGGCTAAGCGCTGGTGACAAAGAGAGATGCCTGGAGGACTCCTCAAACGTCCATCCTCACACGACATGAAGCGGACAAGTCCCGCAGCGGTTCTGAGATAGGATGCCCGTCTAAACATATGTTGCAACAGGGACAAAGCATGAGGGAGAAACAAGGGGGCAAGATGGAAACGAGGGAAGCAAAGGGATTAATAATGAAAAGCATGATAAGGAAGATTAACAGACAGACAGACAGACAGACAGACAGTAGGAGTGTGAGTGAGAGAACTAAAAAAAACAGAGAGTTGGTGGTGGGAGGGGGGAGTGGATGTTGAGAGGCTGTGTGTTAAAAGAAGGAGGGAATAAGGGGTGGGGGTTGGCAAGGGAGGGGGCAGGAATGGATGAGGGGAAAGAGAGGGGGAAGTTTGAAGTAAAACTGTTGGGACATGTGTGACATTAGGACATTGGGGCCCTGGCAGGAGTTGTGTCATTGGTCCATATGACTTGCGTGGACCCTGGGTGAAGTAACGCGTTTTAACAGTGGTGGAATGGTCACTGTATGTCACTGCCCTTTCCGTCAGATGCCCTGTAATGACATGTCAAAACATTTAGCAGGCCGGTGCTTTGAAATGTTGCTGATGACTAAATGTCCCTCGGCTGACAGAAAAGTGCCATTTTGGTTAAACATTTATTCCATATCTTAAATAATAAAGTCCTGAAGAAGAAGAAAAGTGTGTGAAATACAAACGTGGTTTCTCTTCGTGAAAAATGGAACAAGGATTCTTGTCTCCGTGGGACCTTTGATGGAGGCGTTCAGTTGCTGAGGGCTGATGAGACTGAGCAGAGTCCTTTGGCCATATAAACAAAACCCCTCAGAAGTGAAAATGCCAGGGTGCCCCCGACCCCCCGAACAAGAAATCTAACTTGACATGAAACAGACGCAGGTTCAAGCCTTGGCCTCCAGGCCCTGCTACATTCTTTACCATTCTACAAAACATCAAGTGGTGCTCTTCCTGCACATTTCCCTGTACTGCAACACAAATTAGTTTAGTTTACTTTAGTTTATTAGTTTATTTCAAGCTTATGCACTCTATGTACAAAACTAATCACGTATACATGTATGATGTTCAATATTGATCATATACATCTTATTATGTGTACACATATACATAGAGAGTCTTCTCTAAACACAATATACATAGAGAAATTTACATGAGCAAGTATGCATAGAGAAATATTCAGAGAGAAATATACATAGAGACATTGATTGTAAACATTATGTGTACACAATATATATTATACATAAATATATACAGCGATTCATTACTAATATACAATAATAATTGGTTACACAAATGAAAAAGCAAATTACCGTCTTAAATTAGTCACATGATGTTGCAGAACTAAAAGACACGACTTGTTCAGCTAAATGTCGGACGTGTTTCATTGGAAAAGTATTAAATTGATAACATTTTACTACTCTTTGAACTTCATGTCTGTATTGATATGGAACATTCTAACCCAATCTGATGCAGTCTATCATGATGCTGATTTATGAGACAAAGGATGATTTGTGTAAACCTTTAAAATAGAAAGCACGTTTAATGGTAAAAGATGGATTGCATGTCATATAGACATGTTTTCCTTTGAGGTGAGTGTTATCATTTAACCTTGGCCAAATGCTTTCCTATCCTTAATCTTTAGCAGTGGTGGCAAAAGGTGACACTTTGTCAAACCCAGTAGATAAAAAACGACCCTCTACTGACAGCTTCTTTATTGCAAGGAAAAAGTACAGGCTCTGAAATGTTCACAAAGTATAAAAGAAATTGTTATACTAACTGAACTTTATGTAATGATAACCATTTGTAAAATAATGATAAACTGCAAATGACCATTAACATCACTCCAATATTCAAATGAATTTCCAGTGTCAACAACAGAAACATTACAATATGACATTTTCTCTCTGTGGTCCAATCTCTCTTTCATGCTTGTTTATATCTTCTATGTCATTTTTATTATGTTTTCTTTTTCATATATATCATTGGTGTTGTTTTCAAGTGTGATATGCACTGACAGATTCACCAAGGGACTATCTTTCTATTTACTTCAAAGAAAAGTGCTGCATTCATTTAGGTTGGAATCAGTCTGGATGTTGTGAAGATGAACCACTGCAGAATAAAATCTATTCAAACCCATTAAATTAAAGTTGTAAGTGACATTTTTAAAGAGTAAAAGTAGTAAAAAACATACAAAGTTGTTGAAAAATTAAGTATTGATACATTAAAATTCCACTTTTTCACCTAATTTATATGAATACTGTTATTTATATTCATACTTCTGTATAAATATGTAGCAACTTCTATTCTATTCTATTCTATTCTATTCTATTCTAACAAAGTATTTGTAATCCTATACAATCATTTTTACACATGATTAAAAACTAAGAAGGAACATTTCTCCAAATGAATGTAATACTGTGTTTGGTATAATATGCTACTAAATCAACAAGTCCCTCAAAACTCGTTCCGTTTATCTTGTTCATGTTCATCTCAAAAGGACAGTGAACAGGGTGATGTGTTTTCAGAAGCATTTTGTTTTGGTAAGATCTCAGTAAATTGCAAAACCTTATTTGAATCAAATCTAACTTTCAAAGCTATGGTTATAACTATTATTTCTGTTTCTGAGCTGAGATTGTGGATGCTGAAAGGCATTCTGGGTATAAAGTTAATGTAAAAGAGCAGTGTTAACCAGGAGTCAAAGGCCAGTAAAATCAGTTGTTTAATATTCAAGAACTTTCTTTTTCTCAGTGTGAAATTAAGAAAAACACAGCAGAAAATAAATATTGTGGTTGGACACTGAGCGAAGCAACTGTCAAGACACTGAAGGGTTAGACAATGACTTTATTAAAAGGATAAATGCCTTGCTGTTAACAAATACTGTTAATAAATATCTCTTACCCTGTATTGTAATGTGACTTTGGTTTCAGAGGATGATAGTTTGATAGTATATGAAAATGATGCACAGCTATCTTCTAGGTTTCTTCTTAGAAATCCCATCAAAAGCTGGACATCCTTCACCATACAATGTTCACAAACCAGCGCCAGCTAATTACACACACTGACCGACCCAGTGTCAGAAAAAAAACGGGGCTTTGGCTGTGAATTGTAAATCAGCCTTGGGTCAAGCAGTCAGCTGGGTATTCATCTCTCAGGGTTAAATATGAAGCAAAAAAATCAGCTTGGAGAAGTGAGTGAAATGCAGATAAAAGAAGACACCGCAAACTAATAACTTAAGAGCACACTCACTGTGGGCTTTCATGAGGATTAACTCTTTGTTCTCCAAATACTCGTGATCAATAACAAACAGTGCCAGACATCTTTATTCGCAGACAGCTCAAACGCTACTCAAAAGGACGAAAAGAAACAGAGCCCCCTATTCTACTCTCTCTGCATGTTTTCAAGCATAGTGATATTCCTGCCTCCCCTCCTTAATCTGGCCTGCATTCAACATGGCCTTCTTTATGTGTAGCATTTATGTGCATGTGCGGGTGTGGGTGTATGTAGTTTTATATGAACATATGCCTGTTTAGGCGAGTTGAGATCATGACACTAAATGGATTGGAAGTCATAATTATTTTACTGTTTTATAAGACACACAAGAATAAAGTAAAGCAAAACTATAGGTTTCCTTTAAAAAAAAAATCTTTATAGAAACACATTCTTATCAAACATAAAAACAAAAAGATTCAAATAAAATTAACAACCTGGGGTGAAAGGAGCATTTGGAAATTGCAGATAAGAGATGAGAATAACAATACTGGAGTGCATTAAACACTGTTTGCCTCCATAATCCTTAGGCTTCACTCCCACATCTAGGCTTCTTAAGGCTAATCCAACTATAAACAAACAACAATCTTAATAACACATCTAATTATCAGAAATATAACTGAATGAAGTGCACTAGGAGGGGGAAAAAAACAGTTTTCATCTTAAATCATGTGTCCTCATTCCTGCCTCCCGATGGTGGACTCCCACAGTCCTTGGGCCTTTGTGTCTGTCTCCCCTTTATGAATAGAGGCTTAACCATGGCCTGAAGCAATGTGTCTTCTGCTCCCTCATTGATAGCCAATGCATTATTCATTTATTTTCATCATATCATCAAATGTGCATAAGCATCACCCAGTTATTTTTGGGGAGTTGCATTTGCTATTATTTTTTTCCTCTATTACTTCTTCGGGTCTCACACAACATATTGGAGCTTTTCAGTCATTCATGGCCTCTCAACTTTATCAAGACCCTGACCAAGATCAAAGGTAGTCTTTATTATTGATTATTAGACGGATTAGCTCCCAGTGAAAGTTAAGGTTAGTCCCCCAGTGCTGTTTGTCAATGGATGGGAGCCAGTCCTTTTTGTCAGGAGAGTGTCACTGCACGCTACCCTCTTATGTGCGGAGTAGAGCCTTTGTGTATTTGCAAAGACAGGAGAAAATAATGTTCAAATCATACATGCATTCTTTATAGTCTTTTTTTCCCCCCTCCGGTTCATTCATTCTTGGGGTTTATAAACCCCAGGCAGGCAACAAAAAGCTTCTTTCCATTTTCCGCAGACAAAGCATGAGCAGGCCAATAGATAAGATGAGGAACAAAGAGTTGGAAACTCTGTGTCCTGTGTCCACAGTCCTGTGTGTAAGTCAGCGCCCTGGACCAATTAGCCATAGCTCATTCCCCTTACCTTTTTTTTTTACCTTGAATAAAAGACAAACAAAACCCCAAAAGCAGCTGGCTTACCCAGTGCTTCTGCATGAAAGCATAGCCTCAGTCTCGACCCTCTCCTCATCCAGTGCCCACAAGTCTACAGCCTTGACCATACATTGTCTTTCAGGCTTCGTGCTCTTCTTCGTCCTCTCCTTTTTCCCTCTTCTCCCCTTTTCTCTACCTCTCCAAGAATAAAGCGCTCCTAATGACCGTGGGCTCTCAAGGGCCTGCTGGTGCCCGGGTACTCAAAAGTGCGGCGCAGTGGAAAAGGGGGGCACCTCCTCCTTCTTTTCCTCCTCTTTTATCACAGGTGAGAATAGAGGGTCAAGAGGGGTTAATGTGCTGCTGTTGCACAGAGGTTTGGGCTATCACCATGGCAGCAAGCATGTTGAAATCCAAGGTGCATTTCCTTCCTCTTAAAAGAGAGGTTTGTTTGTGACTTGTTTTTTTGGCCTTTGGGTTCAACTTCATTTTCAAATTGTAGGTTGAAAAGGTTCAGCTGTGACGCTTTCAAGAAAGTTGAGGGTGAAAAGATAATGTTTTAGTAAATGCTGTTGAGCTGGTATTAATGCAACCTTGTCTATGTCCAATAACCCAGCAGAGAGCACTAAATTATCCCTCTAGTTCCTGTTTAAACACCACTACATTTGTTCTTCCTGCTGTTGTACAAAGCCTGCAGCACATGAACAAAAGGTCACGGGGTCAAGGGCTGAGGTCACCGGATGGGTTCAAGGGAAGATAACAACTGGTCAGTTGTTGTGAGGTTCAGTGGTGCAGGAGTAATGAACGCACACATACTGTACATGTAGGAAAACACGCTTGCCTTGACACATGTGGCACAGATACACTCGGCTTTAATCGTGGGAAGCAGAAAAATTGTTTTGCATGGCACAGACCTGAGAAAATTAATCATTAAAACCCTGGAAGGCTCCATGTGGTAATTTAAATTCCACTTCTACAATGAATTAGCTTGCTCCTTTATTCTTTTTCCCTCAAACTTGAAACAAATGCAGGCAAATCTAAAATAATTAATTTCAAAGGGTGTGAATTAAGGAGAAATTCCATCTAACCATTCCGATGCAATTTGCATTTTGATTTCTGCGATTTCTGCACTATTTTTTATTTTGCTCCCTCACGCTCTTTCCTCTCAAGGTTCTAGCTTTAATATCAGCGTGGATCAAAAGCCTTTCATTAACGTTTTCTGCTCTCCTTCCAGCATTGTTTGGCTCCTAGGATAACAACAAAGTACTTTCCCCTACTCCAGGGCCAGGTTAGCAAAGAAGAAAGGAACGGTTATTCCTGGGCTAAGTTCACATCAAACACAAGGGGCTCCGAGTGAGAGAAGATGAAAGCGCCAGGCCTGACCCGGAAGATTAGACCAACACTGCTGCCAGCTCTGTAGCACCCAGGGGCCATTCTCACTCCGGGATTCTACCCCTCCTCTTCATACAGTACAATGGACTTTAGCACCGAACAAGCCTAGAAGAAGAAGAGAGTATAATATGAGGAAGATGAAGAAGCAGACAGAGGAAACAAAGGAACAGAGAGAGGCAGACAAAGAAGTAGAGAAGGAAAATGGATGAGCAGAAAATAAAAAAGAAAAATGTAATATAATTTCCAGAGTGCAAAACTGCAGACTATTCCAACCTACTTTTCTCGCCTCTGCTGCCGCCTCCTCTGACAGATAGCGGTGAGGCTAGAAATAATGCCGATTATCATAATTGCTTAAAGTGTGTGTGAATATTCATGGTTTTTCCAGCCTTATTATAGCAACAAATCCACACCACAATGAATGTAAATTCATTGTGATTATTTAACATAGCGCAATGCCCCCAATCCTTCCTCTCCTGCATCCGTGTGTGCGTATGTGGACTGCAGCTGCAGATGTCAAGGTTGGGTGCTATCTCTAACCGGCCCTCATCAGCTGCTCCATCTTTTCCAATGCATCATGTACAGAGGACAGAGAGATCTTCATGTGAAAGAAATGGAGTTCTGCTGGTGTATTAAAAGTAACGTAGATGACTGATGAATTAGAGTCAATAAACCTTCTCGATAGAAAGTGTGTCTACATCCCGAGTAACTTTTAGTGTTGTTAAGATAAGTTGTTCCCATCCAAGTTATCGGCACAGGCACAACTTTTAGATAGTGTCTTTATGCAAAGTACTTACCCAATAGAACATTAGAAGAGTTTTCTAGAAATCAAAGCTGAAAATAGATTTAAAGTCATTTGTGAGTGATCAAAATGATAAAGGCATAACAAGCAAAAAGTGACTGGAGTGAACCTACACAGGAAGTAGAGTATAGTTCATAAACATGGGCATGTGGGGTTGATAAAATTGGGCAACAAAATATAAAAAGAAGCAAGAATGAAAGAAAACATGATTCTGAGGTGCCGAAGTAGAGCTACAAAGAAAAGAGGGTTGGGCTCAGGGAACATATAAGGTACATAACAATACGCAATACCGAGATGCTGCTCTAATACACTCACATGCTTTCATGCATGGACCCCCTCCTGCTCCCGTGCCCATGCTACTGAGGTGCCAGATGGCACAGGACAAACCCTCCTGAGGGGAAACAGCATGCTGACCCCTCCCTTCCTCACCCATACTTTCTCACACATTGAAGACACATGGAAACAGAGGTTGGTGTTGGGGGGTTGGTGGTTGAGGTTATCGGCGATGCCCATCAAGGCACACATACACACACAAACTATGCACTAACTCCAGAGATGCAGCGATATCAAAGCATGCCTTGACATATTCTGAGGCAGGCAAGAATTTGAATAGCCCTTCAAAAATTTGGCTGGCCTGTGGGCCTTCTGCACTGCCTCTAGGAGAAAGCCCTGCATCAAACATTAGTTCACTTTGTCTGCCATCCGTGCACTGCTACCTGAAGATGCTATCTCGTCTCCGCCTGCATTGAAATCATGACCCGCCCCCAGACCTCTGCCATGCAGCAGCAGGACCATGAATCCTGTTCAAAACCTTTCATAAAGACTGGCAGCGGTTCTGGGTGAGAGACAAAGAAAGAGATGGAGGAGATAAGTTGTTCAGGAATGAATGTGGGTGAAATCAGATGAGCTCCAGCAGACTGTTGATCCTAGTGGTGACCATATTAATCAAAGCACCATCATGACACATGACATATACTGTATGTTGTAAGTAATGGCCAGTATTCAGAAGGTTACTTTGGAAATGTCATGGGTTACAGATTACTTGAAATAGATCTATTTTATCTACTCTATCAACCTATCTGATTTTTTTTTATTGAGTTAGTAATGTTTGATTACATGGATTTCCATTTCTGATACTTAATAAAATTCAGGCTGGTATTGGCAATACTGATCCAATACTGATACTTTGTACAAATACACTTAATATCTGGAGAATTTAAAAAAAAAAAAAAAAAGTGTATTTCATATCATAACTTCATAAAGAATACAAGACATGAGAGTAATTATTGTTTAATTATTAAGAACTATTATAAGAATGAAAACTTGCATATTAATTCACATTACATGAATGTGTTAACATGAAGCATAAAAAATACTGAACATGTAACACTTCAACAAAAGCATCCAACACTGACCCTTTGTCCATTCACAACTTTTTGTTAAGGAACAATAGCACATTTACTGTGTCTCCCTTTAGTCTGTTCTGTTTTTTTGCTCAGAACCTTTCCTGCTTTTGACAAGACTCTTTGCTGATACAGAAGTGTCATTCCCAGGTATCTCACTGAGAAGGACTGACTGAGAAGTGTGACACAGTACACACTTAACTCAGGTGGAAGAAGAAGTAGTTCCCACCAGTCACGTATCATTTGGACAAGATTCCAATAGTTTGTCTACTTTCCACTGTATTCCTGATATACATCACCTCAAATGACTAAAGTATCACAAGTATCAATATTTTGATTTGTAAATTGATTCTAGAGTGGAAAGGAATCAAAGATATTGATATTTTAGTGTCAATCTGCACATCACTAATTTGGGTAATTCATTTTATTGTCTGTTGGTAAACTACAGAAACAATCCTCAAAATCTAGGTATATACAGTGATCCCTCGCTATAACGCGGTTTACTTTTCACGGTTTCGCTACTTCACGGATTTGCATGGTGCATTGTGTTCTTCATTCTGATTGGTTAAACAGTCACTCCTCTTCTTCTCTACCTGTGCGTCAATAACGTTGCGGTTTAATATGTACACGTACGTAAAACAG
>JAPTGZ010000001.1:23219702-23242257 GCA_029814645.1 Fowleria isostigma | reverse complement strand
CACAACCTACTGTTAACCCCACAACCTACTGCTGACCCCACAACCTACTGCTAACCCTACAACCTACTGCTAACCCCTCCAACCTCAGTGAAAGAAGAGTGTGAACACATTCAAATGGAAAACATAGTCTATTGTGACCAGTGTTTTGTCTACTCGTGATGTAAATAGCTACACTGGCCCACAAACAGCAAAGCGAAATTTTAGCCATGATAGATAAAAAGCAGTCAGGGATTTTCACCTGCCATATGACTGATGATATTTTAATTACAATGTCAGTATTATTTTAGTTAAAAAAAGAACAAAATAGTTATAAATCTGCCTAGAAACATCTGGTTTGTGGCCAGTATCAAAACACTTTAAATAAACTATATAATGGTTGATATTATACTGAAACAAATGAATATAGGAAGCTGTGAAAAATTAATGGACTGTTGGATGTTTGGGTATGTGGCAGGATGATCTGCTGTCTGGTTCTTTTCCTTTTTTACTACCCCATACACACATACATACACACACACACACACACACACACACACACAGTCTACGATGGAGAGGGAAACCCTCCATATCCTTCATGAACCTCCTGACCTGGAGCCCAGTACAGCCTTCCAGGACAGGGGAGGATAGAGACAAGGGTAGGAAGGCTGAGAGAAGGGGGAGAGACTGTGGCCCAGCTGGGGTGGGGGACAGAGAACAAGACCACCCCCCTTCCTTTTCTCCCCCACCTCACCCTCTGCACTCTGACCTGCTGCAAAGAGGAGGACTACCCATGTCTGGTCCACTAAAAGGCTGTCCACCAGCGGGCTGCAGAGACCATTATGCTGAATACAGATGGGAAAACAGCTTCTCAAAGTCTTCTTTTTTCCATATTCCAATTTAATTGTATGATTTGTCATATCATAAAAAGGGGGAGACCTCTTATGTAGTATTAAAGATCCATTTTGAGCTAAGGGAAAACTGAACAGACTGACGAAAACTGAATGAAGGTTCAATGTCTCAACTATTAACAGATCAGATTTTAGCCATAAATGTTTTAATTTGATGGTGACATTTTCATCCATATTTATTTAGGTCTTTTGTATTTACTCATATCCTTAGAAGTGAGCCCTTTCCTGTTAATGTATTCTAAGAGGTAGAAAGATTAGCATTATAATTACTTAAATAACTACAAATAAACCCTTTTAACTATTGATATAAATACTCACACTTAATAATTACTTATTTAAAAATTGTGAATGCCCATAACCAAAAACTTTTTTTTTTGTAATATATTTGCAGTGCAAAATGAACTGTAAAAATAAATAACCTAACAGGAAAAGATCCAATATGCAATGTCTAACATAAAGTACATCAGTTAACTCCAGGTAACAAAAATAAATTTAGTATGTCCTATTCTGTACAAGTATCCTTTAACAAAAAGTAAAGTAATGACAAATCGCTTGAAGAACTTCACAAGTAAGTCAGGTAACTTTAGTTTCAAGGTAATACACTTGTATTGAATGAGACTGCTACCACATTTCCATTAAGTATCAGTGTAACCTCTCATTCACTTTTATTGTCAGTGCATTTGGTAGTGTACTTCTAAACATGATGGGCAACCCTTGCTTCCTTTTCCTTAAGAATATAAAAGCTGTTCTGTACAAAAACTCCTAGGAGAAAGTGTCATGGTTGCAAGACAGAAAAAAAAAACGCCTTTTGAGCATTAATGACTGTCCTAAGTTAAAAAATGAGAATGTTGCAGAGATGTGTGTGCTTGCAGAGGAAAGGTTGCTGGTTGTTGACTTCAGTTTGTGAAGATCTTTTTCCTATTCTTCACTGTGATCTCCGCTTTCAGAACAGCTGCCTGGAGAGACTAAACAGTGAAACGAAGACCTGCGTCTTAGGACAAATACAAAGATAAGTCAGACTGAAGAAAATAAAGCACAGAGAGGGGACATGAAGGCTATATTGTGTCTGAATATGTTGTTTGTCCATGACACTGATGAAGTGCCATCTTTTTGTCTGTATGTGTGTTGCTGTGTATGTGTCACTTCTCTTTATGAAGTGTTGAATTTGTGAAAGCTTGTTTACTTTCACATATTGAATTTGAGCATTAAGTACACTCAATGAAAAAGAACAAGGGTCATCATTTAGTTGGCCCTTGAAACATTAGGTGTTTCAGGCACACACACATATAAATGCACGCACCATCAGAGTTTGCGTTGGTCCTGCCCCTGATCTGGGTCAGGCAAGGCTCCATTCAGGTCCATTCCATCCCCCAGAACCCCCTGCTGTTTCTGCGCTCCATCCCCATCCCAGCAGCCTCTCAGTCCTCCATGCCAGGGATTGTTTCCAAAGATTAGACTTAATATGAATATCCATAAACAGAATGGGACTCCCAGACTGTGAAAGCTATCAAAGACATATTTGCATCTAATCCTCAAAGAACCCCCCTCCCGCCCCTTATAGAGAGCTCTCTACCCCCTTTCGGCCCCGCAAAAAGATCCCACTAAACCTCCCCCGAAAAACCCCTCAAACCTGCCATTCTCCAGCCCCAGAAACCCTCCCCTCTTGCCCCGGGACCATCCCATCCATTCCCCAACCGTTGGGCCAGACAAGACCAGACCAATTCTGTTGGGGATTATTTGGCTTAGTGATGAATAATGGATGACCATCTCCCCTCTGGCTCTCCACCACAGCAGCACCTCTCAATTGGCCTTGGCATCGAGCCATTCACCGGCCTATCTGGATGACTGCTTGGCCGACCGGCTGGCTATCCAATCCACGAGATCTACATGGTGATTGCAATATTGGGAAAGTATGTACAGAATATAAGTTATGAATAGAAAAATATACTCATTCAGTTGTGTCTGATCTGTATCATGTTGGTTTAGCCGGTAATATCAGGTGTGGGGTCACATATCATTTTTGTATACTTATTTTTGTTTTTAAAAATCTCATTAAAAAATAAGGGATTGATTAGTAACACAAAACCATGTTTTGTAACACTAAGTACATTTATAAATGTTTTTTCATTAAAAAACAAAACATTAAATCCAGAATCTTCACATTAATCATACAGTAAGTGCTTTTGAATAAATTAAACAAACTGATGTTCTTGGACACTAACGTAGAACATGGGGGCAGAGAGAGTGTTGTACAGAGCGTGGGAGAAAGGTCTGAACATTGTCCTTGCCCTGAAAAGCAAGGAAGCCACTCTTCTTTTATACCTCCTCTCATCCTTGTTTTGCACTTTATCTCTTTTCATTCGCTCTGCTCTCCGTCTTATTTTCAATGGAGCACTTGGGGCCAAAGAGATGTCATTGCTGCGGATGCACACACATATACACACATACACACAAGGACACACCTGGGCATAAGAGCGCCAGCTGAAAGCACAAGTTCATCCAAAGGGCCTGGATAACAGTAACACAGGAGGGGCCAAGTCCCTTTGTGCCCTTGGTCCGCTCAGAAACTTCTTACCCCTCAGTCTTCCTGAAGACAGGCTCCCAAGGTGCAATTCGACAAGATGGTTTTTGTACACTCATTATTTGTGACCCTTTTTTGTCTTTCATTTTCTTGTTTTACGGCTTTGTTTGTTTGTTTCTTTCAGGCGAGAGAAGAGTAGCCTTGGGTCTTTTGACGACAGCTGTGCTGCCGAGCGCTGCATAGAAACAACACAAGTTCAACACAATGACTGACAAGCGCTTTGTAGGACAGGAGGCCCACAATGTGCCCCACTAAAGACCACCGGTTGGCCCCATAAAGACCACACTATTACTGGCGTCTAGGTCCGACTGCACTCCTGCGATCCTCTGTAGTAGTATGGACCACAGCAAGATCAATCATGCAGGATGGTGATAACTGGAATCTAAAAATGAGTCATAAAGTGTCAGCTAGAGGCCAGTGAAGGAAAAAATGTGAGGATAATAGTGAGGAGTAGTTATTTTTAAGTTTGACAAGTAGGAATGTCTTAAAAAATTCAACTAAATGACAGCTAATTGCTAAATGATGTCCATAAGTAATGGTCACTCTGTGTTTGCAGCAACCTCAAATACACATTATTTTCAGAAATGAGAGAAAAACATACTAATAACAAAACACACTGCAAGAAAAAGGACGTACGTGCAGGGTGTAATAAGGTCAATATGGCGGGTTAAGCATGTGGCCGTGGTCTTGCAGGATCTCTCCCCCTCTCCTTCCCTGCTCACTTCCCCCTCAGCCTTGCTCTCTTTGACCCCTGGGCCTCAGGAATGAACCTGGAATGAACCAGGAGTGGCACGACAGTTCTCAGAAACTTCCAGAAACTTCCAGAGCCCTCTCACCCCTCAGCCTCTGCTGGTCTTAGCCTCTGTCACCCCAGGAGCAGCTGGCGTGGCTCAGAAAGTCTGGCCGGCCCCACAGGCTGGGCCAGTGTTCACCTTTAATACACACAGACATACATGGACACACAATGGAGAATCCATGAAAAGTAAGAATGTAGTAGATAAACACAAAAAAATGAAGGTGGACATAAAACAAAGAGAGAGGCTCTTTTAATACTGATGTTTAACACTTTTAGGAGACAGGAACATCAATGTTGAGCGCTAAAATCATTTTAAGAATCTCTGCAAAAGGGAAATGGTGATTCCTAATGGAGAATGGGACTGTGGAGTTAAGTACTGTAAAAACACTTTGAACTTGTTTAAGGGAAGAAAAAATAATCTAGTTACCTGCTGATTCATCTTGTCCACCTCCAAACAAGGTCATTCATTCATGAAAAACATTCTCTAATGACATCCTCCTCTTTTCTGCTAGTTTTCTATTTCTTTATATTTCATTTGCTTGCCAGTGCAAATATATTACCTTTGGTGATGGTTCTGAAATGGTTTCAAAGCCATTGCTGCTGCCAGGAATTAAATACTCGACAGCTGAATCCTATTTTATTTTATTAACAAAATGGCTGTAGAAGAGCAGTCAGTGAGCTCAGACCTCCACCCTTTTTCATGTTTTGCAATATTATTGAACCTCAAATAATACCAGAAATTATGAGCGCCTCCTTCTTATGAGTTGGTGCCACTGGTTTAAACCAATCCAAGTTCTAAATCAGTCATCAGTGCAAAAATGAACTAAAGAGCAGTAATAGATTTTTTTTTTTTATGAATCTGCATGAATGGTAGGTTTTTGTCCTCAACCTGTGTCCTAATCCACTTTTGTGTAATTCTGCCCACAGATGGACAGACAACCAGGAGTGATCATGTAACCTCCTTCGTGCAAGTAAATATGTGATTTAAAGCTACTAAAAAAAAAAAAAAAAACTCTTTACACCTTGACCTTAATGTCAAAGCTATATTCAGTCCTGGATACAGTGACAGGTAAACTATGGTAAGAGTTTCAGACAAGGGACAGTTCCATACATTTAAGAGAATTATCAGCCAAAATCAATCATTCTCAAAATCCCAACTGTCATGGATGACATAGTTTACAAGCTATAAATAACATATTTGCTGAGTTATTATCTAGCCTTAACTGACACTGAAATATAGTGGCATAAAGTGACCGGAGGATGAACTTTGCCTCTTTGTTCACAGGACAGTAAACAGGCGCCCTACTGTCTCCCCCTACACACACTGTGTAGAGCGTGCACACATAGACACACATGCAGGTGCACTGAAAAGCACATACAAGTCAGAGGGTACTGACAATATGACCCTGTTTTACTGGTCGTATAAATTCTACCAGCAGTGTTGCACCTGGAGAGCACACCTCCACACAAATATGAGCATAAGCATACAGTAAGCCAACCCTATTTCAACATATGCATGACCGCGTGACCCTTGGGCATACGTTTATCCGTGCACATGTAACAAGCCTTGATACTCACACCTGGATGTTTGACTGCAGTGGCCGAGTGCTGAGGCTGTTTCAGAGTGGTGCCACTCTCAGCTTCACGCCCCGCAGTTCAAGGTCAGATCAATCCGTCTCTGGAATCTACTATCCCTGGCCTGCTCCACCTACCTCAACCCCTTACCCTCCCCTGAGCCACCCATGCTCTGGAATGAGCCACCCCTGCAGTGTGCCAAAGGAAACCCCTTCAGCGAAAGACCAACCACACACTGATACTGTACAGTGCAGCTTTCACCAAATAGTGCTGACCTATACAAGCCTGGTCCTTATGCATTAGTGTATGCATACACACACACACACACACACACACACACACATAGCACAAACACACATGGCACTGGATGTAAGCGATATGCGGCAGAGTTGTTAGAAATGTCAGATGTCCAAAAGGTTAGTGATAATTGTAAAACCTTAAGGCTTATGTCTGAATGTACTCAATTATGATCAGCACCGTATTTTAACATTCCTCCCCCATCACCTCTTAGCCTCTGTCCTTTTTCACTCTGGGGTCAAAGTTTTCACCTTATCTGGAAACCATCAGCAATACCAATTCCACCTCTGTGACTCTTTTAGTTGAGACTGTTGCACATCGTTAAAATAGTTCTCCCTAGGTTTTAGATGTAGAAAAACACACACACACATTTAAAGCAATACTTCACAAGCGAGGTAATCCGGGTCTCTGCCAAGTTTTTCACTGCCAGTTACTGCACACATTGTCTAGCAGGCAGACTACTACTCAGATGTTGTGAAGAGGGAGGAGGAGGAGGAAGGGGTGGGGGGATTCTGCTGTGATCCAGTTTACTATTTTGGCTGGTGCTTTCTTCTTGCTGTGTGGTCATGGGGGAGATCAGCACAGCCAGCAGGCACTGAGGACACTGGCTGGCCACAACCCCACACAGAAGCCACATGGCCAGAGAAAGAAAAGGGAAGGATATGAAGTTGTGAGAGGTGTAAGGAGAAAAGTGAGCAGAGTCATATCAGGAGGAATGCAACTGAAGTTATTCTGGTTTGCTCTTTCATGTTCTTACATTTTCTCACTCTCAGACCCAGTTTGTCTTATCTGGATTGTTTGCTTTCAATCACTTCCTTTTCTTTTTATTCTTGCACTTCAACTTCAGTCGTCTGAACCTGAACAAACTTCAACTTCAGCTGTGTCCTACTATCCATCGCCCTGTCCCTCTTTTCTCCCTTCCCCCTCTCTCTCTTTCCTCAGACAGACACAGCTACCCTCCTGGACGTTTCCTTTTTGCTGGCCTGCCCCAACAAAGGTGCTCAGTCATGTGAAACCTAATCTCCAGTCCCCCAAAACCTGACCCTTGACCCCTTCAGTCTTCACAGAGCCAGAGGGGGAGGGGAGCTGGGGCAGGAAAGGGAGGCTTTTGGGAAAAGGTCACATTCCCGAAGACACTTTTGTGTACACACGTGTGTGTGTGTGTGTGCATGTGCGTGTGTGTGTGTGTGTGTGTGTGTGTGTGTGTGTGTGTGTGCGCCCAGTCCATTATGTGGTTTGTGCTCCAGCATCTGCATGTGTGTTTGATTCTGTAGGTCTACAAATGTGCATGAGGGAAGGTTGCCTGTGTGCTTAACTGCTTTTTAAGTTTTGGCAGTTTTGTGTGCATGCATGTGTGTTTTACTGTAGGTAAGAGCATGTGCGTGCATAGATATACTGTATGTGGGGATGTGCATGTTTTTCAGAGAGCACTTTCAGCCCTGAAGCGTTGCTGCCCATAGACAAAACACAGACTTTGTTTTCCAGCCGGGCCAGACCTGTAAGTCTTGTCTGGGCAGAGCTCCTCTCCTTCCACCCTATACAAGCAATCCTCAGATCTTTCTGTGTGTGTGTGTGTGTGTGTGTGTGTGTGTGTGTGTGTGTGTGTGTGTGTGTGTGTGAAGCACGGTGTGTATATGTGTGAGGCACTGGGTGTCAGCTGTCCTGGGTGATTAGTGCTTTTATATTGTTCCAAAGAGCCCGGACGAGGCCCCCTCTTCACTGTATCACAGCACAGCTGCAGTCTGCCTCTTCAACTCTGCTCTTCAGCCTTCTTCTACTCACTGACACTCATGGAAGTAACATAGGCAAAAGAAAAAAAAAAGAATCTGAAACAGAAGTAAGAAGGAAAGGAAATGGACAAACAAAGCCTGGCCAGTAAAATAGGGAATAAAAAAAAGGAAAGATAGAACAGATAAAGAGATGATCTACTGACAGTTGGTGTGAGGAGACAGAAAACGATGGAGAAAAGGAGGAAAGAAGTGAAATTGAGGGAGCGCAGCAGACAGGGAGAAGTGGTATATTAGCAGGATTAGAGAGTCAATTCAACGCGGCGACTCTCTCCTGGACAGGATTTCCCCAGCTATGCCTGGGAGGCCTCCCCTGCTTTAAACACATGGACAAGTCAGGACAGAGAGAGAGGTGGAGAAGGGGAGGAAGGGAACGCACTAGAAGGAGGGGGAATCTTTATCTCTGCAAGTGTGTTCGAGAACTAGTTTTGATTAGCATAATGAAGTAATAAATTATTGCCCTTCAACTGAGAATCTGTGTATCCCCTTAAGACAAACCAAAAATTAGGGTAACAAAAATAACAGTTGTTCTCCTATGTCTTGTTTTACAAAGTGAGAAAAAAAAGATAACTACCCTAGCAACATTTTGAAGATTTCAGAAATTATTCAACACAGGACAAACTTGTTTTGAAGAGTCTCTTTTCAGTCAAAGCGTTGTGACTGTTGCCTTGCCTTATGAGTTAAGGACATATGTCTACACAAAAAAGAGGAGGAAGGGGGCAGGGGATGGTAGGCAAGGGCCAACGGTCTGCTATGGGAAAAGTATGTCTGCTATGCATGGGTTGTTTGGTGGCGGGATTTGTGGGCAGGCATTGTTGCTCTCTTGACATTGAACTTGGGAGATCGGAGACAGAGGGGGGGTAACCACCCTCTTGAACATTATAAGTGTGTATATGTGCAAGAACACACACGCTAACAATTCCTCTCTCCCAACACCCACCCAGCCACCCCCACTTCCTTGCGACTCTGCTTTATCTTAACTGTCAACACCTGGCCTAAGCAGGAACCTCTCTCTATCTGTGAACTTTAATCTGGCCCTGCTAGGCAAACAGCGCCAGGCTCGGACAAGGAGAGCGATTAGTCTGTCACGTTGCCCTCCAGTGCTTCGGCAAAGAGACGAGGAAACAGGGGAGGGAGAGGTCACAAGAAAAGAGAGAGATCTGAACACGGGAGAATATTGAGAAACACACAACAAACTGAACACAAAAAAACGGAAAAGGACAGTCAAAGAAAAAAGGAGACAGGAAGATATGGGAGGGAGCATGTAGATATAATAAAGATTCCTAGCTGACCTGAGAAGCCCTGTGGAATGTGGTGGTAAACTTCTACCCCATCAGTTGGTGACGCACTCTGAGACAAGCAAACACACCTGGGCATCATACATCTAAGCAAATTCACCAGCTGTGTATGTAACTACAAAAAGAAAATCATCACATATTGTTTTTTTTGTTTTGTTTTGTTCTGTTTGTGTATGTTTTTCGCTTTTTCTATTTAAAAAAATAACAAAAACTCAGATTAGTATTATTTGTTATCCACATTTGTGATGTGGACATTGAATTGTACCCTTTGGGGAAGTGTGTATTCCTTACTTTTCCAAATAAACAAAGAATGTCAAAAAAAAAAAGAAAGAAAATCATCACGTTCAAATATGTATGTAATACTTTTTATTTTTTTTCAAGACAAAATGGCTGAGTGAAGAGAATAATGCAGACAACAGCTGAAAATAGAGTGGCATTTCCATAACTGAAAAATAACAACAATAAAATCTGTAAGTCAACAACTAATAAATCTTGGTCAATGACCTTTGGTCATCACACAGAAAAATTAAGCCATCAGAATTTAACAGGAGGGAGTGGATGAACTGATTTGTTTAGCCATGGCTCTATTCAGAACAGAGCAAGTGTGTATATTTATAATAAATAATGTTGACCAGTGCTCAAGTCAACTTCAAGTTGAATTCAGAACAAATAGCTTGAGTAAAAACAAAACACAGCATGAAATCAGGCTGAAAATTTAACTGTACCTCAATACTATCAACAATGATAACATGTACCAAATGTTTGTTTTTTTTCTTTCTATGATTTCAGCTATATTTAGAATATGCCTTGCATATGAGATGTACCATATTTAAATTAGAAAGCACCATGGTTCTTTTGGCAATGAAAAAAACAAAACACAAATAAAAAAAAAAAAACTGTAGCAAAATAACATGCTTTTCAGATTGATGTTGGATTGATTGCATATGACAAAAGGTCAAAAACGGCTGGAATGTTTCAGGTGGTACATGTTAAAGGACAGTAAAAAGTTGGCTACCAAGAAAACCCAACAATAGCTTGTATTACTGCATATAAAATGGCAGGACAGAAAAATATATAAAACAAACTAAAAAGATATGTACAACCACCTGTTTTTACCTCATTGTGGTCACTCCAGCGGGACTGCCTGAATAGGCCATTACATGACCTCTCACCCTTGAGGAACACCACAACTTTTTATTTTTCAAAAACATACTTATTTTCAAGCATACAAATTATTCACACTATATTATCCTGCCAAATTAAGAAAATATACGGTGGCAGCTTGTTGGGATTTTTTTTCACTACAGAAAAAAAGGGTACATTGAAACCTTTAAAGAGTACAGGCAAAACAGTTAAAAAATACAGGCTCCAACATAAATACTATAAGTGCCTACACTAAGTGAACATTAATTTCAAATACCATTCTAAATACAGGAAAAAAGTAGACCATAAATGTGTTTTGAACATAGGAACTTACATGAGTGTGCATTTTCCTATGTGTTTAAGTTCTCTCTATATATTTATATATCATAAATCTCTCCCAAATGCAATGCAAATTTTTGTTCAACCTGAAGACTTGTGTATAGTAAAGGCAAAAAAGATGAGAGACATGTTCATAACAATTCATTACATAGTGATCAAGTCTCAGATGTCACCAAGACAGGAAAGAGAAACAACAATAAACAATAAAAAAAAATTTAAACAAAATTTAAATAAGGTTCTCCCCCTAAAGATATTGAAATGTTACTTTAAAAATCAACAACACAATTTACTTATCTTTCAAATTTGTAGATTTTTTTTTTTTATCTTTCTGTACTGAGCTGTATATTTCTATAGTTGGTATGAAGCAGGATATTTCTATGGCTGTTCCTGCATTGATACCCTCATGAGCCAAACTGATGTTTAGTTCTCAGGAGGAGACATGGCTAGCAACAGTTTGAACTCTTTTTCCTTTTTTTTCTTTTTTTTTTTAATGCAAAAGCAATGACACCACACTAATCTGTCAGCATAAGAGCAAGTTTTCCCTTGAGTGTCCAACTGTAAACTGGGAAAATTGAACAGTGCACGTATTTAGTACCAGATCTGAAATCTGGTCCTCATTTTATACTCAACCAACTGTACCTCCGATTAGAGAGACAGATACAGAATCCAAGGCAGAGTGACAAGTGCTATATCATCAACAAAGATGGGGATGGAGATAAAAAAAAAAAAAAATCTGCTATCACAATGAGATCTAGAATAGTGTAACTCAAAAGAACAGCGTTCTCAAAAGAACACAAAATGTGGCATTATTGTTAAAACGCTGCAGCAAGGGGACCATTCTTGACATTTGATTTGGACTTCTGTTTAAGAGCATTTCCAATATGAGTTAATTAAAAGGTTTCAGGTTACTTAAGGTTTTCTAATATCTAATGCAATAAAGACAATAAGCGCTATAAGGGCATTAACACTTGAATTGTAGAAACACCTGGTCATCCCACTCAACACCCACCACCCTGACCCACAACCATCCACACCCTCCCAGCCCACACCCCAACCTTTCACCATCCCTCACTCAAACTAAATCTGCCTGGTTTAGAGCAAGTAAAACCCACTCTGTGGTATTCAAGTGACTGCTGGCTACACTTCCGGACTGGTTGACACAAAACTGACTTAATTGTGCTACTTACAAAACAAAACCTGCAAACTTTAAAAAAAAAAACATTCCAGAAAAGTAAGAACTTCAGGTTGGTTAAAATGACTCTTCAGAGTACCCTCTAAGAATGGTACAGGAGTACCAGAAAAATAAAATCCCAAAACCAAAAATCTAAGAATCAAACTCCTACTCCTTTTTAGCATGTAACATGCCAGCAAACAGAATCTGGAAAATAATAATACACATGAATCAGGCAGATAAATGATTAACCAGAGACACAAATAATTTTCTGTTTTTGTTTCACCTGGTTCCTTATGCTCTGCTAAGTCATAATGTGACAGGGTCTTACAGGTGCTTGATGCAAGGACCTGCTCATTTCACATGTGCACAAAAATGGCCTGTAACCTTTTATAGCAGAAACTCAGAGCTTATAGCAAAAAAGGGATGAACTAATTCCGGTAAAATATCCAAGGCACTCTTTGTTGTCATTTCACACCATATTGTTAATTTCATTGCTGTTTTTTAAAAGAAATATTTCATGGCGCCAGTGCCTAGCATTTCATAGGCAGACCAATTTAATATATATAGGTATATATCTCTTATCTCAATCTTGCATGGAAAATCTTTCACAAAGATCATGTGTTTAGTGTGACCCTGCTTGTCTTGATGTTTTGATAATATGACACTGTCCACTATGCTGGAACACAAAACTGTACATGATATGTAAAACAGTATGCACTGTATGCAGCATGGGTTCTCATAACTAATTTTTTTGTTGAAGAAATCAAAGTATCAACAGCAACACTACTACAACCAAACCCACCAGCCAAGGACAATTTTCTCTCTAAGTAGCCAAAACACACCGAGCATGCTGTCCAGTTACAAAAAATACAAAACATGTAAATTATTGCACAATAGAAAGGCTCAAAAAGTTTGCGTTTGATGCAATAGTATTGCCCCACTGATGGATCATGCATTCAGCTTTTTCCAAACAGGGATAACAGGGCTGTACTGTGTACTGGTGTTTAACCCTGTTGTCCTTTCCCCTCACTTATTGGCTAGTTAGCAAGGGTCACTTTTTAGCCAGGGGAGGTGAGAGAGAGCTGCCAGCATGCTGCTCTTTGCCTACTCAGACTTAATGTCATTAGCCAGAGGGCGGTCACTGTGCCACTTCTTCATGTGTTTCTCCAGAGTGCTGTATACACTGAAAGGCATGTGGCAGATTTCACATTTGTACACGTCCTTGCCCATCTGTCCATGGGTCTTCATGTGGCGGGTGAGCTTAGAGCTCTGAGCACAGGCATAGCTGCACAGCTCACACTTATAGGGCCGTTCTCCAGTGTGACTGCGTCTGTGCACTGTCAAGTTGCTGCAGTTCTTAAACACCTTGCCACAAAACTCACAGGTGTCACTGCGGCGGCCATCCTTAGAACTTGGCCTGCCATTTCCACTTCCACCGTGGGGAGTGCTGGCCCCACTGCCAGTGCCACTACGTCCTGAAGGGGCACGTTCCCCATCCAGCTCGCCAGGTGGAGTAGAGAACCGCAAGCTGCCGTTCTCTGATGAGTGCTCAGATGAGGAGGCAAAGGGCGATTGTCTGGAGTCCCCACCTGAAAAGTTTAGGAAAGGGTCTTTGAGTTGTCGTGAGGCAGCGTAGCCAGCTAGCCACTGAGAGTAGACGTTTTCTGTGTTTGGGATGGTGGGTGTGGGAGGGTCGAGGTCCTTTTCCACCTTAATACGCTTAGACAAAGGACTGAGGGAGCCAGGGCTCACTCCTCCACCCAACAGTTTCCTTGACATGTTGTCAGTGGAGAGAGGTCCCAATCCGTTCATGGTAGTTGTGGTTCCATCATCTGCCCGGTCTAATTCCATGGCTGAATCTTCATCGCCAGGCTCTCGGGAAGAGTTGCGGCGGTGTGGGTGTAGGGCCTCACTGTTCTGGTGGTGCCGGGCCCCTTCTAATCGCAGGCTGAAGCGATAGTCATTCATTCCATCTTCTTCTCCAACTCCAGGCTTACTCTCCATTTCCTCTTCCTCTCCCATCTCCTCATCCTCTTCTTCTTCCTCTTCTTCTTCCTCTTCCTCCTCCTCTTCATCCTCCTCCTCATCTTCCTCCTCCTCCTCTCCATTCTCAGGCATCAGACCATTATTCTCACTCTTGAACTTGGCTACCACAGACTTGAGAGCATCTGTAGCACTGCTCATCAGCTCACTGGTGCCAGGTTCGGGTGAGCTTGCAGTTGAGAGGCCGTCATCTGACTTTGCATTAAGCACTAACGACTTGTTCTGACAGTGTGTCTTCATGTGCCGTTTCAGTTTGCTGGCTTGGGTGCAGGCATGGTTACACAGGTGACACTTGAATGGTTTTTCCCCTGTGTGGCTACGTCGGTGAACAATTAGGTTACTCTGGAATTTGAAAGTCTTTCCGCAGAACTCACAAGACTTAGCCTTGAGAGGTGTGCCTGGTTGAACAGCGTTGGATGCAGGATTAGGGGTGGAGTGTGAGCCAGAAGGTGACTGAGAAGTGGATAGAGGAGACGTAGCTGAAAATGGAGGCTTAGAACCTGGTTGGAATGGCTGCATCAGCCGTTGCATAGGGTTGGGCCTATTCGGGGAAAGAGGCGGGGATGCTCCAGTGGCATTCCCAGCCAGCTCACGTAGACGTCTAGAGAAGTCCATGCTGGATGGAGGGTCAAGTGGCACTGAGTTAAGTCTCATGACTCTGTCAAAGGCGCTGGGATGATGGGTTGCTAGTGCCAAGTCATCAGGACTGAGATGATGCCGTGGTGGTGGGCTGAACAGAGGTGGTGTTCTGGGGTAGCGCCCTTCACGAGGTGTAGATGCTGAATCTCGACCAGACCCAGAACCAGGCATCCTCAAGAGGCTGTAAGGACTGCCATCAGCTAAGTGAACAGCATGCATTGGAGGTTGGGATGAGGCACAGTCGCCCCCCATCCCAGGAGCTGTAGCCACTCGGGGGGTGAGGGGGCTGCCAGGCTCACTCTCCAGGTAGATGCGGAAACCATGGGTGTTCTGGGCATGCTGAAGCAGAAACCAGGCACTGGTGAAGGGCTGCTTGCAAGTGGTACAGGTGTAACTGCTGGGCTCATCTTTATCTGATTAAAAAAAACACACATAAGAAAAATAACTGTTAGTTCGACTGGATAGTAAGCACTTTACTATCAACTTACGAAAAATCAATTTCCTCACAGGTGCCAAGTTATGTAACCAAAAAAATAGAGAAATTTGTAAAATTGACCAGGTAACCCATTTCACTTTTTAATCTTAAGTGCAGTGCCATTTTTCTTTTCTTTTCTAACACTTAAAAAATCGATTTTGTTCTGAGCTTATTGCATTGATAGTAATAAGATTTAGGTAGAGTTTAGAAAATATATTTACAATTTTCAAATTGCATTATTTATTTGGATGAAAACAATTTCTAACACAGTAAAAACAGGATCCATGATAATCAAGGGATTGATTCTTAGGACACAAGTTAATAACATTTTAAACTCTAAGATCCTTAAATATCACATGTACAAAAGAATCAATGTGCATTTTACCAGTTTTTACAAACTAGTAACCACTACTAGTGGGTGTGCACTTAACAAAGAATGAATAAAAAATGATAATAAGAGAAATCTCACGAGGCAAATACACAATTTAGACAGTAGCGAAGGCATAGGAATATTTCAAATAATAATTGCCTTTCAATAGCACTTACACAGTGACCCGAGATTTGCCTGACAATGCACGCTTAATCTCATTAAACACACTCATCGCCCCTCCAATGCCTTGTTTACAGAATTAGCAAGGCTAAAGTGGGACATGTATCTGATGCTGCATATTAACGCTGAATACAAATAAGAGGTCACATGTTAATAAATGGTACCAGCATTTATCACAAAAAAACACATTAACGGCAAGCAAAACGGAAAATTGTCTGTGTGTTTGTGTGTGGGTGGGGTGGGTCCTATAAAAATGCATTTCATGCATTACTTTTCTATTTCTGATATTTCATGCTTTATGGATTTATTTAAATCCTCTCAGGTGAATAGAAAAGGAGAAGAGGGGGAAAGCAGAAGTGAGAGATATGCAAAATAAGAAGCATCCGCCACTTGCAAATGTGCTCCTTCTTTCATCTTTTGGCTTTCTTATCCTTTCTTCTTTTTTTTTTCTTTTTTAACCAGAGGGCATTTTTCTGAAGACATTTGTAGACACTGAACCCAGAACTATGGTGGTACAGCACTGAAGAGGGAGAACCACACAAAAAGTGAAGAGAGGAAGATAGGCCGGGTGTGTGTGATTGCAAGAATGAACAGTCCCTAAGATGGTGGATGGACAGCCTTGCATGTTTTAAGCTTGCTGTGGCTAAGAGACAAAGGGTTCGAAAAGGGGGCAGAAAGAGAAGATGTCTGCAGAAAGAAAAGAAAAATGCTGTGGATGAGCACTGTGGAAAACTCTTGTGTTTTCTGGTTTTCCTTTCTATCTTGTGTCTATGGCCATCGTGGCCCCCTCTGAACAATCTTACTTAAAGACCAGAACACGGCATAAAATGTGCACCCAATCAAACCTCCACGCAAACCTTTTTCTCTTGACTGAAAAGAGTTAGAAGGGGGGTATACTGGTAAATTATGGATCATTACAATCTGCAAAAATTACAGTTAATTGCTGCCACCTGCAAGGGGCTTTGACCCACTATGGAATTTTTCCATCATAAAAAAGCCATTTGCCCATACACGTTTTTGCTCTCCCTGTCTCTCTCATAAGCACAAATAAAATGTGCCCATTACATTGGCTTTAGCTCTATGTATATTTCCTGATTATGTATGTGTTTTTATGGCTTTAAATAGAGACTCCCATATTACTCGTAAAACAATTGCAATAACCTGGCCTCTCCTGTTCACTTTGCTTTGATTTGCAGACTGTATACACTTCCTCAACCTTGTCTTAATGTGCAAAAATAGACCGTGTATGCATGAGGTGCAAAAGAGATGAATATTCTCTTGTTGTGAAGGACAAGCGAGAGATTGGGGGGTGGGGGGTGGGGGGGTTGGCTCGAATGTCGTCTTCTCCTCCGAGACACAGCCATGTCCATCAGAGAAAAGAAAGCACTGAGGGATTATGAGAGAAAAGGAAAGAGGCAGGGAAAAACGGAAGGGAACGAAGGAGTGAAAGAAGCGTGGCGTGAAGGGGACATTTCCTAATGACAACCTACCACATATTTGAAGGACACAAGAGCCACAAAACAACACTTCAAAGCCTGTAGTCAATTCATTTTCTTATGTATCAACAACGTCATGTCTTGTCCTATACAATCAGTCCCTCTATGGACATATGGGTAACAGTGCTCATGTCACAAGCAGCAGCAATAATTGTTACTCTGATCCAGACAGTGGACACATTGATGGGCATCTACAAACCAGACCAAAGCATGCCCAGATTCACAACAATGGCAGAGAAGATATCTATATAAACTCACTATTGTCCATAATAGCTATCCTCAAAGGGATGGAAAACAGTTTTTCTAAAGGCAAAAAGACATTCTGACAAACTGTTTGATAGCCTTTAGGTTTTTTCTATAGAAGAGCACAGACGTGTAAGGAAAGAGGGATGATCTTATAAACGAGTCTGTCCTCTAATGGAATAATGAAGAATTCTCCCTTGCTTTCTTCATCTGTTTCTCTCCTTCCAGTTCTTCTAAGTCTGTGGTGAGTTAGGATTGGAGAGGAGGAGAGCTGGGGCTAATGCTGGATCTTCAGGTCCCTTTGAAATAGGATCAGGAGAGAGGAAAAACCACACTGACAACCCCTTAGCTGCCATTTCATGGCAAGGGCTGAAAGAGGGGACTTTTAGAGGAGAGAAAGTCAGAGGTAAAGAAGAAAAAGACAGAGAGAGAGAGAGACTGGGGGAGATTCTTCTACCAGAGAGGATGAGAAGAAGAATAACAAAAAAATACAAGGAGGTAGACCTTTGAGGACAAATATAAGGAAGAGAAATAATGGGTTAGTAATTCCTTCAAAGCCATTTCAGCTTATTGCAACACAAAGCAGAGGGAGGCTATTATGGTGTCTAACGCATACACTGCACTGCTATCAGAGAGTGAATATGATCTAGGGTGCAAGAAAAAAGCACAAGGCCAACTGAAGCGAGGGCAGAAGGGAAATAATGGTGCCTTAAACAACAAACACCATCATCTGTGACTATCGACACCATATTCATCGTCCAATGCAACAGCTGTGACCAGATGAATGAATACACACACAAAAAAATCTTGGAATTTGAGCCATCATCATGTACAATTTGCTCATACAAATTGCCAACCTCCGAAACCCAGTGTTACACCCACACAGAGTAACCACCACCATCTTCCCTCCTCATCCCATCAGCCCCAACTCCACCACAAACAAACAAAACAACAAACATCACACTCCCATCTGTTTTTTCCTCCCTTCATCTCTCCATCAAACATACCATAAATCTGCCACACCTAAAACTTCTTCTACATATCCAAAAGTTAGCCGACTCGGCTTGACCTCCAATTTTGTTGTTTTGTCCTTGACCAACTAGAATCAGACTGTCCTGGTGTGACCATGCAGCTCTCACTGATATTGGTCATTTAGCTAATGGAGGAACAAGCTAACAGGATTAGCTTGCAGGCCTTCCAAAAGGAGAAGGCGGAGGAGGAAGGCACAGAGGCAGAGACACAGGGGATACAGCAAGTCACCGTCATTTCACAAAGTTATCAGTTGCCTTGGCTTTGGGAGCACTCACACACCTGAAAAGTGATTATGCTAATAGCAGGTCTTTGCCAATATTCATAAGTGTTTATAGGTGTTGGAGTGAGTGCCTTGGGAAGATGGAGGATTGTCAATACAGTGCCTCTTAAGAATGCCTCAGCCGTAACTGCTGTTAATGTGATTACCACTCTGTTTATATCATTAGGGTATTCATAGTCAGGGAATGTGCAGGGGTGAAGGGTGAAACAGGAAAGCAGAGGTTGGAGGAGAAGGTATAGAGGTAGATGAGTCTCATGGGATTTCTATTCAAAATATTCTAAACCTTTTTAACTTATTGTTGATTAATCAAACTGATCTATCAGTTCCTTCATATGTTTTTTCAAATATCTGAAAGAGCAGCTGACTGGCCTTGACCTTCCTCCTTATTCTTCTATCTATCTGTTTGTCTGTTTTGTTTTTTCTTTCTGCCACAACCACACAAATCCAGGCTCATACACTCCCTTCTTTGTCCTGGGCAGACTCGTCGTGGTGCGCTGAGCCACTGGCCACAGACAAAAGGTTTGTTTGACCAACACTTGTTCTTGAGACAAAGCCGGATGCAGGAAATACGGTTTACTAAACAGAGAGCCAGCCAGCAAATAGAGCAGGCCTAAATCCCAGCCCTCTGCCAGTCTGCGCAGCGTTGGGAGTCACACATTACACAATTGGTAGAAGTTGAAGCTGACCGCTAACCAATACACCATTTGCAGAGAGAGAAAAAAATAGTGAGGGAGGCATAGAAAGAGGCAGTGAGAAAAAAGGGAGGTAGACTGGAAGAAGAAAACCCAGCTGGCATGAACAAGTTGGGGGGGGTAGATCTCCAGATAAAGATGTATGGTCGTCTTTGAGGGCCTGTGCCCAGTATAAAGTAATCTGCTGGCTGTGGCTTTGTCTCCAATCAGACTTTCACACTTCTTACCTTTCCCTTCCCCTTCTCCTTCTCCTGAAAGTTGATAAGAGCAACAGTGGAACTGAGGCGTCTTTCTGAGCCACTAAGAAACCATTATGGACAGATGGCACTCACACAGGAGCTAATGAATGCACGTACCATACACAATAGACAAGCAATGTTTGTGTGTGTAGAGGGAATGTAATGTATTCTTGATATGCATGTGGTTCTGTATGTGTGTGTTGAGTGTGATCTCTAATGGACATGCAAGCATTTTGTCAGCAAGTCTGACCAGATGACTGCGTTCTACTCTGCATGCATTTGTGAATCTGTGTGTGAACATTTGTACATAATACACATAAAATCATTTTAAAATTAGCATTGTACTACTCCTGTTTGATCTTTTCTCAGTTGAACTGTCTTTGAACTGACCATCCATCCACCCACCCACCCTATCAATCTTTCTGTCTCTCTCTTTCTATGCCTCTGTCTATCCATCCATTCATCCATTCCAACTAAACCCAGCTGGACAGCTTTGTGCTTGGGTGCGGCTCTGTCCGGCAGACCTTATAATAAGCTGGGCCAGGCGTGTCTCAGATGCAGATCATTATTTGCTCTCTGCTTACCAGCGACAGTGGGGAGGCCGCACACTGTTGTTTCTCATGCTAACTCTAATGGTACAGTGAAAAGACCTCTGGGCATCTATGCTTAACCAGTCTAATTAAATGGACCATCGCTTATGTAAGCATCCGCAGAGATTATTTATTGAGTTGGGATCCGCTTCACAGGATCAAACCACAGTCAACAAAAGCTAATACTCAGTGAAGTAGGTATTAAATAAAGGAGTGGAATCAAAGAAGCTGCAAACTGCCAAGTGTCAGTTTAAGCACACATATCCAGGTACATAAGAAGACTTAATCAAGCGGGAGTATTTTTGGACTCGGGCAATATCCCAGATGGGCGAGGAGTCTCTTAGCACTTCAGAGGGGAAATGTGAAAAGTGTTCCATCAAAGCAAAGATACATCTCTATAAACTGCAGCTTAAGGATGGAAGAGTGGAATAAAATATGTTAACACAGACTACAACAGAGGAGAACAATATTCAATACAACACAATGGAGTTGAATGTAAGAGATTACATAGGCAGGCTGCAACATTCAGATGAGAACAGCTGCTGTCTTTCCTTGCAAGCATCATTCCTGTTTGAAGTGCACAGACAAGATAGCCTCCATGAGACATGAGGCCAGCAGCCTGAGCTTCACTATCTCTGCATAGCTCAGCTTATGACAGCCTGGCGTCCCTGCAGAAAGGATGGAGAGGGACCAGGGAGGTCGACTAGCTGCGCATTTCTGCATAAATCTCCAGATAGATAGCATCAGGAGAGGAGAAACGGGAGGGAGGCAAGCAAGCAGCAGAGGATGATAAGGCCCCCAGGGCAAGGCATTCGACACTGTCAAAACTGTTTCGTCTCTGGCTATTGGACGAGTGGAGCGCGTTATGAGCCTGCATACCATTTGCCAGGACAAGATTCGGCTTCACCAGAGCATACAGGGCCCTGTATATGACCTCCATGCTTTCCCTCTCTTCAACCTTCACAGACATGCAGGGAAATGGGCAAACCAGTACACTATGCATCAGAAAAAAGGCTATGAAGATTTGAAGTTGGCATTTCAATCATGTTTGAGGTACAGCTTGCTAACAATCAAAAGTTTTACTGGTGAGTATCCCGAGCTACTGTATATCAGGCACTAACAAAAATATGCATTTGCATTAAACAATATCTAGTAGAGTTTTTGAGTTTAGGAGGTGCATTTAGAGAAACTAGAGCAGAAATTACAAATAGAAGTCTGTCAATAGGAATGAAATTAAACTTTACAAGACAATAATAAAGTAAAAATGATCACAAAATAGGATCTTCAACTTCATAACAAAGATTTAAATTGTGTTAACGTTTGTCTGCCCTGCCCTTTGTCACATGTACTTTACAATATCTAAAATAAACACACGGATTGGTTTGAGGAGTATTTACTTTTTTTTTACTACAGTTACTTGTTTACAGAATACCTTGTTAAAAGTCAAGGATAAACATAGATTTCTGCACAACGGCTGGAATATAGAAGCAGAATGGGTGCCTTTCCCTTGAATCAAGCACAAATTAACTGCCTTGCTTACTGACACTTGAGAAGGAGTGGCTACCCTCTCTTGTCTTGTAAACATGATTAAAATTTTATGTAATACACTGGACAGTGAAGTGTGATACCAATTTTTCACATCCTCAATTAGTTAAAGAACTAGAGAATATTCCTGCTTCAGACATAGTCATGTTTAGTCTGTAAACACCTTCCTGGGGGAAGTTTTCCAGGAACTTCACAGTGAAAAAGCTGGACATTGTTCAGATTTTTAAAAGTGATACCAAATATTGTTATTTACATCATTCATTGTGTCCTCAATCACATATTAGGGGCACAAATGGATAAAATTTAAATGCATTAGAGATAAATTGTACACAGCACATAACAGCATGTGTGTGAAGATGCACACAGTCATACATGCAAATACTACATGTCTTGTAACATCCGTTTATAGGGTTAGGGTTATATTCGAGCCATGGTTAAACTGGGTTGCATTCCAGCACATGTTAAACACAGAAACTAGAACACATTCATGTGGGCTTTACACTTCTTTGGTTGAAAATCTAATCCTAGCTCTGGGTTAGGGTTAAATAAAAACGCAGACTAAAAGGTTAAATGTTGAGTTGAAACAAAAAATAGACCAAGTACAAGTTAGGAGGCGCTAGTGAGCCTACTGTGAATGACCAAGACACTGCTGAAAGGGAGAAGTTAGAACACAATGAAAAGAGAGAGAGAGAAAGAGAGAGAAGAAAAGTTTAAAAGAAAGAAACGGGCAGTGAGGGTTTGACGTTGCCTGATCTACAGGCAGAGACCTGCAGTAGGGGTATCTCTGAGCAGATCGAAGTCCAGACACACACCCACAACCACATACACACACACACACACACACACACACACAC
>JAPTGZ010000001.1:23196193-23219602 GCA_029814645.1 Fowleria isostigma | reverse complement strand
ACACACACACACACACACACACACACACACCCCGAATCTGTCTGGACTGAGTAAACACTTCATTCTGTCTGGAGGATAGAGTCATCCCCCCTCTGTCCCTCCCGCAGCCTGCATGCTCCTTCGTTACTCCTCCTTCCATCAGCCTATTTCCTTAACACGCTCTGATGACAGCACTGAGAGAGGTTAAAGTGAGCCTGTCTTTCACAATCACATGCACATGGCTCTTTCTCAGCCTGTTCTTTAACCTCTCAAGTACTGTACCCTTGGCCTTTAAAAACAATGATGTAACACACAGGCCTGCATCACAACACATCTATCGTCATCCTTACACATTTATTAAGGGACAGGGACATCTACCCATCCATTCATCTGCCCTGTGTCTGCAGGTGTGAATCAATCCTCTGAGGCCTTCTGTTGTTGGACATGAGACATAAAAACAGCAAATAAAAACAGGTGCAATTTTGTGCCTATGTAATGGTTTGAAAGATCCGGATTCGTTATAATTACATTTCCTTTTTTTTGTGCTTTGTTTTTGAGGCATAAATGGGGAACTGATAGGAAACATGTTGCCACTTATGTTGACCTCAGTTGTTTGTTTCTGAACGCACTTGCAGTAGTCCCAGAAGCTCTTAAGCTTGCTCCGTCATTTAGATATCGGTGAACAAGGGTTGTTTTAAACATGCAGTTATTTTTCACCCTGTCCTACCACCTCGGGGTTAGAGGACCGGGGCATGTGAGCTTGGGCCAACCATAGCAGCTCGTTATGCATACGAGCCTCAAGGCATTGTGGAGGGACATGGCACTTTAAAACAAGAGGGCCAGTGTGTTAGAGTGTCCCGTGGCCTGAAGCTGTGGAGGCTGAGGGTTGAACACGCGTCCCATCTGCTGTGTGTGACTGTGCACAGGGTTTTTGAGTGGTTAAGGAAGCATCAATAGTTGGACTCTTTGGATTTAGGGGTATCTTAGGGTCAGATGTAGCTAGAAAATCCATCTTCCTTACCAGTGGAGAAGTTAAAAGTCAATGGAGTTATGTTGGGGACATGTGATTTCCACATAATTAGGGTTTGGATTTTAAATGAAAAAACTCCTCTGTCAGTTTTTTTGTTTTTTTTTCTGAAGTTTACACATCACTTAAGCACACGAAATTGTCATAAGTGGTAAGTCTTCAGACAGGACATACACTGATCTTGTGATAGGGACAATTTTGCTGCTAACAGTGGGACCTTAGTGCCCCAACCCACCACCTTCTATTCATTCTACCCTGCATTCCCAGTTCCATTATTAATTCATCGAGGAGAAAACAGTACTGGGACACTTTTCAACCCAGACGCTTTCCAAATCCTGATTAAAATTGCAAAATGGCCTCCTGTTCAGCCCTAATTCAGCCCTTTCAAGACAATCTGACAGAAGCAGGAAGAAAGGAGTAGCTCGCATATCTAAAGCGACCTACAAATGTTTCCTTCACTATTCTTCTGCTCGGCGCAATAACATCACACAAATACTGTGAGAAATATAGCCTAAAGGTTTGACACTAATACAGGCCACTTCTTTATGATGTGTTTTTTTGGATAAATGCCCCAAAAACAAATGGTTAGAAAATCAAGTGAGTCAAGGTTGGATTATACATTGGAGGATACAATTTTCATTCTTACTATTTACAGTGACATGACTTTGTACTGTGGTGGCCAGTAAAAAGACTGTAGGGTTAAAACAGGGTGAAGGCAGCAAGTTAATACCAACATGAAACATTTACCATCAATAATGGTACATAAGATGAATAGGCCATATGCTTGGCAATGGCAGGCCATGCTCCACACAATTCTTCATCTCCGAGGCTCACCATACCAGATTCCTGCCGACTAATTGAAGACATGTGGTCAGACCAGCCAGTAGAGCAACCTGATGGCTGAGTTAAATGGTGGACAATAGAACCTACTACGTTCCAGAAAGTTTACACTCTGTGGCGTTTTGCTCTGAGAGCAAAGTCTCCACTTTTATCTGATACATTTCACTTTCCTGCAGTGTAAATCCTTGTAGGAATCACAGGGACTAATGTTTAGAACAGCTACTGGTGTCTATTCAGTTTCGTCTGGCACATAAGCATGCTGTCATTGGCCTGTTAAAAATACACCATGTGGACCCTTCCGCTTATTCTCCCCGGAGGTGTGTCAGGAACATGCATAGGTCCAAGCAATAGCAAGCGTGATATTAATTAAGGTAGCCAACCTGTAGGTTCCTTTGTGCCCAGCTGTAGAGCATAAATCAGGCTTTTAACGAGGCTAGGGCCCTAAGATCTCAAACCGTGCTGGAATGCTACCTGCACAGCCATGCCAAAAATCTGTCTGGGTCTAGGTCTCCTATAGATCACTATGTTTATAAGGGGGGGCCATAGCCACCTACCCTGGGGATGGAAAGAGGGAGGGAGGAGAAAAGAAGAGTGGCAAAAGGAGAGCAAGTGCTATTTCTATTAGGTCAATGGGTTTAAGTAAACGTGTGTTGTTGGTATGTAAGTGGACATGTATTGTGTGTGTTGCATGAGTATGTCTTTTAACACTGCAATCTGATTTGACAACCACATGCAAAAAGACATGAGAAGTGGAGCCACAACAGAGATACAGGAAAAAAAAAGAGGTGTCAGTAACAGGAGCAGATGACTCCAGTGAATCAGCAACTCCAGAGGAATCTTAAACAAAAGCAACAAAACATATTTTTCTTCCCCATAGGAGGAAATCTAAAATAGCCTTAGACCTGTAAGGTACAGCTGGGAAAGAGTTGATGAGCAAGTTATGTGAAAAAAGTCTGTGTGCCTTTGGTGACAGAAGGATTTATTCACAGACAGCTGCAGAACAGGACACACACATGCACACACCGATTGACTGACTGGTTGTACAACCTGCCGAGTCCACCTCCAAGCCATCGTTTCAGCTCAAAAAAGGTCCATGAACTCAGACATTCCACAACAGGCACTGGCCTGTCCTTAATTAAATAGTAGAGCAGTATAGCTTTCCAATTCACTAGCTAAACTCCTGGACAGCTTACTGGCTAACCAACTGTAAATAAGCCAGTGTGGAAGTGTGGAAATTTGGATTAATGGCTGATCAGGGATGGGTAGAGCTGGTTTCTCAAGCTGCGCTGAGCAGCACCACCTGAGATTTATGGGCCAGATGTTTGTGTCATTGCATCTCAGACAACAAGACAGACTATAAAACTTAATTTACAGAAGGCTACAGTAGAGGTTTCATGTCAAGCCTCCACAACATGCTGACATTTTTCTGTATCAAATTTCAACTGTGAATAAAAGTTAAAAACACACACACAAATTGTAATTAATGAACAACTTTTACAACGTGTAAATATATATTCCAGCAGAATTTGCCCCCTTTTCTCACTTTCTCATGTCACTTCTACAATGACAGCCCTGACAGGAATGTAACTCCACTCCCTGCCAACACAGACTCAGGTTCTGAAGATCCTCCCTGTCATTTTGTGAAGGGCTGACAACCCCTGAGTGACACAAAGGTCACGGGGGCATCAACCCCAATGGACTGCTTGTGTTGCATTCCGAGAACTGAACTTCGTGGGTTTGCACAAGGTCAAACTGTAAAGATCCTATAGGCTCATTCCATACATGTCCAGCTGATATGGTGTTGGCCCAACAGAAAATATCCTAGTGGGTGAAAGTGCCCGAGAAAGCTTTGGAGGCGACCCGGTGGCTATCTCATGTACCTTTGACACTGCTGTGTAGACATATAAAGACATAAAAAGAAATGTTTGCTCTTAAAACACATGGCCTTTATTACTCTCGTCCGGTTTCATCACCTTTTGCAGTGCACACAGGGGTAGCTGATGAAAAGAGGAATTAAGGGCACCAAAAGAACAAGGATATTATCTGAAGAGGAAGTGGTGTAGTTGAAGGGTGTCAAGAATGGCGTAAAAAGCTGTGGAGAGGAGAAGAAGGGAAAAACAAAAGAGTGGTGGACAGCTTTACACTGCAGCACCCCATTCTAGATTACATTAGTGGCAGCTGCTTCCTTTGTGTGGTTTTATGGCCTGGCCCCAAGAAAAAGCTGCTAAAATTTCATTTAATCTGCTGCAGAAACTCAAGTGTCTGTCAGCCACTCAAACAAGGAGGCCTAAAAGCACTGTGCTCTCAGATAACTAAGGCAAAATAACGCTAATAATATCTCTCTCCATGGCCATACAGGCAGACATTTTGTGTAACCAAAGAGGGTTCGCCTGTGCTGCCAGTGCATGGGAAACTGGCCTGTTCTCCCTGTCCAGGCGCAGGCCCTTAATGGCGGGTGAGGAAGCCAGACAACGTCCCCCTTCTTCCCTCCCTTTCTCCCCCTTTATCACCACCTCCTGTTCATCCTTCCAAGTCATTAGCTTATGTTAATCACTAAAACTATGAAGAGTGACCCTCAATTTCATTTAGTATGCCAGTGTACTTAACACCAGATGACAACACAGCTGTTACAGTCGATTTATTAATGTAAATAATTGCATGAAAGAGCATATATTTTGTGCTAATTCATAATAGTTGCCTAATCTTTCAGATGCTTTGTGCCGTGAAGGATTAACATATACCATTTGCATTTCATTTATTAAGAACACAACCAAAATAAAGTAAAAACCCATTTCCATCAAATTCAATAAACTTTCATTTGTTCCCGCAAATATACTTTGTAAACAGAATCACTGAGACTAAGGTTTGACATGATGTTTCACAAGATGAATTTAGCAAAAAAAAAACATTAGTCACTGAAATGGAACAAAGTTTAATAGAATGTGTTATAAACTGTAATCAAACAATGACAAAAAGTAAGCCAATGCCAGAATTATCCTTAAAAAAAACCCAAATGCTAGAATTGAACTGCCTTCTTGATATCCTGTGTCTAAAGACCCAGATACCCCAAAGTAAACACAGAAAAGCCCCACAACATTTTGCTGGCAGTGTTAGCCTGACACAAGCATGGAAGTTTGACAGGAGTGGTAACTGACAGAAAGCAGCAGCACAGGCAGCGGTTAGGGGCAGCTTCCTTCCTGGGCTTTAGGTTCACAGAGAGACGAGTCCATCCACACACATCCATTTTATTCAGATAAACTGAGGGGGAAGAGGCTACTTTGCCATGTGATGCCACTGCTGTAGCTTAAGGGAAGAAGCAGAGGAGGGAATAAATACACGAGGCTCCTTTCCTTCAAGCCCTCTCGGATAATAAGATGGCAGGAGTGGAGTAATGAAGGAGGAAGTGGGAAATGAGAGGAGCAAAAATGAAAAAAAAAATGAGTGTACTAAGTAGAGATACGGAGACAGTAGGAGGTGAAACTGGTCCAAACCAGAAACTCATTGAGATTAAAGTAAATTTGCGAGTTTCTGTCCCACTGGAACAGATCTCACTTGCAAACCACACATCCATTAAAGTCTAACGTATAATTTAAAAACAGAAAAAATTCACAACATAAATAAACAATAATCAGCCAACATTGTCCTAGTCTACAGTAAAGACCACGGCAGGTTTATCTTAATTCACAAATCCATACTTTTCCTCTTTAAAGGCATAATACATTTATTGCCACTTGTTGAATAACCTGAGCTTCTGAAAACCTTTTCAGAGGCAGTGGATTGTTTTTCTACATTCTATTAGTGCTGTTTTCAGAGAAAAAAATGAATGGCATCATATAACAGTTATTCTTCTATTGGAAATGTTTGGTTTAGGTTAAGTCAGAAGGCAGTTTTGATACAGACTGTGCAGCACACTGAAGCAACTATGTCATAAATATCCATGCACCGTCCTCTTTATTGTAGTATAGTAGTTTTAAAAATGCAACTGTCTCAATGAGGAGAGAAAAGAGATTTTAGAGGTAAAGAAAAACTAACAGTCAGATACAAATTAGTGCTAATGAAGACATAGCAAACTGTTATGGGGGAGGGGGTGGGCGAGGGCAAATTAACCTTTTTAATTGGAGAGTGGTAGCCCTCTTTGGACCTTGCAGTTGGATCCAGAGTGCTGACAGATGATGAGAGGGAAATGGCAGGCCTATTACAGGCAATCTGGCCCTGCAACTTGGCAGACCACAGCAGTACCAGAGCCTGGGGAGAACAGGGCATGTCCAGCATGGAAAGCACTCCCTGCCAGACCGCTCACTGGCAGAGAAGGGCTTGCCTCAATAAAGGTATAAATAGCGAGTGGTTATCTTGGCACTTTGAACTACAGGGTAAAGGGTTGTCATAAGGGAGTCTGGTTTCTTGTCTGATAACAAAATACTACCTGGTCAAGAAAAAGGAGAAGGGCTTTGCTTTAATGAAAGAGAGAGAGAACCAGTCTGACAGGTATGAGAGCGGAGAAGAGGCCAGGGAGGGAGGTGTGGAGGTGCACCAAAGGTACACACACCATTTGCCATGACTTGGTACTCACACACACATGTGAGCGTGTTTTCAAACTCAATACATCTTCCCAGTCTTCACCAAGAAGTCAAATGCAAGAGAGAGACATCAGAGAGGCTAACTTCCTGTATGTCTGTCTGGATGCAAGAGCCATGTTTATGTCTGGGGATACAAGGAAAACAAACATCAAGGTCAGAGAAGCTGGAATCTGTCCAAGCGATAGATAGCCCCTTTCTTAACATACAGCCCCAGGGGGACACGAGGATTTAGGCCGAGCCCTTAGGCAGGATTTTACATTGAATAGCAGGACGCGTAACATGCTTCGAAGTATTTCCCATGCTGGATACCTTACACCTGACATCTGAAAGACACTTGTAAATAAACAGCACAAACAACAAAGATGAAGGTTGTTCATTGTTTTTTCCTTTTTTTTGTCTTTTTTTGGGGTTGTGTATTCTTTTTCTCATCTTGCCATCTGAAATGTTGTCCCGTAGTGCACACGTACAGTCAAACTTAGTTTTATCCCATAGTCCCTACACTATAAACAATACCTCATCCACTCTTCACGTACTGTCCAGTCAACAGCTGACGTAACCATAATCCTGACGTCTGGACCTGAATGCTGACCCCATTAGCCAGATGTTCATGGACATCTCTAGGTCATCAGCATTAAGACAAAGAACGGCCAGTCCTTACTTCCATCCCACCCCAACCTCCCCTAACTCCCCTGTCTGTCTATCAGTCTGTGTTCACAGCATCATTTCGTCTGGGTACCTCTCTCTTTCTCTCTTAATCCATTTCATTAAATGCATCATGAGACACAGACAACATGCCAGACAACACTGACATTTTGATTTTTAGCCACACCATGTAAAACTGTTCATAAACTTTTACACTTTTCACAGAGTTTATGCCTGTGGACACACATGCTTAGACTGCATTAGCATCCTCTCCCTGCATCACATGGACACAGATTCACGCTTGCAAATTTCTCCTTCACTTTCGCTGTCTTTGTATCTGTCTCTGTCCATAAATGCACGCACACATCCACAACCAGACACATGGCCGAAGAGAGCAGACTACCATCTGGGAGTAGTGGCCGGCTTTGTCTGGGGGGTGAAAGCGCAAATACGACCCCCCCCTTTGACACACACTCACACATACACACACACACACACACACACACACAAACTATACACACAACCCTTGCATCGGCCCCGTCGCCCTCCCTATCCAACTGCTCTAAGTGTGAGAGCTCTTCTCATACAATCTGCACATATACATATGCAAATTTGCAGGGGGGTATTATAAAACAGGCATCATCACACACACACACACACACACACACACACATACACACACACGCATACGCGCAATATATTTAGTTGGCTTTGGCACCAAAGAATCCATGCAAGAGTTTTGGAAAAGAAAACATGTTTCTGAGAAATAGAGCAAGAGCTGGAGGGCTGGAAGAAAAGACCAAAGAAGAGGGAAGATGAAAAGAAGAACCTTCTTTATAAATAACAAATTAATGTGAGCATGTGTGAAATACATGCAAAGCAAATGCAAATGGGATTGCATGCATTTACATGGACACACATATAAACACACGCACACAGACACGCAAAGATTCATTATCCATGTTTGCCCCCCAGCATGCATATGATAAACTACAAAAAACTCACTCTATCAACCAGTGATGACACAAGATGCATTACAACTGTCCTTAAATTAAACTTCATATGAAACAGAAGGTCCTCTATGAAATTAACAATGACACGCCACATATCACTTAATGATATGAATTGGACACATATAAGAAGTGGAGAAGTATAGTGAATAACACATAGATGTTGATCATTTGAACCTTTCTGTTTCACAAACAGGCCTCACTGCCTTTTGAAATGTGATTAGAAATGTTTCCTGATGTAGATCCGGGAACTTGACAAAGGAAAGACAGAAATAGAGAGAGCACCTGTATGGTGAGCTGAAGAGGGGACACCTTATCCACTCCTACTCTTGGATAAACGTTCCCATAGCACACATATTCACACAAGTATAGTATTCAACAAATCACTTTTTTCAGCACTTTTGTTCTTTTTTCACTTTTACATGTAGGCATCTTTATTGCTGTACAATTCCTTCATCAAAACAGAGATTTTGATTTTATATCTATCCATATGTATGTCAGCCTGAGCCTCAGTTTAATGGTTTCACAAGAACTTAAATAAAGAAATTCTACAATCCTATGGTGATGAACTCCTCTTCCCTGATTCCTCAGATGTTTGTGATGTGACAGAGCTTTTCTGATGGGCCATCTCGAGGCAGGGTGTGTGCGAGCTGAAAGCATTTGAAGTGGGATAGTGAACAGCCTGCTCTCAAAACCCAAGGGACACATGTGAGTCGTAATTTGGAGAGATGTGTCTATATTTCATAGCATACACAGACACAAACACATTCACAGACATGACTGCCATTACTGCCACACGTGTACATAGGTGATATATGCATCAATGGATATACTCATGCAAATAAAGCTGTCACAGTTAGAAGGTTGCTCGCCCACACAACACAACAGTCCATTATGTACATCTTCCATATCAAATTCTCTCCCCCAGTTTTCACAACTCTCATGTTTGCTGTAATGTTTTCAGTACACAATAGCAGCAGCGGTGTTAAGCTCATGTTGCCCCATCAAGAGGAGAGCACCAACAACAACCAAACACTTTTCCCTCCTCTTCCCACCCTGTTTACGACCGGATCCATCCGTCTCTCATTTTGTTCCCACGCTCTCTCACTTCTTTTTTCTCTCCTCTGTATTGTCCTGTGCCCTCAGGTTAGAGGTTCTCTCTATTTCCTCCGCTAAAGCCTGAAAAACAGAGGAGGGCAAGAAGAGGCAAGCTGGAGAGAAGTGAGAGGAGGGCCGGTCGAAACGAGGCCTGTCCGTCTGCCTCCTTCGGCCTGGCTGGCTAACCGGTCTGAACTGGTTCTGACATAGGTGAACCGGAGACGTGTCCTTTTCTGCCTCTGGACAAAAAAGAACCATGGTGGCATTCCATCGGCAGTCAGCAGGTACCAGAGAGGAGTACATCAATGTGTATGTGCGTGCACATGTGCATGTGCCTGTCTCCCAAGACCTTTGAGGCCTGGACCATTGCCAAGTTCATCTGTTAATGGACAGCTATGAGGAGAGCTGCCCCATCCCCCTCTTTCTCTCCTCTCTGTCTCTCCAGCAGCCGTGCCTGCTCACGACCCCCCCTTAACCTCCCCAACCCCCAGCCAGGCCTGCCCAGATACAGACCCTCACTCTCCCTCTCCCTCCTCCCCCACTCCCTTTCTCTCCCTTCCCCTGAAAGCTATATCATTCCCTTTTTCCCTCTCCTCCTCCTCCTCCTCACTGCCCCCCAACACTCTGTGCTTCTCCTATTCAAGATAAACAGAGTGCTTCAAGTTCAGGGGACACCCTGGGACCCTTTAACAAAGCCATCTATCATGCTGTCTGCCTGAGACTCCTTTGGCCATAGTCGGCTATGCTGCTGCTGCTGCTACGTCTCTCTCTCAATCTGTATGTGTGTGAACGTGAACACACACAGGGTGGACATGGACCAGCCAGCTTTGCTAACTTGGACTAGCTGCTTGCCTGAGCTGGACAATTTTCCCATTGTTTGTCAGGCCCCTCCAAGACCAGAGCAAAGACAGATCCTCAGTCCACCTCTTTGCTCAAACAAGACAAATTTATGACATGAAAGCTCGCCATGGAGCAGAGAATAGCACGCACCCACAGACATACACTGCCTCTTTCTCTCCACACCTCTGAGACAAACTCTGCTGACCCCTCTCAGATTCCCCTGAAGTCATACTGGGGGACGATTAACCAAACTGTCAACAGCTTAATAGTCTGGGAATAAGAGACTGACAGTAGGCCTAGGAGGTGTGTGTAAACACTATGGAGATTATGAATGGTGCATGAGACAAATAGACAGTACAAGACACACAGCATGAGATTCCTGCAACATTTCAGGAATCCAAAAATGGGAGGCATTTGTTTATGATTCATACATATAATAACTGTTTGAACTTTTGCATCTGGAAAAATATTACTTTTTTAACAATAAAAAAAAGAAGAAATAGACTAATTTAACTTGCCAAAAAGGTCGCATAAAAGTGGATTTAAAGACTTTGTCTCAGTTAGCTATAATCACTTCAAACTAATTAAACTGTTGTTAGTGGTACTGCTACATCACAACATCGCACTGAAAGATGTCTTACATATTGTGATCATTAATGTGATTTTATATAATGGCCTCTGCTTTCAGTCACTATACCTAGCTCACCGTACCATTCTAAAAACTGCCTTTGCTTCTGAGCCGGCTGTTTAAAAGTGTTTTAAATGGAAAAATGACTCAAACTCATGGAATATTACTGGGATATTAACAAGTAAAGGTGCATATACTTATAGGGCCTGAGAGAGACTTTTTCTGGCAAACAATTGTGACAAGAGCTGGCTAATCACCTCTTCACGCCACCAGCACACTACAGGCATGGGAGAGGGAGTAGCAGTCACGCCATGGTCACACAAACACTCAAACACATTTCACTCTCTCTTACTCCCCATCCCACTTCCTCTCATCCTCTTCTCTCTACTTGTCCTCATGGCTCTCTCTCCGACGCACACAACCACAGCAGCGGCCCCAAAAGCCCAGCAGCTGTCCTCACTAGCCTGCTAGAGAGGGGGACTGGCCTGCCGGTTTTAGAGCTCTAAATTATCCATTAGATGTTATCTAGTTGTAGCAGGGCGATGCCATTCTGCTAGGAGCCATCAATCTTTCATAAGTCCCAGGCACAGCATACATTGGGATGCACTGGCAGAACCTTCCAGCACACCGCCTGCCCCATCCAACACACACAGTGGCACGCAAACTTGGACATGCACACACAGTCAGGATGGACATCCACGCTCACAGTCAACAAATACACATGTATGCCGACAGGTACACAGTCTTGCACTCAAGCTCAGCAGAAACAAGCTAGATGTAGTTTGCTCAGGGAACAACCAGTTCTACATTTCTTGCTTTGTGTCAACCCCCCCAAGCACCCCTAACCTTCCTCCCTAAACAAATCATTTTGAGCCAAGCGCTGAAATTTTCACTGCCTAAACCATGTTTCACTATTGCTTGCACTCTCCTGTTTTCTGTCCTCTTCATCTCTCCCTCCCTCTCTCCATTTTTTGCCATGGCCTGGCAGGCAGGGCAGACATGTTCAGAATGCACTCCAGTAATGGGCTAATCAAAAATGCAAAACAATTGGCAATTACCGCGCGGGGCCCTAATGGTCATTAGAATTTACAACAAGGTAATGAACTGAGAGTCAGCTCAGTCCATGCATATTCATAAAGCAATCAGGCCTTTGAAGATTAAAGAAGCGCTTCAAATTTAAATGAGGGTGCCAGCATGTTATCTGTGAGATTCAGCCTGCAAAAGTAAAGGGTGCCTGGGACAGGAGTGTGCATTTATGAGTGTGTGTCTGTGTGCACTGAAGGTTGGGGGTCAGTTTGGTGTGGGGGAGTGAGTGGAGGTGTAAGTATGTGTGTGTGCATGCATGAATGCACAAGTGATTGTGATGTGTGCGCTGCTCTCAGTGGTGAACCAGTTTGTGCCTGCATACTTTTCATACAAGAATGAAAGCAAACTACTGTACACCAATACCCTCATATAGCCTCAAGTCATTCTAATACCCAAATTAAGACTCTTAAAAATGAATGAACGCCCTATCTTATGATCATCATTTAAAAGACATGGGATTTAAATCTAAGATCAAATGTACAGTTAACTTGAGCTATTACGAGGCAATGAGCTTTTGAACACAAAACCCCCTGAGGAATACAGCAACCTATTAGTATACATTTATGAATAAGTGCAGCAGTAGACATGCTTTGCATACACATGTATGTGCTAAAGCACTCCAAGCCTATCTCCCACTCACATACAAACATAAGGCTGTGAGTTTTCACAAGTGTAACGTCAGACACAGGGGCCCTCTCTGTCTCGTATCTCTGTAGTAGAGATAAGGCTGGCGAGACACAGCTGTAGACGACCACCCACCCACATACAAAAGGTACAAATAGACACACAGACACACATTTATGCATTATCACACATGCCCGCACCCACACGCACATACTGACAGGCCAAACCCAGCGCTGAGACCTGTAATGGGACAGATAGTGGAGGGAGAACACTAGAGACAGATAGTGACCAGGATCAGTGGGTTCAGACTAACATGACGCCCTTGTCTCTGTGGCTCTCCCATGGCCTCAGCATTATCACCATGGGTATGAGGAAGACAAAGCAATAGTCCTTTAGCACCACAGCTATAAACACTACAGTCACAATAGGAGCAGCATAGGTTGACATGACATACTAATTACTGATAAAAGACTTTAAAAACACCCTGAGAGAAAAAAAAAATAGAATCTATGAGTAAAGATTTGCAGTATTGTGGCATAATTAATAATCTGCTACATGAATTACATTGTATCCACTCTAAGCCCAAACTAAACACCTAAATCCTAAAATACCTCTTCTCTCCTTTTTGTTCACATTTGCCACCTCCTGAGCTACAGCTGTATCAAAGATGCTTTTTCTTCTCTTTTTCTTTTCTGTCTAAAAATAAAGTCATTAACCTGCAGGTGGTGAAGCCGGCGGCTGGCGTGACAGGCCCTGACGCTGTCAGATGACCCCTGACCCTGTGATGTGACTGTCTGCCACACTATTGACAGGACGACGGCAGGACACACTTACTTCTGAGGGTACTTTTTCATCCTTTGTGATGTGGCTGTGGACAAACAAGGTTGTTTCTGTTGTATGGTTTCATTTGACAGTAGGTAGAGGGGATTGAAAACGGCTGTGTGTGCGCATTTGTGCGGTGTGTGTCATCTGGCTTGTTCTGCCAATTCTGAGAGAGGGAGAATGAGCTCGGGTGGATGTTGGAAGTCTTTGAGAGGTGTAGACACGCTAATGTAGCCAAAACTTCGCGTTTCGAGTCCCCCGAGACAAACTACTGCTTTGAGGGAGCGTGCGACAGACGAGGACAGCAAGACTGAGAAAGAGAGAGAGAGAGAGAGAGAGAAAGACAGAGGGGAATGAGACAGAGAGCAGGAGGGGAGGGGGTCGAAATAAGGATCATATGTTTCTGACAGATCTCATCAAGTCACAACACTTCATGGGACCACTGCCACAACACATTTAATACAGACATAACACAGGTTCACAGGAGGGGGCTTACACTGTACATCTGCGTTTGTGTGCATGTGCATCTGGGGGGCACGTTGTTGTGTTCATAGAGCAGGTGTGTGTCTGTATATGTTTGTGAGTTGGTTAAGTGGGTGGATGCATCAGTGTGTATGTGTGTGCCTTTGTTGTCTTCATGTTTGTGTGTGTGTCTCTGTGTGTGTGTGCATACTTCAACTAGCCTCCACCTGAATGGCCTGAGGCTGTGGTACCAGGGTTGTTAGAAGACAAACAGAGACACAGGAAGCACAAGCCAGGAGCCCTGAGGACAGTACAGACACACACACACACACACACACACACACACACACTACTGCATACCTACCTTTAAGTACACACACTCCCGCTGTCTGTCAGACACAAACCCGCCACCTCACCATAAGTTCTGCTTCCTAAACCCACAAAACATCACTTTAAGACACAGATACACCTCCTCTACCTCCATACTACACAAACACACACACACACACACACATACATTTATGCGCTGTCTGTCCCTCAGGCCCAGTGCTCTGTGCCAAGTCTGGCCTGGCATGGTCCACAGAGGGGTGTCCTCAGGCAAGCATTGCCAAGTCAAAGACCCTTTCATGTTCAGCCTGCACGCCCAGGGTAGTAAAGCTTTAACAAACACCTCGATACACACTTTTTCTGCCTCTCACACACACACAAACTAAAAGCTATAAACAGTTTAAGTGGTCAAAACCGCATACACACATGCACATACAGTTTTACCCTGCATGCACACTCTGGATGTAAACATCAACTACACTTTTCAGCACTTTAATGCAGCCAGAGTACCGAACACACACACACACACACACACACACACACACATTAAAAGGGTTGACGAATTTCTGCCGACAACATTTGTGGGTGTTTAGAGCTTGGCTTGAGAAAACAAGAATGTCCTCTATGAAAAATTCATCCTAAAAACCAGTACTGTTCACCTTCATTAAAACTTAGCAGAGCCCACAGACAAAAATAGAACTGATTTTATCAGAGCCCAGAGCAACTGTAGGATCAAATTAGAGTCAGTTTTAGCAGACAATGGAGTACTTATGTTGAAAATATTAGCTGGTGTCCAATAATTACAATAGCATGCATCTGTGCCTTTTCAGTATCAATTAAAGTGATCACAGAAACAAAGGCACACACCGCATGTGAACTTGCACCACGACCCATATGCACACACACACAGACCAACACTGGCCAAAGAAAAAAGATATCACTACCAAGGAGCCTCACCCCCCTCTGCTCACACACTCGCCAGGCACTGCCCAGCCCCCCAGTTCTGCCTGACAGATATCCTGTGTGTATATGTGTGCTTATGAAGGAGAGGGGGGGGGGCTGGTGGTTTGGAGAAAGGTGGCACGATGCCAATATGGAGCTTGCTAAATACCTTTGTCTCCACAACACACAGGGATGAACAGGACAGGCAAGCCGCTGCAGGAAGACACACTACAGACATCACCAGAGAGAGGTGTTGCAAGAAATATTGCTCGGCTGTTTGAATGTTTTCCTCCTCATAGAGAAAAGAAGGGGAAAGGTGGTTGCCATAATTAACTCAGTATCGATTCAGAACACAGGTTACAATGGAGGCAGAGTGGTGGAAAGAGGCAGAAGTGTGAGATTGTGGTCGATTTGAGCAGCTACAATGGCCTCATTAACACACATGGCTACACTGGCAAGAATGCAAAAGGTGTTAATGCTGGGATGGATAAATACAGGCCACTGTAATGCAGCAATACCAGGACAACATTTGCCCACAGTGCAACACTTAAAAAAATCTAGTGGAGATAAATGATTTGTTAAAAAAACACTAATTATTGTATGTAGGACATGATAAGGCCTATACACAGTAGTGTAGTTCTTCAATGATCCTAATCCTCAATTATAACAATGAAAAGCATCTTGCTCCATTTACTTAGTGCAGGAAGACCAAACGATCACTTATCCCACTGATAACAATCCCATTTATCCTGTTCACAGAATAATGAATGTGAATGTAAATACAAACCATGAATCTACTTCACTAGTATACCTCTTTAATTGTAATTATATCCTGTGAAATAAATCCAGTTTTTACAGTATGCCGCAGTTTGTGTGTGAAACCATCATCTGGTCTTTTTCTGGGCCATCCATAATCTGGAGACAAGCTACGGTGTCCTATGCATATCTTAAATTGTTTATCATGCAAATGATGGCACACAGGCTGTTCTGCCCTCTTCTAACGGCCCAGGGCTCCAGACTGCAGACCCCAGCCCCAGCTGCAGCCACAAGACTCCCAGACAGTCTAAGCTGCCCCGTAGAAGAAAACCAAGAGCTTCATCTCTAGTTTTTAGTGCACTGCACCCCCTACCCCATCCCATCCCACCCCACTACCCCCACCTTCAAGTTCAACCATCCTGGGCATCAGTTCTCCCCTAAACATAACTAAAGCTCTTTTCTACTTAAATCTGTCATCAATGGAGGGAAAGGATGAAGCACATTTACCAGCTTACAGAACATTTTTAAAGATACAGCATGTAAGAAATGTAGAAGATGAACTGGACATGAATCCAGGGTGGCAGAGATGCAGCGCAGTGGGACAGTGTGTATTGAGATGCCTCATCTCAGTGTCATCTTCTAACTGAGTGGGGTGAAAGAACATGGCAGCTAACATATGGGGTATGGGGTGGCGCACTGGCACTGCCAGTCTGGATCCATCAATCTTGGATATGGAAAACGGAGGTGGGGGAGGCTGACTTCTGTGCATATGTGACTGATGTGGAGTCTGATCTGCATTGTGGCTGTATCTCCTGCAACTTCCTTTCCTGGTTTATCCTTTTCTTATCTGTAATCTTGACCCTATACATTGGTTGGTTTCTGCTATCACACTGATATGGAAAGGAGTATGGATGAACACAAAGAGCAGGTAAGAGAGGGTTATCACAGTGAGATGAAGGACTGCAATGCAGATTCTCTGAGAGTAAATGTTTCCATTATCAATCCAAGTTGTCTTTGATTGTTACATAACATTCAGATACATAAGGCCTATAAATAAAGCCCAGCTCAAAATGCTTGTGACCTTATGATATCATGTGAACTCCAGTACATGATGATCTAAATGAGCAAAGAAAAGCATGTTCAAACAGCTGACAAGGCCAAAAGGCATGTCAGTGTGTGTGTGTGTGTGTGTGTGTGTGTGTGTATATATGTGATTATGTGTGTGTATGATTATGTATTGTGTGCATGTATGTGTGCTTACACACAGGGAAGACTCAACAAACCGCACACTAATGAACAGTGGTCATTCTGTATGGTAGAGGCCTAAACACTTAACAAAACCTATATTCCCTTTAAAATGAGATCTGAAAAGCTGCAACCCTTGCTAATACAGTACATCAGTGTAAATTGTTGCTATTTTTCATGCATTTAGCTTAAATTAAATCCCAACTGTTAAGACAATGAATGCAATCTGGCCTATAATATCGGGTGTGTTAAAGGAAATTAATACATATTCAGATAAGATGGTTAAAATCAAACTTCACTCAGTAAAACCAGACATAAGGGACTCATGCCTGTTTGCACAGCGACTCATGTTTTCACTACAGCCTCATTTAGCCCCAGTGGACAACCAACAAACCGACCAGCCGCCTTAAGAAGTCCTTAATTACTCAAATCAAGAAAAACACTGACAATTAGTGGCTCTTGGGTTCCTCAAATAAATGCTTCTTCCTTGACAGTTCAGCATAATTGCATTCTTTTCTATCTCTTTTTAATTTTAGCATCAGAGCCTTTGCAGGCGCATATTTGAGGGAACTAGAGATATGGCAGTGTAATAAGCCAGGGAGGGATAGAGACACATCTCTCACCACCACATGAGAGAAAATGTGGAGGCCACAGGATCTGAGCACATCTGTGATGCAGCATCACACCAAAAAAAAAAAAACTTTTTTGTTCTCTTTTATAATCTGTTTCTTTGTCTGTCTCCGTGTGTGTCTTTTTCACTGTCTGCAAATGTTTCCTTTTCTCACACTCATTTTCAGGATGGCTGGTCTTCATGTGGGTTCATGGTGCAGCTGAGGGAGATTCACTGGTCCTAAATTTGGTCCTAAACGCAGCGGGAGTTTGTTTCTCGCACTCTATTTATGCAGATGGGATACATCCACACTACCAGAATCAAAACCACGCAAATCAGATAATTTAATTCTTTTGCCCCTCTGTGAACCTCTTCAGAGTGTGACACACCACATAATCCATTTTCCTGTTTTTTATTCATTCATTTACTCCGACAATGCAGCTGATACAATGCTGTATGTTTACCTGTAATGTTCTCCTGCTTGGGGATTATTCCTGACAAGGGTGCAGATAAACAATCCTCATCTTGCGGCGACACCTGAACAGCCACCTCCACGGGATGACACACCCTCCGTGGGTGTTGATGGGTCCGCGAGTGTGAGGAGGACGTGGAGAGGGGCGAAGCAAGAGGGGAGGAGGGCGGCCTGTCCAAACTTTTGTCCATACAGAGGCTCCCATGGCACTGCCTCCGTTTATGTTCAATGAACAGCAGGATGTCAGCCAGGGGGAAGCGAGAGTGGCACTGGCCGCAGGTCAGCAGGTCCTGGTCCCCTTTTAGGGGCTCACCCTGAGCCACTCCCAGCCTGGGGGAGTCCTGAGAGTCTTCTTCTGGTAATACACCTGACAGTGGCTCAGCTGGATGAGCAGACAAGGGAAAAAATGTGAGACACAGAACAGAGAGGATATGGTTCTTCAGTTTGTAAACATGTACATCAGTTATATAGAGCAGTACAGCTGAAATATACCCACATCTACAGTAATAAGGTCATGTAGTAAGATGTGTATAAAAAACTTTTAGAAAGAAAGAGCACAGAGACTACTTCGATAAGGACTGACATGTTCAGCTTGCAGGCAGCAGCCAAACGATTAAGTTGCTTGACCCTCTTTATTGTGCTGCCAATCTCGCTTTTTTAATGAACCTAACACCTCTGAGAATCAAAAAATAGATTCTAATTTGAGTTCAAGATGATTGGACCCCATTTCGTTAAAAGTGCTGGGATCTCGTGAACCAAGGTTAGACATTGAGGGGTTGGATGTGGAGTAGGTCCCTGAAGTACTGACAGAGAGAGAGAGAAGAGAGAATGTGAGAGAGCATTTTAAAGAAGTAATCTAGCCACACGGTAAACGACATTGGGTGCCCCGACTGGGATGTTGAGATAAGATTTGATGAATTCTTGCAGCCGGTGCAACCTTTAATTCTGTGTCGGGTCAGATGAGAGGGTGGTGAGGGACTATGCAAGATAGACCCTGTTACCTGTATGTTGAAATGCATTAAAGATGAGGGAATTTGCTCCTATTTTACTGGAGCTTATCTTAACCAGCTTATGTCATGGACATAGGAAAGATGTGTGAAGCTGGGTTAGGTGGAAAGATTTTCTTCACGCCAAATAATCTAATTTTGATACCAAGCAAGAGTGATGTGAATAAGTTTGAAAATTAAAATGTCATTTGTTTTTTTGGACATCTGACTACACCACAATTTAAAATAGTTTAGGCTAGTGTTTCCCTGTGGGCTCCAGAAGTAGACCTGTTTTACTATCATAAGAGTCATTAGGACTCTTTTCCTCACTGATGATTTAAGTAGTTTGCACATGCATCAACTCAGTCATTACAATCTGTCATTACAAAAAATATATATTTTATATATTTAGTATAAGTTTTTTAAGTTTGGTTTTATAAACACTGTCTTTATGAGACAGTCCTCACTTTGCTTCAGAACAGGCTACCTTAAAACTAAATAAACAAATATGGATAAAAATCATCTCTGTTGCAATTTATATAATTTTACAATAAATTAAAAGGATATAGTCTGCTTAAATATTACAGCCTCTGTTGCGTCTACATCTCCTTGTTTTAAGCGACTCTCTTTAAAATCTCTACATATTTCCCTTTTCCATATAAATAACACATGAGCATAACAAGGAACATTAAATATACAATTGCTGTTTCTACTAAAACGATCTTGCTTGCGCTTGGTCAAGCAGCACAAGGGTAAAGTGGATCAAGTTCAAGTTCATAAGTGGCCTACATAGACCACAATCATATTGCGCCCCCCACTGGTAAAACCTGGTGCAATTATGTTACAAATGAAGGCATATATGTTGCGAAAGCATAACTGTTTAAAAAAAAAAAGAAGAAGAAAGCAGAGAGATAGATTATGAACCAAACATATAAAAACGAAACAGGTACATGTGGTCCTTGTGTTCATCATGATCTTAGATGAGGACACTGTGTGTTTCATCTCCTTTCATATCCACTGAGCGCACATGACCGGAGGAAGAAAGCAGTTCCTTCTATCATCACATCAAACGTGGAGAATAATTTCAGCACAGATACAGATGTGCCATGATACTATGAACATCGCATCATGCAGTTTTTATCAATACCATGCAATTTTATCACAGCACACGCGTAAAAGGACGTGCCTCCGTTTAACTCCGTGTTCGTAAAATAAAGAGTATCGCGCAGGGAGATTTATGTGGATTTATGTAAATGCTCTATAATAATGACACCGCATGACCTGGTATACATTTAAAATCCAGTGTAATAGTAGAGGTTTGTCGGAGATGAACGGTGGGGCATAAAGTGTGCCTTACAGGTAACGCACACGAGGTCTGTGTCTGTGGACAAGTGAATATGTAAACACCACTTCCCCGTGTACAAAGCAGACAAAACCTGTGTAAATACAATGTTTACTAGAAAAAAATAAATAAAACATCACAAGAATGTCGGTTGTTGGAGTGGAAGTGCTTTACGCACAACAGCTCCGTTTGCGCCTGATGAAAACTTATGGACGGACCGCAGCGCACAGAGGCTGTGTCCATATAGGCAAAGGTCTGTGGCCATAAAGGTTGTGCATGTCCATAATGGCGAAAGAAACCTTGAAGGGTACGTTATACAACACATGACCTACGGTAAGTTTACGCTCTGTGTCACATCTCCAAACTTTGACAATGAGACTGGTGTTGATTTAAACAACCTGTGGTCCTGTTCATGTTATTTCACTCAGGACAGCTGTGGGTCGGATCCTACCTATTACACATTCCCCAAGGAAGTTGCCCTTAAATGAAAGAAAAAAAACACAGACAAGAGGCAGGTCGTGTGGATGAGAAGAAAGCAGCAAAATTCATGTCCACTTACGCGAAAACTCCCGTTTGCTCAAGTGCTGGGGTTTGCCTTGCTTGCGGCGAGACATGTTTGTTTAGTGGCGGCTTTTCAGCTGAGTTCACATTGGGAAATCCGTCCCTACAAGGTAGACTCCAAGTGAAATATCTTCATTGATGCGTCTGACATCCAAAAGGGAAAAGAAAAAAAAAAAAGAAAAAAAGAAAAGAACTGCGGATCATACAGCGGGTGAGGCGCGCGTCTCTGGCTGTGCGGAGCTCTTCATGACTTTTTTCGCAAAGAGAGAGAGAAAGAGAGAGAGAGAGGGTGATGGGGGTACGAAGAAACCCCCCTGAGCTGCAAGTTCAAGTGCGGACGTGACGTTCCTGCGAACTTGAACGTCAGGAGATGGACGGACTGAGACATACAAAACGTGGGCAGGGCGAAAGCAGCCGGTGGGAGGGGGACCAGGCGCAATAAAACCAATGGACACTCATTATGGACTACCTATGGAAGGAGGGGAGAGAGAAGAGAGACCCCGAAGACACCAATGGACAGAGGGGATCAAGGGGGCTGGGCTACGAGAGAGAGAGAGAGAGAGAGAGAGAGAGAGAGAGAGAGACTTGAGTTGTCCGAGGAAGCAGCACACAGCATGAACCACGGAGCGTCCAACAACTGATCCACGCAGCGCATATTCATTCATATGTATTAGAGATGTTTGGGTGTGCAGCGATTGTATACCGATTTAAAGGGCCATATGAGGGGAGCATTTGATTCTATATGGGAATATTAGACGATTTCAGATGTATTTTTAATGCAGACATGTACTTTTACATACCTGACAGTGAAGCACTGAAAATAAGCAAGTTATTAAAAAACAAATCCTATGACTTAAAGAAAGAAAGAAAGAAAGAAAGAAAGAAAGAAAGAAAGAAAGAAAGAAAGAAAGAAAGAAAGAAATGTATCCAATTTCCTAGTTGGGAATTAATAAAGTACCTCTATTCTATTCTATTCTATTCTATTCTATTCTATTCTATTCTATTCTATTCTATTCTATATTCCTTTATTAGTCCCACAGGGGGAAATTCCAGATTTACAACAGTGAGAGTAGAGTACAAACAAAGCACTCAAGAACAACAAGAGCAAAATCAAAAGTAAAGACAAATCAAAAATCTATAAATATTATTATTTACAGTTGTGCACATGTCGATAGGGCAGATGGGCAGATACTCATACATACACCTATACACACATATCTACGTAATTATACATAGAGACGTTTACATGCTATACATATGAGTACGGTTTATTGAACAGATTATTGCATTAGATAAAGAGAAAGAAAGAAAGAAAAAAAGAAAGAAAGAAGGAAAGAAAGAAAGAAAGAAAGAAAGAAAGAAAGAAAGAAAGAAAGAAAGATTAAATAAGCTGCATAATATCATTCCTATAATAATAATATTAATAATAATAATAATTCATAAGGAGGAAAGAGTAGGTCAGCAAACCTGCTTTATAAGAACTAAATAAATAAAACCCACTAAGACGCTATGCTGAGATATTGATTTTAACAACATAATTCAATTTAATATCACATTACGTCAAATGTAAATGTATTATACCCTGAATGTTAACTGTTTATAGAAACTAATCAAATGAAAGTGCGATTTTGTTTTGGTTTGGTTTTATTTGTTTTTTTTGGGTTTTTTTTATCCTTATATGACAGAACACAAACAGGAGAATAGGCCCACAACAGGTAGCCTATTAAAACAAGAATTACAGGCATATGTGGCCAGTGTGGGGACTCTAAAAAGTGTAAAAGCTATAATATTCTATATTTGTGTAGTATAGAGAGCAAGAGCTGGACCTATTGATATGATTTAGGACGTAGATGCAGAATGTGTTGATTAGTTATAAAAGGCTGATCAACATCAACTGTTTTTTTGTTTGTTTGTTTGTTTGTTTGTTTGTTTGTTTGTTTGTTTGTTTGTTTGTTTGTTTTTTGTTTTTTGTTTTTTGTTTTATGTTGTGGGGTTTTTTGGCTGAAGCTATGAGGTGTAATGCAGGGTCACAACACACAGAAACCACTGATTCATACATCTTCATATACAAATGCAATAATGGTCATAAAGGGCAAAATGTAACTAGAAAAAAAAAAAAGGCATGAATGACGTTGCATTACTTCATGGCTAAAATTTACCAAATTATACATGTTTCGTAACACCCCACAGTGAGAGAAATCTGCATTAAAACGTTGTTATTCTACACAAACAGGTTTAGTTTGCAGTGTTAGTTCCCGTGGAAGTGTCAGTGTTTGTCTCCTGGAGACCCAGCGAAAGATCAGGTTGAGCTACAGCTCAGTCTACATGGATCAGCTCAATACTATGGCGCCATCTAGTGTCTAATATAGGAACATCAAACATACGGTCACGATGCAAACACAAAGGTTATGAGGTTACTTACACATGAACATGAAGCGACTAACACCCTCCTTCTCCTTCTTCTCCTTCTTCTTCTTCTTCTTCTTCTTCTTATTATTATTATTATTATTATTACTATTATTATTATTATTGT
>JAPTGZ010000001.1:23163054-23177657 GCA_029814645.1 Fowleria isostigma | reverse complement strand
TGCAAATGAGCCACTTCACACCCCGCCCCCTCCAGGTTGTTGACCGTGCTGCTCTGTCCCATTCAGCCACTTGTGTTCATTATTTCAACCAACAACTGAACGTTTTAAGTAATCGGCTCGAAGTTTAGACATATTTTCAGTATGGACTACAACCGCTGCTGCTGACGAACAATTATGGCGTACTCTGAGAAATGTTTGTCGAAAGTCTTGACCTTATATATGCAAATGTTGTGACATAGCTAGTTTACAAATTAAGAAGGAATTAAAACAGGTTGTTGAAATCCACTAAATTTTTGCCAAAATGAATATAAAGATAACTCTGCAGCACCTGGAGGGTACAACTTTAAACTTTATGAACTAATAGGGTCCACAAATACACAAATAAATGAACCCAAGACTAATAAAAGTTGTTTTAGCAAAATATGACCCCTTTAATTAGTTTTGTTCTCACCAGTATTTTTTGCTGTTTGACTTTTTTATTATATTTTTTATTGCGTAAAAAAAGGAATTAAATCACTGTTTTTTTGTATTGTAGTTAGTAGATGTAAGTAGAGCAGTAGAGCTTCATAAATGAGTAACATGAAGAGGCTATTTCTTGTAATAAAGCGTAATGCACATCATCGTATAATGACTTTACCAGAGTGTTGATTGAATATTAGTTCTGAATAAATGTCACAGTTTGTGAGGACTGATATGACTCAGCAAGAGTGTTGCAGGTGCCATTTAAAGTTGTAATGACAGAATAGTCTGAGTCACTGGTGGAGGTGGCAAATACCACATATTTACATAGTTATGTATGTTACTGTTATTGAATATTATTAACTGTCCAAAATTATTTGTGTATTGAAAACATGGCGTTATATCATACAGAGAAAAAACATTTTACTTTAAGATGAAAAGTGAAGTTAACTGAGTATGACTCACATTTATTTTTCATAGACTTGTGAAAACATTACTTTTTAGGTACATTTCCGTTTTCTGTACCACATTATCTACTACACTAACAGTGACTGTTTTCTCTACTTGCAGCTGAAATAAGCGAGTCCAGCCATTCAACCTCTTTTGCGTCATCTGGATACACGGAGCGTAAGAGGAGAACTCTGCCACAGCTGCCCGGTGAAGAGGTTGTCCTGGGAAGGAGGACGCCGGGCTCTGGCCTACGCACAGATATGGGTGAAAAACAGGACACAGAGCTGCAGGAGAAAGAGAGCCAAGAAGAAAAATTGACCAGGGGTAAGAATCGACCTGGTTACAGCAGTGGAGGCGTGGGTAGTCACAGCGGCAGCCCCAGTAGATCCTCACCAGCAAAGTCACAGGACAGCGGCGGTGGCAGATCGGGTCAGTCAGGTGTTCTGGCCAAGCTGCCCCCTCGTCCGCTAACTAGTGGGGAGAAAAGAATGGAAGAAGCACGCAGGAGGAAAAAAGAAGAAGAGAAGGCAAGGGAGAGTGGTGGGAAACCGTTGTTGAGGCAGGAGAGTTTTACAGTGGAGAAACCCAGCGCTAATGTGCCCATTGAGCTCATCCCACGCATAGATGGGTACACAGGTAGTAGAACTCAGAGTAAGGAGGCTGGTATTGACAGCTGTACACTGCAGAAAGACTCTGAAGCTGTGGCAGCCTTTTTAGAGACCACTGTATCAGACCAAGGAGACCCGCCAAGTCAGTCCATCGAAGGCTCCATGTCACCAGAGTCAGACGTGGACACAACCAGCACAGTAAGTCAAGCCGACGGAGCCAGGAGAGTAGTCCAAAAGCGGCGTACACTTACAGGCCAACAGAAGGAGAAAACCGTTGTGTGTTCCTCCAGCAAAGGTCCAGCAGGTAACCAAGAGTCCCAGGAGAGGAGAGTCAAGACCAGAGCATCTGGTCCTCAACAACCCAACCGCCCCTGGACTTCCTTAGACCTCACAGACGATGATGTCAATTCCAACTCCCTTCTGTCCGACTCCCAGCCCGCCTCCACACAGGAGTCCAGAGGTTCACATGCCAGAGCTCAGACAGGAAGCACAACTGTAGGGGCCAGCACCAGGGCCAGTCGAGCAAAGAGCGTCCAGGCCCCCAACTCTGGTGCCACTAAAAGCAGCAGTGTCCCCAAGCCCAGGCCCACCAGAGCCTCGCTGCTGAGACGAGCCAGACTAGGGGACTCGTCTGACACCGAAGCAGCTGATATGGACCGGATGTCCGTCGCCTCTGAGGCATCCACTGCCAGTTCTACGTCTCGAACAGGGATGGCCAGAAGGGGAATGTCGAGAATAGAAGCTTTGGCTCAACCTAGGAGGCCACGGGTGGGATCACCATCTGCTCAGAGTGACTCAGAGGCTACTGTAACCAGGAGTCGGGGTGTTGGGGCCCGCAGTGCAGCAGGTGATTATGCTCTCAGACAGGGACTAAGGGCATCCAATGTGACACAAGTGTCTGGACCCAGAGCAAGGGCGAACAGCGCCTCCAAGCTTCCTGACAAGAGCAAAGGCAGTTCTTCATACGGACATGCCACACCTGCATGTGAGTGTTCTTTTTTTTTTAAGAAAACAATTCACTCTAAACTGTATGAATTCTGTCCCTTGGATGGTTTTTATGCAAGGGATGATGTGCAGTAGGTCAAGCCTTCAGGGTGATAAAGAAGTCCTGTATCATCTTGTTGGGATTTATTTCACAATAATGACCACTTGCTGTGCAATATCCAACTCATTACACAAAATCAATAATCTGACCAAAGTTAATTAAAAACAAGAGGCAAGGACCTCAGCTCCAAAATGAAGCCAATGTGGAAGTATCTGTAAGTTGTTACACCACTGACAGCTGCTGGGGTTGGCTCCAAAAAGCCCTGGCTTCGTTAGATGTATATACTTGTATTTTTCAGGATTCTGGTGTCATCTGTTTTATTTGGCTCCTTTAATAAGTGATCTGGCAGCCCATCTTTAATCAGATCTCAGGCCAATCAGAAGGCTGTCTGCCTTGTCAGGCTTTGATACACAGGTCTTTATGGCAGCTCATTCATCCACAGAGTCAGACGTTTTGGTTTATTCATTAACAAACTTGTTTGTTTTTTTTTTCCTGGTGGCTTGATTATAGTTCAGTCATGACCACTTTCATCAAAATAAAAAAAACATTATATTTGGAGGTATGGCTCTGTTCTGGGAGCTCCCTGCCCTTCCATGTGCAAACATAGAAAACCTAAGGAAATGCACATGTTCCAGAGCAGAACAAATTTTAGTGACAGCAAATGAGATTCAGATCCACAATAAAAAAGTGGAGCTGTGGTGGAGCTGGGCTGTGAGGAAGAGCAACAAAGCCAACAGGTTATAGCAGAAGTGATAGCATAGCATCTAAATCAGATAAGCCAATAGGATGTGCACAATAGAATCAGCTGATGTGGGCTGGTATTGAGATCAGCTGCTGTCAATCATCCACCGATATGAGGGCTGAACCTAATTTGACTGAACTGATGTTGATGTTTAATTTGTGGTTAATAGGTCCCTCTAAAATATTGTAAAATGACTGTCACACAATGCATGATGGAGTTTACTGTTTGAGTCAGGAAGCTAAGCTAGTGCTTCTAACATCAAAACTGAAAACTACTGGCCTCAAAACCAGTGGATGATGTCATGGTTCCTCTGTTCACTAATTCTATCGAGTCTGGCTAAAACTCATCGTATTACTTCTGCTGGGAAAGAAGTTTGTTCTTCAATTGTAACTGTGTATAGTGGTCTGTTATTCATAGCAACAATCTGCTACAAAGAAATAAAATTTAAAAAGAACAAAAAAAGACTGTAGAATGCCGTTACATAACATTCTTAATCAACTATTCAACAAAATCATATCATAAATTGATATTGTTGATATAGTTATTGTGATAGCGTCTAATTTGTTTTCATTAAAAATGTTTTATAATGTTAGCTGGGACACGATGGCGCCGCATACCTGTGGAGTACGCCTCGACCTCCGAGGATGAGTACGGCTCAAATCGCCACAGATCCAAACAGAGCCATACTCAGCCGTTTGCCTCCACACGGGTAGCCCAGCTGGGAGGTTCAGCACCACCCACTCCCAATCCTACCGGCCTGTCTGCCCTAAAGCAGCACTCCAGGGAACAGGATGAGTATATGAGAGACTGGACGGCCCACAGTGAGGAAATAGCCAGGTAGGTGGGAGATGTCGCACTAATAAAACATGTTTCTTCTGTAGCATATTGAGAAATGATTTGCTGATGTTTTGTTTTCATTTCATATATGTTCAAAAGGATTAGCCAAGACCTAGCCAAAGATCTAGCCATGCTTGCCAGAGAGATCCATGATGTGGCAGGAGAAATTGACTCAGTCAGTCCTGCGGCCAATGACCCTGGAGCTCTGGTATGACCACTATAATAACTGAATGAAAAAGCAGCTGCTAATAGAGTCATGTGATCAAACAGGACACATGTAAGTCTCACATATGTTTGAATTTTTTTAAAGTTGGAGGAGCGTGTGTTTGATGACAGCTTGGAGCCGGGCGGTCCCTCTGGAGACCACAGTGGCATTGTGGGAACCAACGGTCGTTCTGTAGAGCTCCGTCCTAGAGGCAATAGCGGGTCCCGTTCCATCCGTCGTCAGACATGGAACAGAGATGATGTGAGTTGCTGCTTTACCAGCCTATGTTAAAGGAGTGACATTTTGCTTTTTAAATGAAATTATGCATTTTAAAACATTTTCCTGTGTCCTACATAAACTGTAAATGCTATACTTGAGTCTGAATTCTTCATTAATTCAACTCCACAGGTCCATCTTCAACCCTATTTCTCAATATTGACACAAGAAAGGTCAATTTGAGCACTGGCCCTGTAAATGTAAATGAGCCACTTCATACCCCACTCCTTCCAGGTTCTTAATCATGCTGCTCTGTCCCATTCAGCCACTTGTGTGTATTAATACAACCAACAACTGAACATTTTAGGTAATCGGCTCGAAGTGTGGACATATTTTCAGTATGAACTACAACCGCTGCTGCTGACAAAAACAGTTATGGCATACTAGAAGAAATGTTCATTGGAAGCCTTGATCTTATATGTGTAAATATAGTTACAAATTAAGATAAAATCCACTTGATTTTTGCCAAAATGAATATGAAGATAGCTCTGCAGCACCTGGAGGGTTCACATTCAAACTTTATAAACTATTAAGGTCCACAAATACACAAATAAATGTACCAAAGATTAATATAAGTGAGTTTATCAAAATATGACCCCTTTAATACAGGTTATATAACTCAGTGGTTAACTCAACTGGCTTCAGTGCAAGATGTCAATGGATCGATTCCTGGCACAAGTACTGTTGCCAATATGTTTTAGCCCTTACAATGATTTTCTATTTTTCTAATGCTATGTGATCTACCTGCACTACCTGCACCCTGGTCTAAATGCACTGCCATACTATCTATAGAAAAGATACTTGTCAGGGACATTCCTGAATTTAACAATAGAATCAGAGAAAAAAAATGTATGGTTAAAGGATAGACAGGTGAAATTTACAAAGAAAAAAATATGTACAAAAAATACATTGCATAGTAGCACATGTACATGTATCCTCATGGTGATATGTGGTTATGTTGCAGCTGAAAACTGACTTGGAAACTGTGCCCCAACCACCCCTGAAAGGCACTAATACCGTAATAGCTCTGTTGCACATTGCATCACATTATTAATAAAAGGGAAATCCCGGCGCACAATTACCCTTCAGTCAAAACAACGTTTGCCTGGATTCCTACAAATTAATGTAAATTAGATTAGAAAAGTGTTACCCCAAACACTGACTCCTAGAAAGTCACCATGAAATTGTCTGGAATGTTAATAATTATCATGTTAAACACAGATACCATTATTATTCCACCAGGCTTGTTTCATACTCCCTCTGGGGTATTTTAGATGGGGTTTAGATAATGTTAAAGGTTTGTGTCACTTGAGATCGACATGCCAGACCTTTCCACCTTGTGTCACTAGAGGGAGCCAAAGGTATGCTGAGTAATTAAACTGTGCTTATTGAGTGGAAACTGAGCTCCTGGTTACCTAATAATACTGCAAATATTTGTAAATGCTAAATTACTTTGTTTGTATTTTTAATATTAACCCCCCTTTTCCACCTCGGTTCCAACAATATATCATTGTTGAGTATATGATGAGATGATGAGATGGTATTAACTTTATTTATCCCTCAGGGAAACATTATATAAATTGACATTGATGTACTTCTGTTTATTATTCTTCAGGCTGCGCTGGACAGTTTACTACTAGCATCTGTGACTCAACTCTCAACTAGAATACGTCAGTCTGTGGATAAAACAACCTGCAAAATCAGGTACCGTCACATTTATTTAAGTCTTATACTATAATTTAGTGCAGCTATAATACATAACATGGTTAGTAATGATAACGCTGAGTAGAACTGCCACAACAGGAACATATTTAATACTCTGTTGAGATTCCTGTCAGTGTTTTATGCTTTAAATGAGGCCAATCTGTTCTACTTGAGTGACACATCACAAAGACTAACTATGACATCCAGCCACAAATATTATGCATTATAATCCACAGGATGACAAGGCCCTTTTTTTTTCTCTGCAATATGCTTGACACATAAATACAATCACTCTCACACTCACTTGAACATTCTATTAAGAGCTATAATAAACATATTTTAATATATTTTTATTCAATCTATTTCTGTAACAGGATCCTCTTCAAAGATAAAGAGCTAAAATGGGAAGAAATCGAGAGCAAACTGCAAGCGGAGCATGACTCCTTACTACTGAAGAGCTCCAACAAGGTGATTAACAAGTCCACTTCACACATCTCACCTTTTTTAACTGCTCCAGGCTTCAAAAGTGGAAAAGTTAAAGTTAAAAAAAAGTTTAAAATGTCTTACAGAGTTTAATTAATGAACATTTAGCTAAAAAACAAATTTGTCAAGTGTTGGAAACTACCTCTCATTGAAAAGTTTATAAGTGTAACATTGTTTGGTTTATTGATAACAGGGATGTATTTTAATTGTAAACTCCAAAAACATGCGAAGAGCACAGATCTTCGCCAAGCATGACAGCTCCCCCTTTATTGTGACTCACACCAAAGTAATAATCCTACATTTATTTGTATATATTTTAAAGTTGCTAACAGACAGACAGACAAATAGACAGACAGACTGCCCTGGTACCTGGCCCATCCCCCTTCCTCACACACACACAGACACACACACACACACACAGAGTTCAATGAAGCGCAGGTAGCCCCGCCCACACCCACATGGAGGAGAGGAGAGACCGTAACTAACACCATTCAAACCGAATTAGCGCATTAGTAAAATGTCAGATCACTCCCAAAATCTAATCAATTGTTCCTTGTGTCATTTCCATGATGTCCTGAAAATTTCATCAAAATCTATCCAATAGTTTTTGTGTAAAGTTGCTAACAGACAGACAGACAGACAGACAGACAAACGCTGGCAAAAACATAACCTCCTTGGTGGAGGTAATGATCAGTTTCAGAAATGTCAGGAAAAACTAATCAACATAATGTTTATTTTCTGGCTTTACTCTGCCATAATTTAATATGAACCCACATAAAAGTAATTTGGTATGGCAACTGTAATGAATGCTGAAGAATTAATTTGTATGACTAATCCATTAACTGTACACAAAATAGGACTGATTCCACACAGTCTCAAATCCAGTCTTTCCCCCTTTTCTGCTGATGTGCAAAACAACAAATATCCAATTATATACTCAAGTAATTATAGTGAGTGCTGACATTATTACAGCTGTCTGAGAAGCTCAATCAAAGACACTTTAGAGTTGTCATAAAGATAAATATGCAAATTAATATTTTACTGAGATGCTCCCTTTGATATTAAGCTACACCTCAACTGTAGCATACACTAAACTGATTTCCACATTATCAAATGTGTTTTTTTCGTTTTTTATATCTTTTACATGGCCTCACACTCAGTATAATTAAGTAGAAAGACTTACGAGCTGTTGTTGCCAGTGCAAAAAGTTCCACAAAGCTTTGACCGAACTGCTGCCTCTATCAGGGGCAGAGTTGTAAATTTTGCATTTAACCCAGTGTGGCCTCAAGTAACCCCTGAAGAGATTTGTCTGTCCTCCATGCAGTCACAGGGCTCATAAAGTATTACTGCATGTACACGGCTCTGTTCCAAACTTACTTCTGCAGCAACAGTGAGAAGAAATGACATGATTTATCCGGTGTTTGAACTTTCACTCACTTTATCATCGTCCTCGACTGGTCTTAATGTTTTATTTATGTTCTTCTACCAGGAAATATCAACCATCATTCAAGACCTAAAGAGAGTGGAGAGACAGCTGCTCGGTATGGACCTGATGCTTCACTTGAGAGTTTTGGAGACTGTATGTGTAAGCATTTGATCAGTATTTTAAACATTTTTAACTGGAAATGTTCCCTCTTTCCATTCTGATAGTCATCGACATGATGGTGGACCCGGATGGCACCTTGGATGCCCTGACCACCCTGGGCTTGACCAGCCCTATGTCTGACCAGAAGATCGGCCCCAGGACTCTGCCAGGAGCATCAGGGCTGCAACCTGGACCAGAACCTTCCAATGTAGTTACTCCAGCCTCTGTACCTGAAGGACCTGACCCTGGTGGAGCCTCGGAGAAGGCAGAGGTTTGAGAGCGAGAGCAATGGTGTTACAGAGCTTGAGATCTTACAACTGAGGACATATTTCAATATGCATCCTTTATGTTGGGGCATATCCAGAAGCTTTTGAGAGTAGTGTGTGAGGTATTTGGTTTCAGAAGCGAACAAATATGATGCCTATTCAATGAGAAAGCCTGAAAACCAATAGTCAAACTGGAACAGTATCCTGTAATGGTCTTTACAAAGCCAGAAATATACATTAAAACTTTTGTTTTTTGTTTTTTTTTTTGGCTTGAAGAAGCTATGACATAATATACAAATAAGCCTCTTGTGTCTTTGTGTTGCAGTTCATTCTTGGCATCCATTATCCTTAAAAAACATTCTTAAAAAGAACTAATATAAAGGATAATGGGAGTGTCATGTTAATGGTACATTTTCTGAACACTTTGTATTATTTTACTGTATTTTACTGTTCAATCAGACCATCTCAACTTTTACAAGAAGGGGAACTGTGTCTTTTCATAATATTACAACAACCTTTGTGTCCAAATGACAAGCCTGTCAGCCAGGGCCAATGCAGAAACGCAAACCCAAAGGTGCAATGGTGTCAAAAAGAGTTCAGCACAGTGTGTGTGAAAAGTGTTCTTCTGTCCTGCCATAGAGTTATTTATAAAGAAAAAAATAAATATAATATATTGTTGCCCTGTTACATTTGCGACTCCCTGTCTCAGTAATGATTTTCCATCAAAAAAAGGCTCTGTTGCTTATTTGGTGGGAAAAGAACTGGGTATGTACAGTATATATACCTGTGTAATATAGTTTAAGTGACAATTCCCATCCATGCCTTTTTTCTTGTCCCGGTGTTGTTTAAAACCAGTATATCAAAGAAAGACTTGTATGTTCATATTAACTATGACTCAAATGTAGCTCCCAGAAATGAGATATTCCTCTTCCAAATGTATTTTGTCACAAGTGCCCAGGGTCAAACAATCATCGAGATATAGGCTAGTTATGCGTCAGTGTACTGGGAAAACCCAGAGGACTTAAAGTTGTTTCTTTGCACATTTCAAACCTGAACTATGTTAGTGTTCGTTCCTGAGAGACTAGGACATGACCTGCCCCACTGACTGTCCTCCGTCATGACCGCGTTGACGTCCTCGACCAAAAACAAAGCAGGGTTGAAAGCCAGCTGCCGGTGGAGGAATCATTTATCAAAATGATATTCTGATCATAAATGGAATGCTGTGTTCGAACCAGCATCGACAGGGACTACCTCCGAGTCCTGCAGCTGCATTTTACTGTTAGTGATGCAATCGAAAGAAGAACACTGTAATGACTGTAGGTTTTCCAATGTCTTGCCTCATACCAATGTTTACACATGAATGTAACCTGATCAGAACTGTTGCAACATTTTAGCCAAAACAACTTTAATAAAGATTAATAACTGCATTTTGTGCGCAGCAGCTACCGTATTTTGTCTTTGATTATGTTTGAGCATTCAGAGAGTTTTTGTTTGGATGTTTTGTAAGAAGTTTTCTTTTTCTTTTTTCTTTGTAATGATATTAAGTTAGATGTTGACCTTGCAATACCTGTGTATTGTTTGTCTCATTTCCAATAAAATGCATGATATTCATGAGATTTTGTGTTGATTTTTATGAATAAAATAGTGATATAAAATATGTTATTGACACTTCAGAATTTAGTATATCTTGAGTACTCTGTAACACTGTTTAGAGGGACTTGCATTTGTATTACAACCAATCACACATGGGTGCTTTTAAAACTGGGTCTATTTTGGTATCTGTCACTTTGCCAGGTTTTTGGAGAAATAAAAAGAGAAAGTTTAGACATATTTCAGCCCAGGATGTACCTAATTATGACGTCAGATAAATGCAAAAAAATTGTACTCGTGCTCTGAGGCATCCCAAAATTAATGCTTTTTTAATAAAATATTGGGACCAAAATTGGGACAGAAAAAGCTACTCAGGTGACAGTGCATTCGATCTGGAAAACAGCACTTGAAATGATCTTATACTGTATATTGCTAGAAATAAAGCCACTGTTGAATTTGACTTTCTTAGTGGTTTGGTTTGGTTTGGTTTGGTTTGGTTTGGTTTGGTTTGGTTTGGTTTGGTTTGGTTTAATTTAGTTTAGTTTATTTCGAGCTTATGCACTCCATGTACAGTGAAAATTCCATACAAATGTACAATAGTCAATACTGTTCATATACATTTCACACCATTCATATATTTCTGATCCAAATGGGGGTTTTTCATGAATCTCAGTCTCAATCTCAACCGTCCTCAACAGTCTCAACCCATTGTGTCCACTCACGTTACATGCAGAACCTGCCCATTTAAACACAATTAAATTATGAGTGAGTTTGCAACAGTGGAAATTTTTTGTGAACTGCTCTGCCTTTCATAATTAGTCCAATACCCAAAATGTACCTGTGAGAGAATAAAAAGATATTCGAAAAATAGTACGTCATTTTTGTGTTCTTTTTACCATGTTGCATATGGATTTTTGTATAAAAAAATATAAAAATGTGTTTTATCTGAAAAAAAGCTTTTTTTCTGTCAATAAATATTTATTTTTAAAATAGATCTGATTGCTTCCAAACTTGCTTTACAGCATTAGTCTACATCTGGTTTGAATTTTTAGTCCCCATGTCCTGTTTTCAGCACCAGTTTCATAGAAGCACCCTAATAACTAACACTGTTCCTATAAATAAACTGCAACAAATCACATAATAAGACAAAAGTAAAATAAATAAAACCAAATTAAAACAGTGATCAAAATTTGTTAGAAGAGAGGTTAAAAAGATGGGTCTTTAGTTTGTAAAAAAAAAAAAATACTAAGATGCTGCCTTGAGTTTGTCAGAAAGACTAAATCATATACAGTTTTAGGAGGATGTTGCACTGCACATGTTTTTGTATTGACAATATGCATAATTAAAGAGTAGTTTTTGAAAGACCTGATGAGTCTAGAGAAGATTTGTAGGCTAAATTAAATGTGTTACCTGACTACTATGAGTCTCATAAATCAATAAAAGAGCCAATTCTGGATCAGAGTGGCAGCCAGTGAAGAAATCTAAAAAAAAAAAAAAAAAAAGTTGTTTGGTGTGAAGCAACGCACATGAATAAATGAAAGTTGATGTATAGTGGGGGGGGGGGTTAGCAAAACACAACAACAGAACACTGAAATAGTCAATTCTGCTGTAATAAAAGGACTAAAAGTGTCATAGAGTTAGTTTTAGTAAGCAGTGATCAAATTTCAACAACGTTTTCATGGTAATGTGGTAAAAGACACTCTGGGTTGTGTCTTTATAGTTCTTCACTTGTCTGCCAGTGCTTACTGTTTTGCATAAACTGATTTTCAAAGCCTCCTCACCAGTGATCAAGACTTCAGTTTTTATGATGAGCTGTAAATAATATGACAATTCAGAAACATTTATGTTGATGCTTAGTCATCATGAGCCACCATGACACCTGCTTTTCCCAAACTTCAGGTTGAGATCAAAAATGAGACATAGAGGGGTTTTTTTTATTATTGGGTTGTCACAACTGACACTAAATATGTAAATTCATTTTTGTAATGATAATACAGTAGAAGAAGAGTGTTCTCTGGAGGAGCTTATCAATGTTGACCTCATTAAAGTACTGTGAAATTTCGAAGAGAAGCCTCAGATGGAAAACACAAGCAAAAAAAAAGATGAAAAGACAAAATGATGTGAAGGACACAAGATGAAAACAGCATCTATTGTTACAAAAATAGACTTTCAGACATATTGTTTTGTAGTAGGAAAGTCAGGCATGTTTTCTCGTGCATGTTATCATTTTAATATGGTTTCACATGTTTGTTAGTTGCTGCTGATGGCTGATATTAACATCACTATTAGAAGCAATTATTGACATGAGTGCATTTAATTCAACATTTTAATGAAGTGAAAGGGATGGTAAAAAAAAATATCATCATTATAGCATTTTATAATCTATCTTTGCTGAGGGGAAAAAGAGTTTCAGAATCGCTGCTGTAGAGGATTATGTTGTTATTATTATCACTGACTTGTTAAGTTGTAGATTAAAATTCTACACACAATGATGAGCTCACTGTATATGTAATAACCCAGCAGTGAGTTCTCACTTATGTAATAAGAACAACACACTTTAACAGTTCCAACACAGAGTGAACTTTATAGATTATAACACATAGTATCATATACAGTTAAACAATAACAGATGGAGCATGAGACAAAACTAATTCTTACAGCCCTGGTATAAAAAAAAAAAAATAATTAGTCAATTTAGATTCTATTTCTACTGTTTGAATGTCCAATATCCAAACCAAAAACCTCCCTGTTCCTCCCACTAATTATTGCCTACATACAATCTTCCTCTTGTCAGGCCTCTCTCACTCTTAGCAGATGGATGCACACGTGATAAATTAGGTTTTAGAGACCGCGAAGCCAGAACCAGTGAACTACTAATTGTATGTCTCCAGATATTCTGCTCCACTTCCCTAATCCTTAAAGCTGTGTCAGGGTTTTTTCCCTTGTGAGTAACATTCATCGTGGCTGCCGGTGTACATCAGCGCTTCTGCAGGTGTTCACCTCAATGGGAACAGTTTGACTCAATTGTTGTTCATTTTTATTAAGTTCAGGTTCCCTACAGACTTCATTACTGCATTCATAATGCTTGCATTTATTGCTTAAAAATTATTGCATAATGCTGTGCTTCTGGTTAGTAGTGAAGTGTCAAGATAGAACTCACTGAAATCAAAAATGATGTGTTCATTTGCTCCTGTAACTACATTAAAAATTCATATGAGGAGAAAAAATTAATTTGCCAGGTGATGCACAGCATGTGCCCTATGCACTCTTCAGCACTATTTGAGCTGCCATTGATGATTTAGCACTTTAGCGGTTTCAGAGTGAATAAGATGTATGATGCAACTGTGTCTGTTCAGGATACTGGGAGCATTTACATATTCTGCACCTCCTCATTGATGGACTATCACTGCTCATGGGCATTGGGGAGAACAGGAACAGACTGGAAATGCTAAGTCAGCAGAATCTGCTGTAAGGGGGTGCAATAATAATGCAGGAGCAGAAGTTTAGGTAGATTGTTCAATCAAAAGTAATCACGAACTGATTGTTTTCTGCAGTGAATTTACAAGAGCAGTCACCTGAGGATAAAAAAATCTGATAAAACCGTTTAAGTACCTATAAGTGTAATGACTGTAGTGTAAAATTAAGGACAATAAATTAATCACAAAGACAACTTTACCCCCTTATTGGTAATAACAGAGTCACATAGGGATTTGATTCCTGTAAAGTCCATTTTTCTTACCTTGGGATCAATTCTTGTAGCTGTTTCCTAAATTGTGCTGGATTAAAATTCTGTACCCATGCATGCTTCATTTACAGCAAGCATATGGTGTCTCTCTAAACTGGTGCAAAAGGTTCCTTAAGGTGAAATCTGTAGAGGACATCCTATCTCTGCCCATCTGTATTCAGCATGGGAGCTGCAAATGGTAACAATTTGATTTATACAGTTGAGTGTAAGAAAGTGTGTACGCGTGTTCTTGTCTGACAGCCTCCTCACACTTTTCACAATCAAATTACACTCCTTCACTTCCTGCTACTGTCTGTCTTGACCACTGCAATATCTCCAGTGTAAAAGCCCACAAAACCCCACTGCAGACGCCTCCTACACACACATACACCCTACTCAAGTGTGTGTATGTGTGTGAGGAAGCATTGATGCTGTGTCCACAAACAGAACAACTGAGTCTCTGGCGGCATGGAGTTATAAGGCCAGTCACTGATAGTGGCTGATTCAGCTGTTCAAAAGAAAAGAAAAGAGAGAAGATGGAGTAGGAGTGACATCCTCTGTGTGTGTGTGTGTGTGTGTGTGTGTGTGTGTGTGTGTGTGTGTGTGTGTGTGTGTGTGTGTGTGTGTGT
>JAPTGZ010000001.1:23058569-23113006 GCA_029814645.1 Fowleria isostigma | reverse complement strand
GAAGTTTTGTTTTTTTTTAATTAATTTTTTTTTTTTTAACTACGGCCATTATCGTTAAATCATCCAACACATTTTAGTTATAGGAAAGTCTTTGGTAATTTTCAAAAAGTTACGTTAAGAAGAACGTTTATTTTGTTATTCTCTTGAAATTTGAAAAATGTTGAAAAATATTGAAATTATGGTGCCATTCAAGGGAAATTAATAGGCTATAAAAAGTTTTATGCAACAAAACCTATCTAAAATTTTTTATATTTTCAAAATGTTGCTGGTAAAATTTATTTTTGTATCTAAAGTTAATATTGTTGCCAAATGTATTGAATGCGAAATAAATAAAATCTGTCATACACAAAATTATATGGAAAAAAATGTGTTTGGATTATGTTAAAAGGGCTAATAAACATTTTAATATAAAAAAATTTGAATTTTGGGCTAGTTTATAATGGGTCAGGTTTTAAACGGTTAAGTTAATTAGCATGATGTGTTTGTCTAAAGGCCTACAGACTCTGAGTGAGGAGGTCAGTGAGAGAACCTGTAGCCGGATGCTAAAGCTGGAGAAGGAGAATCAAAGCCTCCTGAGGACCATAGAGGAACTCCGAGCCGCCTCTGACGGTGTACAGCTAAATCACAGCCACCAAGAACATGGACACGTCCTCCACATGACCAACAACTACACCTCATCACCACAAGAACCCACAGGATTACAGACTCCAAACATGAATTCAGAAAACCACACAATCGGCAAAGTAGCACAACAGATGTGGAACAGAGATTCGAAACGCCACCAGGAACCGGATGCAGAACATCTGGGGGGGGTCCAGGGTGGCATCCACCTCACAGAAAATCCACATCTTCATATTCAGGAAAAAGGACCGCTGGAGGACAGAGATGGAGAGCATTTTAAAGAAGTGATGTCTGATGTCGAGGTGCTAGAAAACAATCACAACAGGTTTCATTGTTTGGTCGGAGGCGATCGGTCCCCTGGATCAAAGAGTGGAAGCCCCTGCCACAACAGCATCTTCTCAGGTCTGCCAACACATTCGTCCTCTTATGCCAGCAAACACACACAGCGACTGGAGGCCAAGTGTAGAGCTCTGGACACAGTGAATCAACATCTACAGACATCCCTTGACAACACTGGTAAGTTCTGTATCTCCATAGAAAGCACCAACCCATATACACACCTATGTACGTATGTTGAATTTCTAAACGTGAAATATGAATGTATAAAGCCTGTATGCATTCAAGGTTGTATTATTTTTGCTTTTAAAAGTCAGGGTGGAATTATAAAGTGTAAAAAATTGCATTCTGTAATGAAAGGCTGTCAAAATCTATCAAAACATATATGTCTGCTTTAGGTACAGCCAAGGTTTGGATGAATATTAAACTTTTATTCTTTTTTAATGGGCTTTTCACACAGCCCCACTACTTCCTGAACTTAAATCAGCTCCTTTATTTCCTGTCTTTCATTATTGGACACACTGATTCATCCAGATGTGTCTGATCGCAGTAGTCACAACAAGAAGTAGCAGACACACCCAGATGAATCAGTGTGTCCAAAAATAAAAGACAGGATATAAAAAAGTTGTTCTAATGCTGCATTTCAAAGTGCTGGGAGATGGAAAATTTCCGACATCCAACCAAGTAAAATGCATTGGAACGCCTGTCGAAACTGGAGGTCCTAGTTGCAAAGTGGACCCTGCCATAACTGTGCACAACAACGTGGCATCAACACAACAATGATGGTGCACAGTGTGCAAGTTCGCAATGAAAAAACTTCACAATATATAATTAACTGATCTGTTATTTGGCCTTTTCCATCTCATTTGCATATATGAGAAAAATGTACTGTTGACGGGCAAAATGCTTCTTCAGTAACAAAGCAAAAAGGAGATTATTGATCAATCAGTCAATCAAATTTTATTTATATAGCGTCAAATCATTACAAAAAATAATCTCATGACACTTTACATAAAGAACTGGTCAAGCTTAGATCTGCAATCTCTATATTTGTTGTTTATGTTCAACGTGGATCTGCTGGAATATTTTGAGGTGGGATGTAGTGAACTCAGTGTTCCCAAACTTATTCACTCATGACCCCATTTTAACATCACAAATTTCAGGCAACCCCAGACATTGAAACAGACACATTTTTTTTTGCTAAACTTGATTTTTTTGTTTTGTTTTGTTTGATCATTTAATAGTTTGCTATACAATGTTGCAAATAACTGTTAGATGAAATTTAGTCTATATAATGTATATTATTATGGAGGGAAGCAGAAAATCCAGGTGTAGATTACTGCACAAAGTGAGAATTTTATTTTCCTTGGTCAGGATATGTACAGTCAGTGGAGTTTGTATTTACAAGGATGAACATTAATACTGAACAAACGATCACTAAGTTATGAATTATGAAAGAGCTGCAGCATCTTAAACTGACCACAATGAACATTTGAAAGATAATTAAGACATGCCCTCTCAGATATAATATACTGTGTTTTATTTAAACTGGATTTTTATTGTGAAAAGTGTGTGGTGTTTTAATTATGATTAAATATATGTTGAATCATTAAAAATATATTTGTATTAGTATTTTTTTCATCAATTACTAGACCCATTTGAATTCCAGGCGACCCCACATGGGGTCGCAACCCCAAGGTTGAAGAACATTGAGTGAGATATATTCTACCTCCCAGCACTTTGGAATGTAGTGGGGCTGTGCATCATTACAGACAAAACATTATACATTTGAAATATTAATTACCAGCTAATGTAAACTCTGTTATGTGCATTTATTTACACATGAAGTGATCCAATTATTTCTTATGTCTTTACAGAACGAAAAGTTCAGCGTCTGGAGGCTGAGGTTCAGGAGCTGGAGGCAGAAAACCAGAGCCTACAGGCCACCTTGGAAGAACTGCGCATCTCTGCACGACGACTGGAACAACTGGAAACAGAAAAGCAGAGTCTGGAGCAAGAAACCACAGTCCTAGAAAGGGATAAGAGACAGCTGGAAAAAGAGAATCGACGCCTCCGCCAACAGGTGGGTAGGTTGGTAGGCCTGGACTGAAGGTGCAGAACAGTGTAATATCAATGATTTACATTGATCATAAATGTTCTGGATTTTGTTCCAGGCTGAAATCCAGGATGCAAATTTAGATAGCACCAATGTAAGTATGGCTAGTCTGGAGAGGGAGATGCGCTTTCTGGTGAAGGAACTGGAGGGATTAAGAGAGACTGCTGAACGAGTCAAAGGCCTGGAGAGAGACAACAGAGAACTGACCAAGCAAAGCGCTATCGACCAGAGAACTCTGGCCACGCTCCGAGAGGTGAGGCAAGGAAGAGTGTGCTGTCATGATTATGCTGAGTGAATAAATAACCCACCCTGACATAGCCTTCCTCCCACAGGAGAGTAATATGGGGCATGTAACTTGCAGTTATTTTGTGTTTTGTTTGGACGTTGAATTGTTAGCATTTTGCCTTCTGAAAGTACTCTTTTTATTGAACCAGTCCTTACACACCCACATGAATAATATTTCTATTTACTTTATCCCTTAACAAAGCACAACTATTTTTGTCACAACTTCTAAATTATAATTTTTTTGTCTCTCCCAAGTGATTTATCACCATTTATTATAACATTATCCCCTACATTTTCTGTTCATAAAAGCTTCATTTTAAGGGTTATTTTATCAGAACTGAAAAAAAATGAAGAAAAAGCGACTTTTTCAACCAAGCATATACTAAACTGACCATAAAACAAATGCCTCCATTCACTGTCATTTGTCAAACTACATGGGTTTTACTGGTGTCTCAGTGTTGTCATCAATGGCTCATGTCTGATGACCATGAAAAGATGACAAACTGTATTTTACCAGAGTTATTTACATGTATTGATCGGATAAGTGGATCGGCAGTTATTAAACATTTTAGAAGAGTAGATGCTTTTGGTCAGTGGTGGGTGTTTGGGTCTTTATGGGTTAAACACTAAAAATTAAATGAAGTGAAGACTACTTACATTCATATTTAACATTGAAGGAGCTGGTGAGTGAGAAGCTAAAGACTCAGCAAAAAGACAGTGAACTGGAGCAGCTGACCCATGACATGGAAATGAAGGCCCTTCACCAGGACAGTTCACAGGAGGCACAGGGAGAAGCACCAGACAACAGGTACACACACCTGGAGTGTCATGTGGAGCAGAGTTAACATGTTTAGTCTTTACTGTACATTTAAGAATATACTGACGCAACAGCTGCTACTGAAGCTCTTTAAAAAAGCTTCAATATTCACAGCAGAAACACATTTAGAAGTGATGAAATTCTTACCCTGCAGCTTCCTTCACACAACTGAAATAAGTAAACTAGACTAAATAAAAGAATAAACTTAACTCCAAGCAGAGAAAATAAATAAAAGAACATAGAGTAGAGTGCAGGCAACAATATAAAATTAGATTATTTGTGCAAAAACAATACTGTCACAGTGGTGAGACATTCAGAATGTGCAAATATTGTTTATATTGTATGAACATGTAAAGGATATGTGCAAATGTGTTCCCTGCAGTAGGTTTAAGATGTTGGAGTCAGAACTGGAGTCATCTCTTAAGAAGTCTCTACAGATTAAAGAAGAAAAGATTGCCGCTCTAGAGGCACGACTGCAGGAATCCTTCACCTTTAACCTGCAGCTGCGCCAGGAACTAAAAACTGTAAGTTATGTTCAAAAGTTCAAGTTTGCTCATATTTTACTTCTTTTTATAAAGTATAGTTTGTTACACATAGACAAAACCATTTCATTACACAGGTGAAACTAAACTATGAGGCTCTGCAACAGAGGCAGGAGGAAGAATGGTCAGCATCAAGCCCCACACCTCAGAGGGAGACCGGCAAAGCCATGAGTGAATGGCTGCGAGAAAACCAAGAGGCTACGAAGGAGCTGTTGAAGCTCAAAGACCGACTCATTGAAGTGGAGAGGAATGTAAGTAAAAGACCATCATTTAATTAAATGAATGACAGGGTGACCTTAAAGAAATGTAGAAGTGTACTGTTAGCAACAGCTGAAAATGAGTAAACTGTACCACTGAAACAGAATTATCCTGCAACAGCCTTTATTTCCTTTAATCTCCACTTTTTTTCCTCTTGGCCTTTATAATTCATACTCTACCTTGAATTAATAACAAGTGATAACTGGTTCCACAACAACATCAGCGCAAATGGTAAATAAATGGTAAATGGTTGGTGCTTACATAGCGCTTTTATCTAAAGTGCTTTACAAGTCTCACATTCACCCATTCACACACACCAGTGAGCAGCTGCTGCCATGCAAGGTGCTACCAGCCTCACTGGGAGCAAGTTAGGGTTGAGTGTCTTGCCCAAGGACACTTCGACATGTGAACAGGTGGAGGCAAGATTCAAACTGCTGACCCTTTGATCTTTGGACAACCAGCTCTACCAACTGCGCCACAGCATAGCATCAGCATTGTCAATAAATGCAGGGACTTCGCATGATTGTATGTTTGCTTTATTTTTTCAGTGTTTTTCATCTGCTGAGTCATTGTTCATTAAAACCTTCTCACACTGTCCTGAGGTGGTTTTTATGCATACTCTGTCTCTCCTCCTTCTTCAACAACTGACCTGTGTCTCTGCTCTTACATACAGAATGCGACGCTGGAGGCAGAGCGCCAAGCTATGCAGACCCATCTGAAGCAGCTGGAGACTCAGTCTGACAGTCAGCAGGCTCAGATCCTGGCCCTGCAGAGGCAGGCAGCCACACTGCAGGAGAACAACACAGCCCTGCAGACACACAACGCTAACCTGCAGGTACTAGCACAATACACACTATTTCCTGGACCAAATGTGACATAAAGCCCACAGTAACACCTAGTCAACTCGGCCTCCTCCTCCAGGTGGAGAAGTCCACCCTGAACTCCCAGAGTGCCTCCCTCCTGGCCCAGAATGCTCAGCTACAGCAGCAGCAGACAGGGACGGAAAGTGAGCGGGACAGTGCTATGCGAGAACGTGAAGAGCTGCGTGGTGTCCATGAGCAGCTGTTACGAGATCATGAGCGGCTGGCTGCGCTACATGAGCGGCAGGCGATGGAATATGAGGCTCTGATGGGTAAACATGGCTGTCTGAAAAATGCCCATCGCACACTGGAACTGGAACATCGTACACTGCAGGACAGGTGGGGGAAAGAAGAGACAGGGAGAATGATGGCTGACAGAGTCAACATGAGAAGATTTTAACACGTTATTTGGACTATATTCAGTTTTTAAAGTTATTGAAGTGAGACATTATCAGAAAATTGTCAATGCATTTTATTAGTCTGCTTTTCTTTCCATTGGTAATGTACTGCATATTGTAAAATAATACATGCAAAATATTCCAAAAGTATGCAAATGACCAATTTTCCAGCCCTGTGCATATAATGTGTTTGTATGTGTGTGTGTGTGTGTGTGTGTGTGTGTACCTGGGGTATCTGTAGGTACAACACACTCTTGCAGCAGCGGACTAAACTTGAAGACCTGGAGAAAGCCCTGAAAGAAGAGCAGGTGAAGATGGCACTGGAGAAAGAACAGCACAGGACGACCGCTGCTGAGTGTTGTAGGCTCCGTGATGAGAAGGACTGGTGAGGATTTACACACAGGAGCTCAAACCCACTAACACACACCCCCACTAATGCACAGTGTATACAAGAACACAATCATACCTGCTGTCACATCCACCCTCACAGAAGCAGATGTTTAAATGTTGTCCTGAATGTACTGTTTAAAGGTTGAACCAGACATACCGCCAGCTCCTCAATGACAACGAATTACTAACAGCAGATCACAAGCAGCTCAAGGGTCAGCTGAATGAGGCCAAACTGGGGCACACCTGGCTGCAGGCGGATTTCTCCAAGCTCAAGAAGGAGTTTCAGCAGCTGGATATCACCTCCACAAAACTCACCAACCAGTGTGAGGTACAGACATACTGCCTATTGTTCCAGTGTTCTGAACTTCAAGCGGAGACTTATTAATATAGAATTAGAACATGCCTGAAACCCCTAAAAACTGTGAATGACTACCTGCAAAAATCAAAGCAATGTCAGAATTTTAGTCATTAAACAAACTGTGATCTTAATTATACACAAAAAACATGTAGATTCTTGACTTTATATTATGAATAGCTGCTAGTGAATTCTAGCATTCTTTTCCCAAACCTGATAAAAACAAAAGTGCATGATTCAAATAACATAAAGTTTCTAATATAATAAAATACTCTTCACTTGCATCCCATTTAACCAACATTACTCATTTAATTCTTCTGAATTATTTAACAAAGGTGTCAATCTCCACATAGTTTTCTTAGCTGTCAGTATATTGGTAGTACATTAACAGATAACATTACACAGTCATTCATATCAGTATAAATACATATATCATGCACATCCACGGTAGAAAAACAGAATTACAGAGTTGCATTTTTGATCTAATAATATATAAAACTGTCTGTGTCTGCATGTCATTGTGATACAGTTGTTGAGCCAGCTGAAAGGGAATTTAGAGGAGGAGAATCGTCATCTGTTAACCCAGATTGAGACCCTGATGCTGCAGAACCGAACCCTCTTGGAGCAAACCATGGAAAGCAAGGATCTGTTTCATGTGGAAGAGCGACAGTATATGTAAGCAGATCATAGTGTATAGGTCATGTTATTGCTATGCTATGCTAATTTGTGTTAGAAGCTTAAATATGCAAGCATCAGTGTAGAAGAAGATTGGTGTGAGCATGGTATGACAACATTAAGGAGCAGGATAAAAAGACAAAACTGATTTATGTTTTGCTTTACTCACTTCAGTGACAAACTAAATGATTTGAGGAGGCAGAAGGAAAAGCTAGAGGAAAAGATCATGGACCAGTACAAGTTCTATGAGCCCTCACCTGCTCGCAGGTAAAGTGCTTCAACCTATTCCAATAGAATGACACATTTCTAGATTTTTACTCATTCACAATGTGATATTTATGTAGTTGACATTGACTCTGTTTTCCATCAGTCTGTCTATGAATGATGTAAATGTTTTGACTTTGCAGAGGATGTGGTGCATGTGTGAGTGTCTGTGATGAATGATGATACGATGTGTGCAGGGCTTGTGTTTGGGTAGTGTTAGGGTTAAAGCAGTGCAGTGTTCATGTTTAAAATGGTTGGTGGATGTGGTTCAGCCAGAGCTGACTGGATGCTTCAGTGCAGCTGGAAACAGATTCTTTAATTTATCATGCCATGTCACCAGTTCAGTTGGATTCTATAATGACAATGTTTTTAGAAATATTGGCCATGTAACCACAGCTTTTTCGTTGCTCTTGTTTGTTGTCTGTTTCATAGACGTGGGAACTGGTTAACCCTTAAACTAAGGAAGTTGATGAAATCCGGTAGCCGTGAGCTAGTAACTGAACGCCCACCCACACCCACACACTCAGCGACTACTGAGCAGCATCTCACCTGTCATGACAACAACTCCTTCATCAGCTCAGATGGCTCTGGAGGCTCCGCCTCCACCTTGGCAGGTGATGTCATCTCACCCAAACGCAGCAGCAGTGAGTATGAGCTTCTTCAAATCAATCATCAGCTATTGGCTCGTCAAAACCAGAGTCATCAAAGTACCAAGTCACAAGAGTCGTCATCTGAAGGATGTATACAGCTGATAAAACTATCCCCACCACCTCAGCATTTTTAAGGGAGATGTAAAAAGTCAAATAAATTTGTATTCATGTAAAACTGTTTGAACAGAGTAATGCACTTTTTGTATCCATCAAACACAATGCAGTATTTCAGGTCTCAGTCTCAGCTTTAATTAAAAGTAGAATTATGTTGTTTGTATTGTGTCCAGTGAGTCATTCTTCCTGATGCATGATGTGTGTGAACTTTCCTCGATATGTCTTTCCTCTGTCTATCTTAAGTGTTAATGTATTTCTTCACTGCTTCCACCTGTCCTGGCCTCCTCCTACCCCTTGTCTTTTCCTTCCCTTCCAACCTTCCTCCTCCTTTATTCCTCTTACCCTCTGCTTGCTTCTGACCTCTGCTCGCCCCCTCATGATCTCTGTCTGTTCTGCATTTGGTTGGATTTTCTGTTAAATAGCCACACTCAAAATGTTTCCCCGTATGAGGAACAGACTGAAGGACAGAGACAAAGTCAAGTCCCTCTTCCGTCGTTCCATGTGTAAGAAACACTGTGGTCCAGCGCCTATGTTAGCCTTGTATTTATCATTTTATGTCACTGCTAACTCAGTAACAGCTTTACTGTTATTTCTTCATCATGTCACACTGCTAATGTAGCCTTAGTTTGTGTAGAACTTAATGTGTTTTATAAACTAGAAGAGCCATACCGTTATTAATGTGTACATCCACAAAGGCCTCATTTCATCCCATAGTACAGAGAACCGTTTTTGCACAGTGTCTGCTTTTTAGGACTTTCTAGGGTATTTTACCAGAACATTAGAGGTCAATAAAACACTGCATTGCAGAATGCTGCTGCAGTAGTTCTGCTTAGAAAAGGCAGCTGTGAGAGCTCTTTATTATTGGATGGTCTATGAGAGAAGCAAGCCATCATATAATCTCCACCACTAGTTCACCTCTTTATCCCCTTCCTCATTCACTCCCCACTCCTTCTAATTCCTTGATCCACTGATGCAGCCCTGAGCAGTCTGGCATACCCTTCGCCCCCATCCAAGGAGGAGTGGTGGGCACTCAGCTCACAGCAGCTGGAAGGGTCTGAGGCTGATGTGGAGCGAGACAGAGACGACACATTGACTTCATCCCTCACCACATCCATCTTGTCCATTCTCCACCTTCATCCCACCAACGTGCCATCAAACAATCACCACACCTCTATTAACACCACTGAAACTGTTCCAGAAGTGTCTGAGCTGTGGGTGACAGGTAGAACTTCATCAGACAGTTTTGTTCCATTTTATTTGACATCACTTCCATTTGATTTGTATTGCAATGTAGAGAAGAGTAGAACAAAGTCAACACACTGTGGTTTTTGTGTTTTCCATATAACAAGGTAAAATTGAAATCTTGTATTTACCTATAACTATTAAGTGATTTCTTATTGTATATCCATTTATGCTGTTTGCTCTACAGACAAAGACTCAAATGATAGTGCCATGCCATCTGGATTTGAGGACAACGATGAGCTTCAGAACCACGGTAAAGCCCTGACGATACTCGCTTAGAGGATTCCACCATCATACAGATGTATTACCAGCTCAGGAATTAGAGTAAATCCATCAAATTGCAATCATGACCTTGTTTTATGTTAATCTCTATGCTGATCACACAACCATCAACTGTGACGAAAACTTACTTTTGCTGCCCTCTGCTGGCCATAAACAAACCTACAGTCACGGGAAAAAAAACATTAGACCACCCTATTTTTTCTACAATTTCTTCTTCATTTTAATGCCTGGTAGGACTAAAGGTACATGTGTTTGGACAAATATAATGACAACAAAAATTAGTCATAAGAGTTTAATTTAAGAGCTGATATTTATCCATTTTCCATGGTTTTCTTAATAACCAAAATCACAGAAGTTCTTACATCAATATCTATGGCATTGTACTGACAAAAACTGTATTTTTAGGCATTCAGTGTTTTGTTTTCTGTCTGTTTTAGTCACATGATACACACAGGAGTTAGTACTTGATTGCATAACCATTGTTTTTGATAACTTTTGATGGTTTTAATTTTTTTTTCTGCGACTGCATGTACATGTTACAGATCACAAGTGTTCAGATATTACCATCAGACGTGTAGTTGCTCTGTTAGTATATTTATATGTTGATATTGTTGGGGAGGAACTAGCTATATGCAATACATTAAGTAACTAAATCAGAAAGCAAAAAGCAAATGTACTCTTTCCCAGAAAAAGTCACTTAAGTACAACTACTAACTAGAATGTTAAAATCTTAGATCTGAATATAGTCTTTTTGAGACATGGCCTATACGTCAATTATACCTGTGATGTTTTTAAGATCAAAATATTCAAATCTTAATTCAAGTTATGCTGACCTGTTAATGAAAGCTTGATAGTACACAGTGTTGAGTCATCTCGTGGGGTTATATTTATGCTTTTTTCTATATGAGCCAAGAAAGCCTATATGTAACATTTATTAGCACAGTACAAAATAAACTACGTCTGTTAAAATAATAACCTTGAATTTTAACACAGTATCTAGTAATCTGTAACTGATTACACTTCCCCAGTAACCACAAAACTGTGATCTTTTTCTAGGGGTGAATGGCACTCAAAGTCGAGCCCAAAGTGAGAGCAGTGGCGAGTTCAGCCTGAGCCTAGAAAATGAGCCTTGGTCAAATGGCAGTAGCCCTATCCAGCAGCCTCCATCCCGTCGCTTGTCATCCTCATTCCAGCCACCCACAGACACCTCCACCCCACAACGTAAACAGCAGCAGAAGCCATCCACTGCTGCACACAAGGAGAAAAGTTCTACTTTACCCACGCAGAAGGAGCCTAGATCCACTCAGGACTTCTGGCTCACAAGGGGTACAAAGAGTATCAAGAGGGGCCCAAAAGGCAAAGCTGTACGTCGAGCATCAGATACAGGAGGCAAAATGACCCAGGGCCTCAACGGGATGAACACAAAGTCAGCCTCTGGCAATGTTGAAACTACCCGAGCTGTAGCTTGTTCTCCGATCACAGTTCTGTATGTTCAGGGTAAGTCGTCTTCGATGTCAGGCTGCCTCAACTGTTTCTCTACCCCGCTAAGCAAAGATGGACGACAGAAAGGGAACAGGTCCCCCAAAAGTCTCCCTCGTGCCAGCAGTGTCATTTCCACAGCAGAGGGCTCATCCAGACGTTCTAGTGTCAACAGCGACTGCAGGGTAGCAGGAAAGGCTGATCCTCCACCCGTCCAGGTTTCCGAGGAGATCAATAAACCAGATCAGCAGGACACAGCAACTCCAAAACAACGAGCAGACCCAGAGCCCACAAACAGTGAGCCCGAGCCCACTGCCCCAGTCAAACCTCCAAGAGACCCAGCAGTTGTTGTTAGCACCGACCACTCAAACTCTCCAGTACAGGAGTCACTTTTCAGCTCCTCATTCACTTTCAACTCTGTTTTCTCCAACACAATATTTAGTGATTCTGTAATTAGTACTACAACTAGTCTGGATGCACTTGAAAGTAACGAGACCTTCAAACATCTACATCCACCTTTAGTGCAAAACGGTCAAAGCCTGGAATCTGTCTGTAGCACACCACGAACCCAGCTCAATGTAGAAAATGAGCCGAGTCTGAATGCACGCCATGGAGCTGGACTGAAGGAGAAGGACAAGACACTTGCTATTGCATGAAAACAGCTGCTGTTGTTGATTGTTGTGTCGGTTTGATGATGCAGGTTTGCCCGCAAGGTCAGTTTTCATCAATGTAGCACAATAACATACTTTAAAGTCAGTGCACTCCAATATATTTTACATTTTATTCCACTGACCACAGTAATCCTCAAAGGTGCAATTTTTAATTTAAATTGTTTTGTTTTATTTTACACTGCAGTCAGTAAGTACATTACCAGCTTTTACTTTATATGCAATAGCTCTAGAAAACAAACGTTCCAGCAACTCTGATAATTATGTATGTGCTCAGGTTCTGCATAATGTACTAAATATTAGATGTCTTCCTTTTCCCCCTGACAACTAGAGGTAGTCTGCAGCATTTTTTGTGGCACAATCCTGTTTAATTTCACAGTCACTATGACAATCCTGTTATGTGCATTTGTGTTTGCCAAAATATTTTGTCCATTTTTGTCTATTTATGCTCAAATTGTATGTTTAAGTTATTTTATATGGATTTCAGCCTCTTTAATAATGAGCCATAGAGAAGGTGATGTTTATGTGAGAATGAGTGTGTTTACATGTGCACTAGTTTTACTGGTTCACCTAAATTGAGACGACCTAACCTGGTTATACGTTAAACTCGTAGATCTTGTCCTGAGATGGTGAAATATCAAAACATACAAACATGGAAATGACAGAATCTTGGATACTGCCAAAATTATGGAAACAGGAGGATGGCATTTGAAATGGGACGGTGCTGTGTTTGGCAATGTTGTGTTTTTAATTTTTCACGCCAATAAAGCTCAAAATTCTCATATTTCTTGCGACTTATGGAAAGCCCTAAGATTGAAATCCAGTATATTGGTGTGCATCTAAATACATTCAATGTGTACATATCTTGTAAAAAAAAAAAAAAAAAAAAATCAAACCTGAGTGCTATTTTCCGCTATTTTCCCTTAAATAAAGACACCCACTATGCAAAGTCCATTCGATGCGTTGTCGTTTTATAACGGAGCAGACGGTGTGGCCTCACTGCGCTTTCATTGGGTGACAAGTCAGTCACGTGATCAAATGCGGAAATGATTTTTTTAATTTTTTTTTCTGTCGGAAACAAAACATTCGTGGGAGGTTTTCAGTTGGAGTGACCCACTGGAGCTGCTTTGGAAGCTTTGTCGTTTAACTGGACGGTTTTACCCGAGCTTGTTTGGAACAATGCTCAACGCGGCCGCAGCGGAGAGGAACAAGGAGCCCATCCTGGCGGTGCTCCAGGCCAGCGTCAACACCGGGAGAGCCCTGCAGGCGCTGGAGATCTCCTCCGGTACCGGGCAGCATGTCACACATTTTGCTCAGGCCCTGCGGAATATAACCTGGCAGCCCTCAGAGTATGACCGTCAGTCTCTAGCCAGGTGAAGGTTTTTCCATACCGCTATTCTGTTATTACATGAAATGAACGTGTAATAGACTGCAGTTGAAGCACGACACTGGTTATGTAACTGAGGTGTTAGACTGTGGGCATCACAACCACAGTTTGTAGGAGGTTCGGTTGGATAACATTACCAGCCACATAAGCATCATAAATAGTGGTGATGTGACAGGCGTTGTGTGCTGGTATATTGTGTGTTTTGTTGGAAAGTGCCTGCATTAACAATCCTTTGTTTTGATTCCATCCCCAGTATAGAAGCATACAGAGCTCACTACAGGCTGAATAATGTGAAGCCTGTCATCCACCTGGATGCTTCTCTGCCCTATGAGTACTGGGGAGGCATCCAACCCGAGAGCCTCGACCTGGTTGTCAACATCAACATGATCCACATTTCTCCACTGGCCTGCACAGAGGTAGAACAGATGATTTTTAGTTGAGTGTATGTACAATGTGCTGTGTTTGGTCTCATTTGACCCAGGAGCATTATCCCAGCTAGAACTAAATTAAGAGCTGGTAACCAGGGCAACTGCCTCAGCTCGTCACATTCTCAAAAACCCTTCAAACATCCAACACTGCAATCAGACTGCAGAGGAAAAGTGGCCCAGGTCTTATGTTTTCAATGATCTGTGACTCAGATCTTTTTCTTCCACAACAACGTTAACGTCAATCATTGAATCAGGTCTTAACAAACTTCATCATCTACTGTATACAGTAAATGAGTCACTTCTGTATGTGGTCCTGAATCAGATAAAGATGTGGTATTTTTAAATCTAGTGTCAGTCTACACAGTCCCATCAAAATAATGTCATTCTGCACTGTAGAAAAAGTTCTCAGACACCTAAAATTACCGTATTTTTCAGACTTTAAGTCACTCCAGAGTATAAGTAGCAGGACCAGCCAAACTATGAAAAGTGTGACTTATAGTCCAAAAAATACAATGTACAATCTGAAATACTATCATGAAATATTTGTGCAAAAATGTTTTTTGTGCTTCAAAAGTTGTGGCTACATCAGATACAAACAAATGAAAATGATTTTTTGTTTATTGTTAACAACAAAAAATTAAATTAAATTCTTGACAGTTTCAACATGTCTTGCCCCGGATGTGTTTCATTATTTTGCTGAAACGTTCAGTTTGAGCCTAGCAGCATGAGTTTGGAGAATGGCACAATACTTGGCAAGGTTAAGAGTGATTGTTAATGGACTCCATCAAAAATTCATGGGGTGTCCAAAAACTTTTTCTGATTTGATTTTGAATCCAGCCACATCCACATTACTGTGCCACTTCTAAAAACTATGAACACTTAAGAGTCAAACAAAGAACTCTGAGCCAAACAACAAATCCCAAATGATCACTGCAGTGTGAATGTAGCCCATGTTCACTAGAGTTGACTCAGTAAAGGTGGTAAAATTTTAACTCTGTTAAGTAATGTGTAAGAGCAAAGCACAGTCTTTCTGAAACTGCTCAGATCTGTTCTTCATGTGACGCAGTTATCCCCTCATATGAAGGATCTCTACACAAAGTTTCTGCAGGTCCTTACAAAGAATTAATAACAATAATGTGAATTTTAGGCCTAAAAATGTTAATGTGGTTTTGACAGATTGTAAATATTGGTGACATTTAATGTTTGTTTGAAACCTGGTGTAAATGAATGCAGAACATGGGAACATCTGTGAAGGCATTAGAGTCACTAGAGAAGAAAGACAAAGAGCTTCCATAAATAAAAATAAAACAACAGCACATCCTATCATCCCCCAATATTACTGTGTTCACACTGAAGGCACCATCAAAGTTTAGAAAAATGTCTCATATTGTGTTTATTTTGGTCAGAAAAATGTCTTAAATGGATAAAATGTGACTTGAAACCCTGTGTAGAATAGAAAATAAAATAATGATTAGTGCCTCTACTGTTTTAGTTTATCTGACCATTACATGTTTCTAAGTATCTATATAAAAACGTCAGTGTAAAATAGCTAATTTGTTCACAATTGGAGAATGAGAGCAAACACATTGTTGAATATTTACTGATTGCGAGGCCCTTCTTTTCAGCTTCTATAAAGTGAAACTATTGCATCATGCACCACTTTACAATATCTGCCTCAGGACTTTAGATCTAGATACAAAAAAAAGACCATGAACAAACAAGGCTGTAGTAGTTGCATCTCACACCACTCAACTCCCACTGATGTTAGTGCCTAAAGACATCACGTTTTGTGTTTGTTTGTTTTTTTCTTTTCTTCAAGGGTTTATTCAAAGGAGCTGGAGCAGTGCTAAAGCCACAAGGTCTTCTGCTGACATATGGCGTGAGTGAAAAAAAACATTTATGTCCAGTCATAAACATGCTCTTGCCATACGCATTAAAATGTTATAGCATATACTCCATAATGTCTTTTCTTACCATCTGCAGCCCTATGCGGTGAATGGTCACATCACCCCACAAAGTAATGTTGACTTTGACTACAGCCTACGGCAAAGGTCAGTGATCCGTCTTATGTGAATTTGATGTTATTCAAGATTTAATTCAGTTATGAGACTATTTGTGATTGAAACTGAGTTGTCAGAGTCTTTTGTGTTAAAAATCCATTAATCCAGCTAATAAGGTCAGACCTACAGGGGCATAAAACCAGAAATTTACACAGATAATGAGAGTATTGTTGTCATAAAAAAAGATGCTGTGATTGAAAGAATTGTTGCTTTATCTCATAGAAACCCAGAGTGGGGCCTCCGGGATATCTCCCTCCTCAGGTCTATAGCAGAAAGAAATGGTTTATTCTTGGAGAAAATGGTATGTAGCACATGGTCTTTGACATGGGTTAAAAGATACGATTGTGGAATACAGGTTTAAAATGTGCACTGCTGAAATATGTTTCTTTGTTAGGTGGACATGCCGGCAAACAACAAGTGTCTTCTGTTCAGGAAGGAGAGTTTGGTGTGAGGTGTCCGGTCATCCCTAATTCTGGATTCAGGACTGGAGCAGGATTACCAAACGCCTTAACTTCAACTGGAAGCGTTGCCAAATTTTCTAGGACTGTTAATACATCATGTTTCCCCATATTCTAAAATACAGTGTTATCAAAATGAAACTACTTGATCTGAATGTGTCATGAGCTACATTCTTCTGTGTTGTACACATAGGTTAAATCATAGAGTTCTTTTTTTTTTTGTTCCCTGTGCACTAAGTCCATGCACATCCAGCCACCTACTCTTTTTATCCTCTTTACCTTATTCATTTTTTTTTTTTGAAACTGCCAGAAAACTAATGTGGGAGAAGTGTTTTGCAGAGGAAGAAAACGAGCATAGAATGTACTGAAAATTTCACTTTGAGAGCACACAAACTAACAATAAAAACAATGGAATGCCGATGTAAGTGGTGGTGTGAAGAATTTAAATAGTCCAGTGCACAATAAACACAATGTACTACAACAAAAACATAATAAAAAACATAATGGTATAAACAAAGGTGTCTTTCTCTAGTATCACAAGTTATGCAGTATACAAGCTCACCCACTTGTATGGCTCCTATCATAACAACTACTTCTATTTTCAGAATAAAAACACTGAAAATACGTTCAAAAATACATATTTGGGGTTGTTTTTGCATTAAAAAAGCACTGTGTCAGGAGTGATATGTTTTAAGAATTCATAGTGGTCAAGCTCAGTGACAAAGGAAAAATGATAAACTGTATTAAAAAAAATTGCTTTCCATAAAATTCTAATACAACTTTAACCCTTAATGGAATCTAGAGGTGCCAAACTTGGGGCTAAATTAGCCATAGCATTATGAGTTATTAACAATTACTAGAGGTGGCATGAGTACTCACATTCCATAGTTAAGTAGAAGTACAGCTGCTGTGTGAAAAAATACCCAGAATCAACTTCAGTAAAATTAACAAAAAAAAAAAAAAGTACACCTTCTAAATTTTAATAAAGTACAAAAGTAAAAAGTCAAACTGCATTTTTGCCATGAATGAAACAATACTTATTTAACCAGACAAAATTATAAAAGTTTGCATTTTCTAATTCCAGTGAATGAAGCCAAGTATTTTACGTATTGTCACATCCATTTAGTTTGAAAAAGTAAGGAGCCTATTCTGAGAATGTAAGGAGTAACAGTACAGATATTTATGCAAAAATGTAGAGAGTTAAAGTAAAAAGTTGCCAGAAAAATAAATATTCAAATAAAGTACAGATATCAAAAACAAATCTACTTAAGTACAGTAACAAAGTACTTATACTTTTTACTTCCCACCTCTGACAATTACCCAGTGGACCTCCTATATGACTTTTATAACAATGTCATATTTGTATTTTTAATAAATTACCAGTGAGCAAAACACATGTAGGAGTGACAACTGAAGTTTACTTTCTTGCATACTTAGGCTGCTGAATTTCTGCAGGAAAAAAAATAAAATAAAAACTTCCTACTTTTAGCAAATTCTGAATAGTATCATATAAATCAATACAATAAACTTAACCATTTAGGTATAAATAAGAATGTGAAACATAATAAGAAACTATTAAATGTCAGCTAACTGTTCAAGAAAAAAGAAGACCTTAATATAATATGAAAAATTAGTTAGCATTTTAGAGAAAATATGAACCAGTAAATCATATGGACAGAAAAGTCACTGTATAACAGGAAAGACCACTTAACAATTAAAAAGATCACTTTAACATTTAGCTTAATGCTCAGGACATATCTGGAATGTAAAACAAAAAACTGTGCTGTATTGAACATACAAAATATTCCCTGTTACATTTAACACTGAATTAAAAAAGGATTATTAAATATCTGATTCTGCTCTAGAAAGTCTTCAGGTCTGTGGAGTTTTACTATGTATCACAGCCCTTTTTGCCCACAACCTCACGCAGCCTCTTGAGTCTCCGTTCACTTATGGCTCTGACGTAGCTGTCTGGCTGGATGATTGCCATCCCATCCTGCACTACACCCATTACCAGCAAAGGGTTTTCCTCCACGGTGATGTTGGGGCAGGGGCAGCTCCAGTCTATCTTGGCAATAGTCACCTCTAGGTGTTTGGTGTCGAAGAAGGTCAAACCCATCTTCTCATCTCTGAGGACTTCTTCCAGGCTGAAGCGGGCCAACCCAGAGTCCAGATCCTCGACCAGCTCAGTCAGCCGTCCTACGATGGCAAAGTCACTCCGACACAAGCTGGGCACCATTTTCCCCTTTACCCGGCAGGTCCTACAAGGTTTCTTTTTTGGTTGTGGACAGTTCGCCTCACACTCCTTTTTGGTCTGGAAGCTGTTGGCGTTCCCATGGCAGCCACCGTAGGCGAAGGCTTGACATTGTTTCATGATGGAATTCCACGCCCATCGAGCCTCCCAGGCTTTGCAAGGACCTTGAACAGCAGGTAGGGAACATATTCCCATCCCCTCTCGCTGGCAGGATGCTTTGCACTCCTCGAAAGTCTCAAAACGATTGCGGCTGTCATCACATCCACCATTGCTGAAGGCCAGACAGGAAGCCACTTTGTTGTCATAGTACCAGTCCACATGGCGCTCTCCGCTGCATGTTCTCAGGTCCACGTCGGCCAGGCAGTCGGCTGGAGAGAACGGCCGCCCCATTGGCATCTCAGGGTCTTCAGAGAAATCATCATCTGCCCTACGGATGACAGACAGCGGGTAGTCTGCACGAAGAACCCCTGCTGAGTTCCTTGCAATGCAGGTGTAGATACCTGTATCCCACACCTGGGCGTTGTAAATGACCAGTTGTCCTATGTTGGTTATAACCACATTGCCATACATCTGGTCAGGTCTCATGACCAGCCGCTCACGCCGTTCACTCTGCTTCTCCCATGTTACATCAGGTCTGGGGACTCCAATGACGTCACAGTGGAAGTTGACTGTACCTCCAACATAGATGGACTGGTGGTGAGGGTTGGAGTACAGAGTGGGGGGCATTGGCTCCTCTTGGGATGATGTAGGGGTGGGGTGAGCTGTGGTGTCCTGAGGCAATGGACTGGTGTGGGGCCCGGCGAGGTAGAAGCGGCAGGCGACTACAGTTAAGGTGACCCCTCGGATGCAGGCCTCTGCATCCATGTAGCAGCGGTTGAAATAGGTGAGGCCATCTGAGGCACAGGTGAAGTTGGGCTCTTTCTCACAACGGTCCTGGCATTTGCAGATGGGCTGGCCGTCCCAGATGTCACAGGTTGCTCCTTGCTGGCTGCAGATAAAGCCATCACATGTAGCTGTGGAGCCTGGGTCAGCGTCTCCCTTCCCTCCACCTGGCTGGGCTGAGGTGCCATCAGAGAACCGTGCAGCCACACAGCTGTTGAGGCCACACACGTTGGTGCAGCATTTCTCAAAGTCAGCACAGTCCTGCATACATAAAATGCACAAAGCAGCATTTGGTTGGAAAATTAAAATGCACAGAAATCAACACTGAATTTTTAATCATTCTCTAATATTCAAAAGTAGTGATAACAAAAACATCACCTCATCGACGTTGCATTCTCTCTCGCAGGTGCTTTGCGCATCAACCCAGAGATTGGAATTCAGTTTATTAGGACAAAGTCCTTCGTGTTCAACTTTGGTTCCTGCCACACTTGCACTCCGAGAAGAACCAGGTGTTTTGCAAACCAAGATGATGAAAAAATATGCTCGTATCCATCCTAATCGTCTATTTGATTTGGGTGCATTTTGCAAAGGTTTATCTTTTATATCCTCCAGGAATTTACACATTGTTGCTTTTCTGCATGCGCCACAATATTATAAATTCCATAACTCATCCAGCTCCGCAAATTTGGAAGAAAACTGTCGAAATTACAAGTGGTCGTCCGTTTTGCGCGTAAACATTTTGGAAACAAGCGTCAGTGAGCTGTGCGCAAAGAGGAGAGCTGCAGCATTCCCAACAATCAAGACGAATTCCCATACGCCGGCCATCTACCAAAAAAAGTATGGTCCTGGAATTAGGTTCCTTTAAAAATGATCCCACTTCTCGGCTGCACGAAATACTTGCTTTGATTTTCAACACAAACAGAGAAACAAACATGAAGCAAAAGCTCATTTAGGTCGTTTTTTTTTTTTTTTTTTCCCGAACAGCGATGGAAGCGAACGAAACTGCACAATGAGAGTTGACGACGCAACATCAGCCTTTCAGAGTGTGAATGGAGGTGGAAAGGGCAGCCCCCCTGACCGCCCCCATGCTCGTCCAGAGTCTGAAACTTTTATGAAGCAACACCATGCGCTCAGCAACTGGACAAACACCGTAAAAACATCAAAGAAAACGTGGGCCAGTAGTGGCAAGCTGTCCCAACAACTTTGCGGACGGATGGACACATTCCGGTGAGAAATACAAGGTTAAATGTGTCCAGACTGAATATACAGAGGTCATTCATTTTAAAGAGCTCATAAGTTCTATCCTCTATTGAAAAAAAATAAAAAGAAAAAAGAAAACGCTCAAGTTACGGGTGTGGAACTCTTCTGCAGTCATTTCCATGTTTTATTTTCTGTCACGATATGCAGATTCTAGTTTTCTTTCCTAAATCAAAGCATGTTGTTTGGAGTCGTGTAGTGGGAGGCTGAAAGCATGAAAGCCAAACACGGGGCGTGTCGCATCATGTCTTGCAAAACATGTTGTTTACGCCCTCCTTGTCTAGACGCCGCTCAATTTACCACCGTCCCTCATTCACACGGAGCTCAGAGATGCCTCGGTCAGGTGGGAAGACATAAAGCGCCACATTTTCTATAGTGTGCGACTCATCTTTGTCCCGACACCGCTCCGAGGCTCTGAGAAGCTGCTCCCCTCATCTTTTCATTGCAAGTGACCTCACAACCTTTGGGTGACTTTTGACCGAGCTGCATTCATGCGCCCCGGCGATATCCCGGTTATCCAAGAGTGGCCAAAACCGACAAAGAGACTAATCAATTCAGCACCCCCACCGGGTTTATGGCACTGCTACACCGACGGCCCCGCACCGGACAAAGACAACAAAACAAACCCCGCAATTCCCACGACGACCTTGACAAATGTTAGATGAAAAATATCATAATATAGCACACACACTGATACAAATACAATAAACGGGTGTAATTGACTTTGTTTATTCTCAGGGGGTGGCTTCAATGTCCGTGTCAGATACAAAATTGTAATCCATCTGGTGTCCAGTCTATTTCATGACAACAGCTCTGAAGCTACATTCAAGCGTCCACAGAGTTGAGTTCAAACCGTTGTACTGGTCTCAATACATAACCACATGCACCCACACAGCCATCAAACTGGGAATGTTGGAGTGGAAATGCAGCAGATGTTCAACACAGGTGGAAAGATGACTGACATTTTCAACATTAGTTTTCTTAAAAGGTAGGTAAATATCTTTTTAACAATCATTGGTTAATCCAAAAGTAGAAATTGTGTATTTCCAAAACATAATTTATGAGGCACGACATTGTTTCTGGTGATATTTTCACAGTTGAAACAAACTCACAAATCGAACATAATTTGTCTTTCAGCAAATGTTCTCCTTATGTAAATGCATTTCTAAGAAATCTTAGAAAATGACATTAACCAAATAAGCAGCAATAAAATATAAATGCAAAAACATAAAAGTAAAAAGCAGCAACATTCAGTAAAATATACAGTAGCGGATGGCTTCCACCTCTGATTATGTTAATCCCATGTATAACCACATAAATACAGAGCACATACATAAAAATATTAAAAATTAATATGCAGGAAATTAAAAAACTCCTCCCCCACTGTTCTGGGAGTTCAACCTGTCCATTACACAAAGCTAAAATAACACTCCTTTAATAAACCATCTCTGAAGGCCGACACACTGACGGGGCATTCAGTATGTACATCTTGGTTTGTTTCCTCATGAGCACCAAGCAATCTTTGAATTGCCCAAAGAATTAACATATAAAAAGTGATCATGCTGTTAACATAAACAATCAGTTTCAGCAATAATACAATTAAGGATATGCTATTTAGAGGCTTACAAGGTCTGTGCTGTCCAAACCAGTGACTGATGGAGATTAAAGGGGAGTGGATAGGACTATAAATCATCTTTTCAACAAAACAACTTTACGTGCCTTTGCTGAACGGCCTCACAATCTGGCATTAGCTTGATCTGAACTAAAAACGTTTTTCTATGGACATCTTTATCAAGCTTTAGTCCAATACTAGCCTGTCATGCAACCAGTCGTGTGTGTATGTGTCTTTCTCAAAACTAATCGGATTTGAGTTTTGAATAATATTCAAGTTGTAAAAGGAAGTTTTTAACCCCTGAAAAAGGCTATACATCCCACTGATAAGTTATGAATCATTGCAGGTTTCCCACAACACTCAAGACAAAACAAGCACAAAGGGCTCATCTCCAGAACAATCACCAAATACACATCACAAGTAGCACGCACAATACTTGTATGTACAACTTCAAGTTCAGTTTTAAATACCAATAAGCCACTTTCCAAGAAAAAGCTAGCTAGTGTCCCTCCACGCATTCGTAGTGTCGTCAGATGAGTAATCCTTGATTCACATCTGTTGGTCCAGAGACTGTCATATTTGATCACAGTGACTCTCTGTAGTTAAGAGTACAAGTAAACAGACATCCACAAGATGACACCAGCAAGCCCAAGGAGAACAGAGATGATCCATCCATCCATGTCATGTTGCAAAGTTCACAGTTACATCCATCTCTGCCGGTGGCTCTCCATGCTCCTCTCTGGCCTTGTGGCCTCTTAGGAGCAGCAGTTCCTTTAATACTGGCCCTATGGAGGCAATTTCCTCCACTTCCTCACTATGATATCTTACAGTTCCCCTTGGAGGATGTGGAGTTCTTTGGAGGACTCTGCGGAGGCCTAAAGGACTTGGAACGCTTCAGACTGTTGCCTTTGCTTCCACCACCACTACCACCAGAGGCTGCACTGTTGGCCACAGAGTAAGAGCGTCCGTGCATCATGACCGCATTCATGCCATTGGCCATGGAAAAGGACTTGAGGTGGGATTTGATGGCCACAGGGAGGGGCAACTTATCGATGAGGTGCACCGGTGTGCATGAGACAATCGAACGGCAGCACAAATCTTGGAGGCTAAACACTGGATGATAAGATGACAAAAAGAAAGGAAAGATGTTTACCTACATTGCTGTTCAATACAGATTTTAGACCTGAAAAACATTTAAATATACAAAGTGGGTTCTACAGGTCTGTGTTATAAATCATGGGTGTAAAAGTGGGTCTCCAAGTATCACTCTAATACGCCCTAAAATTTAATAATAACTAAGAAATGGCAATATTTACCAAGTTGTCTGCTTTGGAGTATATATCATTGTAATGGTCATTTCTAATGGGGGATGGGGGAGCAAATCTGAAAAACTCAACAGTAGTATCAGTTGTCAGGGTAAAACAGGCCTCATTAAACTCACTAACATAACCTGTTAAAACTGTGAATGAGGTTCTTCAAAACTTGATAGATTTGATTATTTTACTCCACATTATTTCTGCCACAGACCTTTTAATTGCAATTTAAAAAAAACCCACACATTTATGAGCTGACTTAAAAGATAAATGTGTTGAAACAACTCACCTCTATTGGGTCTCCAGAATTTCTCCATCCCATGTCTCATCAGAACGATGCGTGAAAGTTCTGTGAAGGACTCAATGACATTGAAGTTGCACAGCGGACTGACCTCAAAGAAAGTCATGCTGTTCTTTTCTGCATAAGCCCTTGCTTGTTCTGTTGGAACCTGCCGCTTGAAAGCCAGGTGCAGGCGGTTGCCTACAAGGATCCTTGGCACACCTGGGGCATGCTGATGTGAAAATAAATGATATATTGTAAGAGTGCTGTTACCAAATACTGAAATAACTAATTGAAAAAGAGGACACACATAAATCATGACATGGAGATTACAATCCTTAAACCATATTTTCAATATTTAGTAAGTAAAACAGATAAGACATATACTGGTATACCTCGTCAATTTCCCGGATCCAGCGGTCAATGCCATCAAATGACCAGCCATTAGTTATGTCATATACAAGCAGGATGCCCTGTGCAATTGAAATCAAGAATGTCAAAAAAGTTTATTAAAAAAATGAAAATACCACACATTATTAGTTCGATGGATCCTAACCTGTGCCCCCCGGGAGTAAGATCTGAAGATGGTACAGAATCTGCCTTGTCCTGATGTATCCCTAGAAGGACGAACACCCAAAGTGAAATAGTCCAGCATGTTACAGATAGAAAAATTACAGCTGTAATTAATACACTCTTACCATAACTCTAATTTGACTCTTCTCCCATCCAGCAGAATTGTGGTGGTTTTGTAATCAATGCCTGAAATTATATATATAGGTAACGTCGGTTAATGTGGAGTTTATATGTTAATTGGCAAACAAAATAAAAGACCTCACAGCCACTCACCACTACTGTAGGCATAGGGAGACTCCACCGATCCATCTTGCAAACTTTCTAAGATTTCTCCCTTCCCAACGTCGCTGTCTCCCACCAAAAGAAACTTCAGGAGATAGTCATAACTCTTGACAGGACTGCTCTGAGTTCCCATCATCCCGCGCATTGGATCCGATTTACAGAGAGCTTTATAAGCTCGTCAGACCACTGTTTGGGGCAAAGGGCAAACCAAACGGTTCCCAACAATGGTCGCTAGACAAAGCCGTTTGACGTTAGCCTGACAGCTAACTAGCTAAAGCACAACAAGCGATTTATACTAGCTCTAATTATCTACGCGTTTTCTTTTGCGGGGCGATTATTCACCTATTCGACTAACTCTGCTATTTATCGAAAAAAATGTAAAAGTAGTAGAGAGTATATTACAAACAATGACAATATTATGTTTGCGTAAATATAAATAATCAAAACAACCGCAGGTACTAGCTGGCTGTTAGCTAGCCAGGTAATCCAAACGACATTAACACATTGTCGCACTTAAAATGGCTACAAAACACAAACAATATTGGCTAGTAAAACATAAGATCAGCGTAATCCAACGCGACTTTTTTTTTTTACTTTGTTAAGGAAGAAAAAATCCTAAAATAAAGGATATTCATCCATGTTCATGTATCGACCACAACCTCCAACCAACGGACAATTTGATTTCCTGGTTGTGACATCACCTCTACGCAATATCCGGTGTTTGCTCAAATCCTACCGGAAAATACGGAAAAAAAATTTTTTTTTTCATTTGTTCATATGTTTCATTTTTCCCCTAAATTTTATATTTATAAACTTTATTTTAAAGAAGTGTAATCTAAAAACTAAAAAAAGTGCCCCAGTTTTAACATTTGTATTGCATTTATTAAACCTTTGTTTTTTATATTTTCCCTTATTACTTTGCTTTTCCCCCCTCACCTCCATTTTTATATTTGACAGTGTACTGTGATAAACTGTCTCCATACTGTACGAGATTTCTCTGTATTAACCAAAATTAATTCTAATCAATTATTTTTATATTATGATCAATTACAATTGCAAACTCATGTTTTAGTTTATTTATTATTCAGTTTATTCAATGGGATATTTTCTGTTAATAAATTCTGATTAAATCTGACTTTTTTCAAATTATATTGATTCTTCAAGTATATTAGAGTGTATTATTTGTTTTAGTGTTTTTTTTTTTTCCTAGAGCACATTCATAATACATTCTCACTGCATCTTTTAAATATCCAGACATGCATATATTATTTTATTAATGTTATTTACACATTTGGCCAAACTGTTATGGTCTTAAGAATATAGTAAATGAGTGAAAGAACTGAATGAAAAGTAGATAATGTTTTGATTGTTGATTGCATTTACAATTTATATAGACTAGATAACATGTCAAATAAGGATGTCATAAGGATGAATATTATTGGTCTGGTCTCAATTGTTGTTTCTTAATGGGTTTCTGCAGCAGCTGTGGAAATCACCCTTGATTGCAAACTACAAAGTCAGGTGACAAGTTTCCTGTCCTGTTTAGCGTATTTACCTGAGGACTGTTGTCAGAGGGGCCAGCTGGTAAAGGAAATGAGGTTAATACATCGTGGTCTTTTAATAGTGCTGTGTTTTATCAATGCTTCTCAATCAAAGGGTTCATCTCAGTATGGCCCTCTTGGCTCCGATCCTGAGCAAGAGTGGAATAAATTGGCAAAAAAACTTGAAGATGAGGGAGCACTTGCTGGTGAGCTTAGGAGTAATTCAGGCATTGGGTCATCTGTGGCTCAAGAAAGAAAGGTTCCTTCATATCTTACAGTCTCTGCTGACATGGTTCAGAAACATTTTTTCAAGCCAGCGAGGGGATTCAGATCCCTTCCTCATTCAGTTGTGGAAATATTGCGTCCAACTCCTACAGCCGTTTCTCCGTCACCACCAGAAAACTCTAAGAAGAACATTGAGGTGTTGTGTCAAACTGATAAAATGTACGTGAGAATCAAGAAGGAGCTTTTTAACAATATATATGCATACAGATTCTTGAAACTAGGAACCTGTCCTGTCAATCAAGGTGACAAAGACTATTACTACTTCCTCCACCTTCTAAAAAAAGATTGTGGCTTCAAAACAGAGGTTTGTGATTGTTTTTTGATCCCAATTTGTTTAATTTTGACATAATACCCACTAATTTACGGGTGTTTTTCAGACTACTGCAGATGCTATGAACATCAAAGTTACTCTGCACTACAAACCACCCGAATCAAAACACCGTTGGATACTTTTGAGGGAGATGCCATTCAGCATTCCCTTGCAGTGTAAATATCACAGATACATGCACTACTATACACTGTGTATACCGGTAGTTTGAATTCAGTGTTGTGTTGTGACAAACTAGGTGGTGAAATACTCCAGTGGTTTGACAGGAGCTATACATAACGTGTCATTTAAGGTAATCTGGTCAGACTTCAGTGGGCTGGAGACATGATGTCTACGTAGGCGGTTTTGTCTCCGAAATGTAACTCATGCAATTGCATTTGTAATGACTTTCATTTTTCTGCAGGTGGTTTCATTCTTACATGATCGGTTTCCATCCCAAGCTGATGGGAGGAACCGTTTTTAAATGACTTTTACGGAAGAGCAATTTTCTCCTTGTCGCTCAAGATGGTACGCATCTCTAAATATTGAGTAATTCCTATTAATGTGTTGCTTTTTTTTGTAAACATGGCATTGGTAAACTTTAAGAAAACTGCATTATTTTAATGCATAAAAATAATACACCTGAAGAGCTATTTAGATCTAAAAATCACAACTGCCCCTTAAATATGGTACTATTTGTTGGGAAAAGCATTCTGACGGCAAATATTGAACAGGGAGTTACCAGAAAGATTGACTTGGTGCATAAAATGAAGATTTTGAATGACTGATATAAAATATACTTTTTTCCCCTGGAGAAATTCAATATTGGTTATTAAAATGTCAGTTTTGATGTTTTACTTTCTTTCAGAATCAGCAGTTGTTAGTTTATATTACTATTGAAATAAATGGGATTTTATTAATTTAATAGTTTTGTCTTTTAAATTAAATTTGTAACGCAAATACTTGATGTCTTTTGCCATATTTTGCCTCATGTTTGAACACATGATAACCCTGATGGCTTTACAAGTCAATAACACACCACATAAAACGTTATCAGGCAAGTAATCTGAGGGGTTTTCCAGGAAAAGCACTAGTGTCCTTTACAGCATGAATTCAATGTAAGGGTGAGGCGTCTCTAAAGCTCTTCAGGAGAATGCAAATGATAGTTTAAAAAAAAGGCAATTTAAGACTGCTTTTTGAAACACTGTACACAAACTTTTATTGCTGTTCTTTCTTCCCCTCAGTGGTGAGGTCTGCTAAGACATTTAACCAAGCACATGAGAAAGTACTCATACTTCACAAGCAAAAAATACAGTATATATGAAACACATTCAATTTAGATATGTCTGGTCTTCAGAACAAATGTATGTTTTTGATAGAGAATTCAGCTGGAATATGTCAAAAACTTGTTTTCTAGTAACCATTTCTGAATCAGCATCAGGTAATCAACTCCCTGGATCCAAAGTCTACACCTTGGGACAGACCATGTACTTCGAGGCCAAAATGGCGGACAGCACAGCAATTTCTGACGCTGAAAGGATTTACATCAACAAGTGTTCTGTGACAACATTCCAAGATCTCAACTCAAGTCCGAAAGTAACAGTTATTGATCAACAAGGGTAAGGTTTGCATCATTTCCAAATAATGAGGCTTGACTTGGAGGAAGTGAACTTGTGTATTGACTCCATTTGTAGCTGTATGACGGATGGCAAACTGACAAGACGGTCCCGTTTCCTCACTTGTCCCTCAAAGAAGATCCAGAGGTTCAGCTTGGATACCTTTGTTTTTAAGGACAAGCTCACTGGTTCAACGTCACAGGTCTGTCAATATGTGCAGGCACAGAGCTATGTACTCCCATAATGCATTATGCGTAACATGGCTTAAATGTCTTTTTTTTTTTTTTCTTTAGCAATTCTTCATTCACTGTGAAATCTCTATTGATAAACTTAAGCCGACCCAGACTTCAAAGGTTTGTAATTATGATTGGCCTACCAAAAAGTGAGTGATGTTTGGACACGAGACTTTTGTCTGTTGTTGTATCTACTTGGTTTAAGTCTGTTCTGTTAATTTTCTGTCTGTGGCTTAGGTGGAAGGAGCTATACGGTGATGATGCAGTGTGCGCCTGCTGTGAAACCTCCTCCTGCGTGGCACAGCCTAGGGGTAATTTTTCTTTTTTGTATGGCTTTATTATGGGAAAAGGGGGAAAACTGTACAAAGCTGAAAGATGACTTGACTTTAGCATCATGGTTATATTTTTTTTTCTCTTTTCTTTTTTGTATTCTATTTACAGCTTCCAAGAATATAGACACCAGCATGTATACATGGAAAGTTGACTTCAAGAATGGAGAAGTGGGATCCTCAGATACTGAAACCTCCAATGGCCAGGACACCGCTGACGAAGACCACACAGATTTGAGAACGAATGGGAAGATGAAAATTAAATGAAATGTAACCTGAAGTAAAATGGCTTGGTTTTTAACTTTATCCTTGACTTATTGTGTAATTGATCTTGGGAGTACAGTCACTTTCTGAAGATTTAAAAACTACAATTTGATACATTTTCTCTAATGGAAACTCTGGCACCATCAGTTCATTTAACATAATCCTGAATCAGCATGTTGGCATTTCTAAGCATCTCCTGGAAATGCATTAGAGCGTTTCTGTAGATACACTCATGCACCACAAGGGGATGGAAGAGATTCACTGGTTTACCCTGAACAAACTCAGCTGGGAGTTGAATGACATGATGTGTTAAAGGGTTTCCTATCAGAACATGGTACAGCTGCTTTGTCTCAAGGCTATGTCCTATGAAGGCCAGCAAATCCTGTAGCCTATAAGCTACAAAGTGAGGTTTCCATACAGAGGCGTCTTTGGTCAAAAGAAGATGCATTAGCGCAGTTTTGAAATGAAACTCCTTCAGCGTGCTACTTCCTGACAGTGCTGTCTGTCTCTTGTGAAGAAAATGTGCAATTTCTAGAACCTGAATGTGGCACGAGTTGTCAGGTAGGCGTTGAGAAATGTGCTCTAAGAGACGATCTTCATATGAGGTCAGGGAAAGTGTCCAGAAAGTATCCAGTTTGACCGGGGAATACGGTGTAATAAAGTAATGAGCATCTGTGTTGAATTTAACCACAGGATTCATGCAGAAATGTATTTTCTTCCCAGATCTGAATCGAACAACCAGAGACCCTGCAGCGTCAGTTTTGCGAACGTTAAGCTCAAACTCATACTTATGTGAAATGAGTGACCATGCTTGTATTATGGTGCTCTGAAACCACCTGGAAACCTGTAACTTTGACAGAAAAGGAGAGTTCTTCTGGCAAAGCAGTCCGTCGTAAACATCAGTTATTTCTGTCTCTATCATTTGACTGTCACAGTGAAGCAGGCAAACCATATCATCTTCCTCAGAAGTCTGACAGTGACAGCTATTTTGGGTCCTTTTATTTTCCATCAGTTTTATTTGACCACAAATTTGCATATTGAGCTGTATGTCACTTATTGGGCTGTTCCACGGTAGACACTTGAAAGAGTACGGCTCTGGTGGACTCAAGGGAACACAGATGTTATGTGCATCTACGATCTGAACATCCTCAATCATCATATCACAATTTTTCTCACATATTGTTCTCATCGCTTCCAGTAGGTCATTTGTAAATCCATCCAAAAACTCAGCCTCTATCTCCTTCTTAGTGGATAAGACTTGAACACATTTAGAATGAAAACGCTGCAGAGTGTTGCTGTCTGGTAGAGACACATCATCAGCACTGTAAGTCACCAACAAAGGACTCTCTTTATTGTGTCTCATTTGGGAGTTTTTCTCCATGTATTTCCAAAAAAAGCGGATTAGTGAGACAACAGATAATGTGTTCCATATGTACCAGAGGTAATCTTTCTCCTCCTCCTCCTCAGCAAGAGCCTTTTTTGAAGTTTGTTTTTCTGACGTCTTGGTGTGCTGGTGAGGCGCTTCCTTTGCCTGTGTACTTTCTTGTTGCCATTGTGATGTGCTCAAGTCTCTTAAGCCACCATTATTTTGAACATCATCTCTCTGATTCCGCTGCTTGTCCAGGAGCAAATTTCTGTTTACCATTTGATCATCATCATCATGGTCGATCTGTGAAGTCTCGGGGTATATTTTTGATTTAAGTTGCAGATCCACATTGTCTATAAAATGTTCATCTTCAAGTAATTTGTGATCATTAAAAACATTGACATCTGAGAGTGGCGCAGCATCATTTTCAGTAATGTGTTGGTCTGATTCTTTTATCTGAGCATCATTTTTCTCAACATACACATTTTTTGCAGCAGTTTCTGTTCCTTTATCATCAGTGTGCATCTCTGTGTGACTTCCAGAAGCCATTTCCTGGTCCAGTTTCTCTCCTTCTCTGAGCAGCCTCTCCTCATGTGTTGGCATCCCTGCTGTTGGGATAGTATCCCATTCCTCAAGCCCAGGGTCATTTTTTGGACTCATTAGGAGACCCAGAACCATTACGAATACTTGCAGAAATGTATCTTGCATTGTCACAGCCTGTGAAAAATTGGTAGAAATCATGTTAATGCTTGTGAGGTACATATAAATGAAAAAGATTACATATAATACTGTAAGAAATGTCCCTGAAGGTATAATCCAGAGGTGTCAAACATATTCCCATACACTCCTCTGGTAGAATTTTAATACTAGGGTTAAAAAGACTTCTCTACAAGTTGAAGTATCAGCTCAAGCTTTTCACACCGGTAAAAGTGTAAAAGTACTGGTTTGAAAACTACTTAAAGTATAAAAGTAAATGTAAGGGGAAAAATGCCATTAGGACAAAACCTTAAGCGGCACCACAGGGGCTATAGTGCACTACCCCACCTCCCCAGTCTACCTGTTTCAGCTCATATATGCCCATTGAAAATGAACACATTTTAGTCCAATGCACATGTATTACAAAACCATATATGTGTACTACTAAGTATTAACATGTGTTTCATGGAGCAGAAGATATAACTAGTTGAATATAAGTATTGGAATGGTACAAAAAGTCAGGTGTGATGGATCGCATACAAACCAATAGGGTGTCAGAATGATATATGTTTATACTTCTCATCCAACCACAGTCAAATTCACTATATCTGGATGCAGCAATTTATCTGGATAGCTTTTTTTAAGTGAAAGAAAAACAAGCCGAAATGAAATAGGAGTAACGAGGTTACTCTTAAAGTCTCTTAAAGGGGTCATATTTTGCTAAACCCACTTTTATCAGTCTTTGGTACATTTATTTGTGCATTTGTGAACCCTAATAAAGTTTGAATGTGAACCCTCCAGGTGCTGAAGAGCTATCTTTATATTCATTTTGGCAAAAATTGAGTGGATTTCTACAACTTGTTTTAATTCCTTCTTAATTTGTTTATGTCTATAATTAGTTACATCACAACATTTGCACATGTTTGCAATGTTCGGTGGTAGTCTTGACCTTACAAGTGTAAGGTCAAGACTTCCACCGAACATTTCTCAGCGTACGACATAATTGTTTATCAGCAGCAGCAGTTGTAGTCCATATTGAAAATATGTCCAAACTTCGAACCGATTACATAAAATGTCCTGTTGTTAGTTGAATTAAGAAACACAAGTGGCTGAATGGGACAGAACAGCACGGTCAACAACCTGGAGGGGGTGGAATGTGAAGTGGTTAATTTGCATTTAAAGGGCCAGCACTCAAAACCACCTTTCTGGTGTCATTACTCAGATATAGGGTTGAAGATGGACCTGTGGAGTTGAATTAATATAGAATTCAGACCCAAGCATAGCATTTACAGTTTATGTAGACCACCAGGAAATGTTTTTAAATTAATAATTTTATTAAAAAATAAAAATTGCACTCCTTTAAAATGTAAGGAGTGAAAAGTACAGATAATTGCGGAAAAATGTAAAGGAGTAGAAGTAAAAACTCGGCTGAAAAATAATTACTCCAGTAAAGTATAGATAACCAAAATTTCTACTTGAGTAAGGTAACAAAGTATTTGTACTTCATTACTTGACACTTCTGGGTATATTTGACAAGTTATGTTAAACAAGTGAGAAAGAAACTTTTCACTCAACATTAGCTCAAAATGGTGAATTTCTACAATCGTATTCTATATCAAAGACAATTTATCATTGCATATACAAGTAAAAGAACAGAACGAAGTATACACACCTGAAAGAACGAGCTGTTATCTCAATATGGCAGTGTTCTGGTGAACAGCGTAGGTACAAAGAAGGAAGCAAGAGACCAACCTTGCACAGCTACAGCTCAGCGGTTTTCTTCCTATTTTAGATGTAGTGTACGTTGTCTTTCGTCACGTATTTCCTGCAAATGCTTTGCTGTGACGCTTTCATCAGTAACACATGTTAAAAAACTTCCTGTAAGTATATGTACATACTGGTGAAGCTCTAAAATGAACCATCCATGTTGTCCCTCTAATTTAATCAAAACCATTATAAATGAATGTGGTGTGGCTTGAACAATAATATGAAAGACATTAGTTTTGTACAAACAAAAGCTTGTTGCGAATGGTTTTGAGTCTGTGAATAGGATGGTAAGCCCCTGCCTTTTATCCTCTCGTGGGCTTCTAACTGGTTTGTCCAGCTTTACTCCATTCAGTGAGTGCAATAGACTTTAAAGGCCTATGAGAGAAAAAAACATTAGTGATTCCATAATTGTATTTTGCATGAAACATTATCGTTTGATTTATTTGGTTCTAAAAAGAAGTTCAGTCTACACCAAACACAATGACCACGACAACCAAATTTTCCAACCAAAGGTACAGACATTTGAATGGACCGAGAGTGTTTTTGCATGTCTGGAATGGTTGAACACACTACATCTGAGGCCACATCTACACAGGACATTTATAAATTTAAAAAAAAAAAAGGTGTAAATTGAGTTAAAAATTATGTAAGTATTTTCTACACCTTGTTTAAAATGTATTTTTGTAAAAGTGTGAGTTGAAAATCTTTTGTCACATCACACTGCATAAAGGTGTCTGTGAAGGGAGGGGCCTGTTGACAGATGATGCGTAGGCTTTAAACATCACAGAGTTCGAAAAACACCTTTGAGCCAGTCAGACGTATAATATTTAGTTACATAAAACAAACACAAAATACTTACAATGGATAGTGTCATTTTATAATTTTTTCATCACTACTTTATTCATCTACAAATAGGTAAGTGTTTTTTTCTGTATTATTTCTACCATCACTCAAATCTTTAGATTGATCTATTTCCTTATATGTTTTGCCATGTTTCCTAAAACTTTTAAATCCAAAAAAGTTGAGAAAATGTGTATTTCTTTCTATAATTTATCACATTTTCATCTATCTGAAACCAGTGATTGACAACCCCATTGTACATTATCATTATGTCAACAGTAAATAAAATATAGATTAAAACATTAACATGGTTAAAACTAAAAGACAATAGTGTAGATAAAACCATTTAAGTCAAACAAACTAAAACAAACTAAATCAGGTGCCTAAGTGTTTTTAGTTTGTTTGATTTTTTTTTAATATTCACTTTTGATATCAAGATTTCAAAAAGCTGTGCGTTTCATTCAGCTATGTTGCTTTTTGCAATATTGCAAATTTGGTGCTTAAAGGGCTAATCTTTACTCTCACTTATGTATTTATAGCTTGTCTTTAATTTTTGTAAAGCATTTTGATTTACTCTGTGTATAAATCATGTAATACTTGCCTTACAGACTTATTCACATTGTAACGAGTCAAGAAACCTCTCAAGATGGATAAGTTTCGTATGATGTTCCAGTTCCTCCAGTCCAACCAGGAGTCTTTTATGAATGGGATCTGTGGTATCATGGCCCTGGCTAGTGCTCAGATGTACTCGGCTTTTGAGTTCAACTGCCCCTGTATGCCAGAATACAATTACACCTATGGAATCGGGCTGCTTATTATTCCACCCATATGGTTCTTTTTGTTGGGTTTTGTGCTGAACAATAATGTGTCAGTGCTGGCAGAAGAGTGGAAAAGGCCAACAGGTAGACGGAGTAAGGACCCAACAATCCTTCGCTACATGTTCTGTTCAATCACACAGAGATCTCTGATAGCACCTGCAGTCTGGGTGTCTGTCACCCTCATGGATGGAAAGAGCTTCATCTGTGCTTTCAGCATCAACCTGGATATTGATAGGTTTGGGAATTTCAGCATCATGACGGGATTGTCAGAGGTGGAGAGGATCAAAGTGCTGGCAAAGATTCCCTGTAAAGACTTGGCGGAGAATCAGGAAATGCGAGTGGCAGCAACACGATACATCAAGTGTATATCCCAGGTAGCCTATTCTGTGATTTCATTCTTGTTCACAAATTCATTCATTTATGTGAGGTAGTTCTCAGACTGTTTTTAGATGGCAGTACTGAAAATAAATTAGAACATTTTGAGAAAGTACCGGGTTTCTAATGGAAAACACGAACAACACAGGAGAAAAAGGAAATAGAAATAACCCCTTCTGATGGTTTCTGAATGTAATTACCCATCTTCTTTTTATCATCAGAGCTTTAGCTACAGTCAAGGGTAATTTATTGGGCATTGGGTATTGTACAAGTGTATGTAATTACCACTGTACATGGAATGCATAAGCTCAAAATAAATTAAAGTAGATTACACTGACTTATCTCTCCTAGTTTACATCTAATATATGCATCTTTAACCCTTTGAAACCATTTGTATCATATTTGCTACACCAGGTTGTGAGATCTTATCAGCAAGATCAATACTTTCCTTAAAAACTTCTTGTACATGACCTGATGTGTTTTCTGCCCCCGGTGGATTATCATCCCACTGCACCCTGAAGAAAGGTTTTCTTTTTGTTTTTTGCCTTTTTCAAAATGGCCACTTATTGTTAAATCACATTTTGTAGTAAATTATTTGGTAATTTTCAAAAAGCCACATTAAGAGGAACATTTATATTGCTATTTGGTTTAAAATTGGAAAAATATATAAGTTATGGTGTCATTCAATGGAAATAAAAAGGCTGTAAAAAGTTTTATAAATAAAAATAAAAAAGCTACCTGAAAGTTCTATATTTTCAAAGTATTACTGATAACATTTATTTTTGTATCTAAAGTTAACGTTGTGAGCAAAAAGTTAACATTCAAAAAAGTCATGTTAAAAAAATAACATTTATATTGTTTTTGAATGAAAATTTAAATGCTTTGAAAAAGATTGAAATCATTGTGCCATTCAAGGGAAATAAAAGGACTGTAAAAAGTGTAATGCTAAAAAAAATACCTGAAATGTTCTATATTTTCAAAATGTGACTGGTAAAACTTATTTTTATATCTAAAGTTAAAATTGTTGTGAGCAAAAAACTGCCAAAAACACCCAATGTATCAAATGTGATACAAAAATATCTCATAAACAAAATGGTACGGCAATTTTTTTTTTGTTTGGAATATGTTTAAAGGGAAAACAAACATTTCAATTCCAAAAAATATTGAGTTTTGTGGCTAGTTTTTGATGTCAGGTTTTACAGGGCTAAAATGTTCTGTGCTGATTAATATAACATGTCAACACTTTGTTAAAATTACAAGGCTGGATCAAAAAGGACAACATGGGTTAATTCCTCGTGAAGGTCATGGGAACACACCCTGAACATGTCAACAGTTCACCGTAGGGCTGACATGTAGAGACAAGCAACCATTCACTTTCATGGGTGATTTAGTTTGACCAGTTGACCTTTTAGTGCATGTCTTTGGAAGCCAACATACCTGCAGAGACCCCAGGCAGAGGCAACAGGGTCCCGCCCAGTCATGTTAATCTCCACCCCAAATCTGCTTAAAATGTAAGCCCACCTGTCTAATGCAGGCAAAGGTTGCAAACAAAAACAAACTTTAGACAATATCTTGCACTAGTTGGCAGATGCTAACAGTTAACAACCTAACATTAACTAATGTAAGCTCGCTTATCGTCTAGTCTGAACCAGGCAAAATTGTGATTAGATTACATTGGCATAATGTGATGTTCATAAAGTCCTGCTGTCTTACAATTTTCTGTTTGATTTTGGAGTAAAAATAGTTGAATGTCACATATGGCTGAGATGCAGAAGAATGAGCTTCATTTTCTTTTGAACCCCTGACCCAATGATCCATTAGGTCATTCTTTTAAACCAGTTAAGGTCAATCCCACCTAAAACATGACCCAGCAGCTATGAATGTAACATCTGTGTTATTAAGACTATGGACCAAGGTTGAAAACATTTTATTTTTCAAGTTAATAAGGTAATTAGCTTAATATAAAATAGAAGTTAAACATTTTTTTTCTGCCATGGTCCAGCTTACTCTGCCCTTTGTGCTCAACAAGGCTTTCCTCCTCTCTTGTTAAGGGGATAAGTTTCTAGATACATTATTCATGGAAATGAGGGCGTTATTTCAGTCCATCTAAAACACTGTTATTTAGGTCTTTGATCAGCAGACGGGCAATTACACAGGCTTAAAAGTAATGCATCGCTGAAAAATCTATTGATGTACAGATTGTGTTAATGAGTGCTGAAGATGTCAGAAAACTGTTGCAAGTGCTGTTGGAACACATTAACAGTGATGATGTGAAATTTTTTCAGATGCTGAGGGCTTGAACCAAAGCCTGTTTCTATATTATATGTACACATTTCATCTGGTCAGTTTCTCTTTAGGGCTTAAACTACACCACAGTATTTAAAAATGTAAATCTATGTTTTACAGGCATGCGGCTGGATGTTTTTGCTCATGATGACTGTTACAGCCTTCATGATCCGGGCTATTCGGCCGTGCTTTACCCAGGCTGCCTTCCTCAAGACCAAGTACTGGTCTCATTACATTGACATTGAGCGCAAGATGTTTGATGAGACCTGTAAGGAGCATGCCAAGAGCTTCGCCAAGGTTTGCATCCATCAATACTTTGAAAACATCAGTGGAGAGATGCGTAGGATTCACCGTCACCACAGGAATGAAAGCGACGACGAAGACGAAGAAGAGAAGAAGAGCGATGAAGAGAAGCTTCTAGGCATCAGAGCTCAGGACGATATGAATAAAGTTTTGTGGAACTGGCACGCCTGTAAACCAGCTCTAGCTCTCAGGAAGGACGAAATAGATGGTGACACTAAGGGCTTACTGAATGGACATGTGAATGGCATAGCCAATGGGTTTGCACAGGGACACACCCATGATGTGGAGAAAAAGGAATGGGCAGTGTATTACAGCAAGGTCTGAGTACAAATGGAAGACAAAGAAAAGCTCCAGTGGGTTCTTTATCTTTCAGACAATCAGATTGTTTCAGAGTTTGACTTCAGTAAGTTAGTAAGTTCTACTTTTGTGCACTCATGCAAGTAATAATATTCAAAATGTATGAAATTGTGCTTGTCAAAAGATTTCTGGTTGAGTTTACTCAGAAGAAGTAGTGGTGTCCTGGGTGTAGTGCAAAATGTGTTGTTTTTAGAGTCACAAAAATGTTTGACCTATTAGTCATGAATATCTGTAGAAAACACACTAAATTACTGCTTTCTGAGGAATGACACTTGGGAAAAATGGTTTATTCTTTAAAGTGTATGCTGCAGGAAAGAGCTCCCATAAAAAGGCTAATACTGACACATTACTCTAATATGCTAATAAATATTTGTATTGCTCTTAAGTGTGAGGCAGTGTAATATTGCACAGATTAATTGATCAAAAGAAAAAAATTACTTGCACTTCATGCCCCTGCTCTTACTTGGCACATTTATTATATAGCAAATATTTGACATACAGGTTTGAGCAGGGGTCTTAAACATATGGCCTGGAGCCAAATCCAGCCCACCAAAGGGTATAATCCAGCCTGCAGGATGAATTTGTGAAATGTAAAAATGGCACTGAAGATACTAACAATCAAAGATGTACAAACCAATATGATCTAAAGTGGGTCAGACCAGTAAAATACTATCATAATTACCTATAAATAATGACAAACAAATGTTCCTATTTGTTTTAGTGTAAAAAAGAAAAATGACATGAAGATGTTGACATTTATAAACTATCCTTTCACAAAAAAATTATGAATAACATGCCTATTATTAAATGTTTTGTGTATTTGTAGATCCATTGTGATCTATAAGTTGTAATGAACATGTGCAAATGATAAACTGAGACATCTTATTGTAAAAATGGCACTTATTTTTCTTAAGAGATTTTATGCTATTCACATTTTTAAAGAATAGTTAGTATATGTAAATATTATTATAATGTAATTTTACTTTTTTCACTGTTATTATTTTACTGGTTCAGCCTACTTCAGATCATATTGAGTTAAATGTGGCCCCTGAACTAAAATGAGTTTGACACCCCTGGTCTAAAGACTTTGATCTGTACATAACTGTGGAATCTAAGATCATTAGAACTTGATTATTCACACATTAGAATCTAGGAGTTCCATTTTTTCTTCCCAAATCATATCCTCAATTGACACCATGCAGGGTATTTTCAATTGAATAAATCTACACTGTATGCAAAAACAAAATGTTGGGATAGCCACAACAATTTACATGTCGCAAAGAAAACAAGGTCAACATTTGCATCTCTCTCCCTCTCTCTTTTCATGCCTAGTCCCTACTTTCATCAGTAGCTCCTGTGAAATCCTGTTCACTCTGGCTCTGAGGAATTAACATTAACGGTTTAAAAAGCTTTTAACAGTGGGATTATTTTATAGGATGTTCATAACAGTAAATATTTATGACCGGTGAACATTTTCACATAACAATGGTTTTCTCACTATAGTTCACAAGAGGGCGTACTGGTACCAAAACCAATATCCTCCCCATGCCAGTAATGACAACAAAACCCCATAAGTGTGTCATCTGGAGTTTGAAACCTGTAAACATCCAACTTAAGCGTGCAGTGTATTAAGGACTGTATTTATACTCGTGCATCTGTGCAGTCAATCCAGCTGTTCCTCAGCATTCAGCAGTAATGTCATTACTAGAAGAGGGGAGGGTGAATGAAAATGGCATGGATCCCATTGAAGCCTCTCCCTCCCTCTGGGGATTATGGAGCAGTCCTCCCTTTGACCGTCTCACAGCCCTCCCAGTAGCCCAGCAGCTGCTGCTCTCTCCCTCTGCGAATTGGCAGCCAGGCCTGCTGGTGTGGGGGTGGACGTGCGACTTTGCGTCTTTGTCCAGGCTTTTATTTTACCTCCTTTTCCCTTGATATTCTTCCCTTCCCTTCTCTTCCTGTCTCTGCCCACAGAGGTACCTCCTCCTCCTCCTCCTCTCATCCAGGCTGTTCCTGCCTCGTCCCTCCTTTGCCAAAGAATGACATGATGTTTTTACAGAGAAAACACAAAGCAAATTCGAGAAATAATCACAGCTTGCTCTTGCGTCAGAAATACTATGTTCAGAGGAGGGCAAATGAGGTTGCTGACCTCCACTTTATCCAATCGGCTTTGTTTTGGGGGTGTCAGGGCATCAGCCGTGAACATTGGTGACCAGGGCCTCCCTCGACTTTGCTGCAAGTGTGTCTGTTGTCTCCCTCTCACATATACATGCACAGGGGTGTGCGCATACAGACACATACACATCAACATGCTTGCAGGCGCCCTATTCGTCAGTGTCTGGCTCATTCTGCCTTCCTTCTGCCTACAGATTGGAGGACAGAGGTAGCGAGGGAGGGCTGAGGGAGAGGAGAGTTGCGAGGCAAAACGGCTGGTCACATGAGCACAGATCTGTTTACAAACCCAAGGCAGAGCAGAACAGAGCAAGGGGAGGAAGGGAAGGCGAACTGCAGGCTCTCTGAGCACCATTATGGATTGAAAGAGGAAGAGGTGAAGCCTGCCATGACAAAGCCAGCTGGAGGTTGGAGAGGCTGAACACACACGCAGACACACTCATGAACACACTCTGCCTTTGTCTCAGATTTTTTTTTTTTTCTCAATTGAAGGAGCAGATGGTTAGAGGGAGAGTAGGATCCCCCCCTACGCACACATATACACACACACACACACACTCTGACTGACACACAAACAGACATACACCAGCAAAATACCAAACCCTGCTTGAGGACTGTTGTTGACTGCATGGAGCTGTCCTCACTTTGTTTGGGCTTTGAGGGAAGCACATCTTTGGCCTCTATATCGAGGAGGAATAACCCCTGCAACATTAGAGGATTGAAGAAGGAGGAGACAACAGAGGAGAGGAGAGGGGGATGAGACTCATGAAAATCCTCTGTTAAAAAAGCAGCTTGGAGGGGAAGACAAAGCAGAGACTAATGCCAGATAATTACCTTCATTGTACAAGGAGTGTCATTTTAAACCGTGGATGTTATTGATCGTGAGGGGACGTTTACTGCAGGAGCAAAGTGAAATCAGGCCCCTTTTCTACTGGAAATGTAAGTATTTTCTGTTACTAAGGAGCTTGTGTTGCTATGACATTGTGACTGAGGGAGATTCAGCTGTTAACAATAACAACTCCTGAATGACACATGCTACGAGGCAACTGAAAACAACCATTCCCACTCAACAACATTTCTTTGTCTCTTCTTCTCCTCTCCTTTTGTGATGACATCATTCTCAGTGGGATCCAGGAGCACATGAGGTCTCCAGTCCTGGTCCAAACCCCCTCCCCAATCCCAAATCTCCCAATCTTAACACAGAGTGGTTAATCCTAGATTTGGGAATGCTGCGTTAGCTAAAGATTGCTGAGCCAACAAAAACCGCACCTCTTAAGGATTTGTGGAATCTGAGCAAATCTGAAAATCCTGATGGTTGTTTTTGAAGGAAGCTAACAACTTAACAAAAGAGCAATCCAGCTCAGGGTGACTGATTCCAGGATCCAAACAGATTCAGTGTCCGGATCTCCTGCCCACGAGCTTGGCTCTCATCCAGGGCTCAGCCTTCTCCTGACAGAGCCCGAATTTACTGCTGTTGCCCTGGGAGTCAAATTTCATGCAACCATTCCAATGGTGTAACGGTAAGTAAGTGGATTTCTCTTCTGTCTGCCAAATACACAGGGGTGGTAGCACATGTGTGGTATTTACTTGTACCTCATAGCTCAGTTACTTAGTTGCTGGCTAATGGGATCTACATAATGGATGTGTTTGTGAAATGGTATTGACAGTGGAGGCCTCAGTTTGTGTTTTGAAGAAGCTGACTGGGCACTTAAAATAAGTCACATTCAAGGTCATGTTTGTTTTTGTGCTACAGCTAGTGTATAAATGTACAACGAAACTAATGTCTGTGTCCCACCTCATCATTTTGTCTCTGTGTGTGGTGATTCTGCATTGCATCCATCTTCATCAACCCCACTCCTCATTATACTCCACTAGGTCTTTCCTCCCTTGTAAACCCCCCCCCAGCCATGTCAAATTATACTACCCATACCCCCCACAGTCTGCAAGCTGGACCCATTCATTCACTCTAAAGAGAGACACATGGACATTTAGAGGCTGGCAAAGAGCATCCTCGCAAATTAATAGGAACACGTGTGGTCTGTGGAAGTGGGGCTTCCTCTGCTATTGTTTTACCAAATGGCCCTTATGTCCCCAGAGCTCATGCTGTTTATTATGCCCCTCCTACCCTCCCCTGCCACCTGCAACACACACATACACACACATCTTGGTATTACCAATAGAACCCCCTCCCACATACACACACACACACACACACACACACACATCTTGGTATTACCAATAGAACTCCCTCCCACACACACCCCACTGCCACTTACTTCCATCCCCCCAGTGCTCACACTCACACACACACTCTTTACCCATCACCCCTATAGGGTCTGTGAAACAGATGGTGGTGTGGCAAAAGTTCCGTCTGTCCTCCATGTTTGTCTTGTTCACAGCCAATTAACGCCCAGCCCTATGAGAGCCTCTGTTGCCACCACAGTGCGAGTCACAGCTCCTTGGGCACATCCAAACACCAGCCATTATGCTTAGAAGTCCTTAAGAAATATTTTACAACCTGTGAATAAGCCACAGACACACTGACACTTTTAGACATATAAGGGAAGACACACCAGGTAGTGTAAATAATACCCAACTCCTACTTTGCACAGGATATTAGAAAGTCAAAAATATTATAACAGAAAAGATCGTTGTTTAACTTCTCATTAAACTCACAAAAGTGGCCTTGTCAAAAGTGAACTGTCAATTGTCAACTACTTTACGTGTAACATTGTATACTCTAGGTCTTCTGGGAAAGTAAACAACTGATGATTTAGAAGTTGCAAAGCAGGCGATTTTGCTATTTTAAAAGAAATGTTTAAAATGACTAAGGCTCTGAACAAACATATCAGCGGTAAATGATCTGTCATGGGACTCTCATGCAAACACACTTACTCTGTTATAAAGAAAAACAAGTGGTGGTGTACATAAGTGAATGTGCTGTTTTGTAAAGTCGATTTGGCATTGAAGTTTGTAATCTCTATCTGCATGTGGCAGGATGCCTGTGTGGTTTGGGTTCTCAGCGCTCTGAACAGTACTGCAGCATGGCGTCTGACATCTACCACCTTCCGCTCAATGTGTACGTCATTGTGCTGGGCATCGGCCTCTTTGTCTTCATGCTCAGCCTCATCTTCTGCTGCTACCTTTTCAGGTAGGTAGAGGCTGTGTGGAGGGGAGATGCGCTGGGTGATATCTGGAGAGGAAGTCAGATAGGCATGGAGGAAATGTGGGGGAAGAAGCAAAAAAAAAAAAAAGAAGAAGAGACATGACCCCACAGCAAGAGGGCAAAACAGACGGAAGAGGAAGCATTTCAGTGTGCAACAAGAGTTAAAATGTATTCACAACTACCTTAACCCATAAAAACACAGATACTTTTGTAGCAGTTCCCAAATGATCTTTTATTAAGGGATTTATCACTATTTATTCTAATATTACGCCCAGTATTTTGCATTCTTAAGTGAAAATCTGGTATTTTCCTATATTTAATTTATAGATCATGGTTGACGTTCATTAAAGCTCAAATTAAAGTTCAATGTCATATCAAAAGCAGAAAAAAAAAAAACGGAGGAAAAAGTGACTTTCAGTAAAATATATAATTATCTGAACATAAAAACAAGTGTCTCATCCACTGTCACTGATCCATCTCCATGGGTTTTACTGAAGAACCAACTACAGAGCCTCTGAACATCCAAATGGGTCATATCTGATAACCATTCAAATATGACAAACTGCATTTTACACCAATTATTTACATGGATTGATAGATTTAATGGATCAAGAGTAATTTAACTTTTTATATCAGTAAATGATTTTGGTCACCAGTGGATGTTTGGGTCATAGGTTAAGATTAAAATCCTAATTTGTGTTTAAATATCTCTAACCTCACAAATACAGTACCAGTCACATACAGCAACACATTTTTAGCAAGTTAAAAATGTTTGAGAAATATTTTGTAAACTAGCCTCTAAATTGGCATGTTGGTGCTAAATTTATTCATTTATTTATTTATTTTAAATTCGACAAAGTACACTACTAAAGTATACTGCAAAACAATTAAATTATATTGTTATCATAGAATTTAACTGTAGCATTTAAAGTCCAGGGTTTAGGAATTAAGGAGATTTGGGAAAAATGCATGTGCAGAGATGAAATATAATCTTCATGTATGGGTGTTTAATGAGCTGAAACTATGCATTGTGTTTTTATTACCTTAGAATAAGCTATTTGTGTGTGGATTCACAAAATAGACTTTACAGCAACTAACATCCAACTTTAAGGTACGTTATTGTCCGAGCATGGACCAGAGTTAATATCGCCATAACCAATAATAATAACAATAATAATAATAATAATAATTAATAATAATAACAGATTAGATTTTTATGGCGTTTTTCAAGGCACCCAAAGCACTTTCCATTATTGATCCATTATCCATTCGCTCTTACATTCCCACTCTGGTGGTGGTAAACTACGTTTATAGCCACAGTTCCCCTGGGACAGGCTGGCAGAAGCGTGGCTGCCAATTCACACCAAACGGGCCCTCCAACCACCACCGAAGAAGACAACAAAAAGAACAAGCTCTGGCTCCGTCGGAGGGTTGGGGGAGGTATAATTCAGATGGTTGCATTCTGTAACTTCACTGCTAGATGTCACTAAATATCAGAAAGTATCAGTCTTTCATGCTGTGGTGGCTGGTGATTAAATAGAATAGTTAATAACTCCAGGTGTACTGAGAGTTGAATGTCATGGAACATAATGTCTGTTGAGGCCGATGTGTAAAGGATGTTGTTCCTCCCACAGTCACTCCTGGAGGTTGGATAGGGTTTATTCTCTGTATAGTGATTTTAAGGTTTTGAGGTAATCATATATGATTGGTGAAATACAGGTCAAATTCAGCTGAACTGTAAGATTGACACTGACTTTTAATTAACTAAATTTGCTGCATTTACCATATACATTCTGATGTGTTTTTAAATATAAGTGCTTCTATGAAATTGGGTTTATTTTGGTATTTTGGCCAGCTATTTAGATCTGAGAAATCTAGACATATTTCTCCCCAGGATATACCTAATGATGACCTTAGAGAAATGCAAACAATATATACTCCTGCTATGAGCCATCCCAAAATACATGAATTTTTAATAAAATATTGGGACCAAAAATAGGACCAAATTTGAGACATGAAACCTTACCTCGGTGTCAGTGCATTTGATCTGGAAAACAGCACTTGAAATATAAACCACTGTAAATAAATACACCGTGTTAAATTTGATGATTGTAGTGCTTTTTCTAATCCAGACATGCAGGTTTTTCATGAATCTCAGTCTCATTCCAGGTTTTGTGTGTAACCCATCGTGTCCACTCCTGTTACATGCGGAACCTGCCCATTTAAACACAAATAAATCATAAATGATTTTCCAACAGCGTTCATTTTTTTAAAAACACTCTGCCTTGCATAATTATTTAGATTTCCAAAATGTACCTGTAAGAGAATAAAAAGATATTAAAAAAAAAATAAATTGTAGCGCATTATTTTCATGTGCTTTTTACTGTGTAACGTGGACTTTTTATTTCATCTGAAAAATAGTTTCACTTACTTTTATGTCGGTAAATATTTATTTTTAAAATAGACCCAAAGTGCTTCAAACTTGCTTCATAACATTAGTCTACAGCTGGTTTGAAGTTTTAGCCCTTCTGTCCTGTTTTTTAGGGACCAGTTTCATAGCAGCACCCACATACAGTACATTACTTTTTGTTGACTATATGTAGAGGGTTCATTTTTTGCCGAGTCAGCTGCGTGGCTTAGGTTACAGTTGTTACTGCGGTGGATTCTACCATACAGATGTTGTCATCTCTCACTTTATCTGTGTCTCTCAGGTTGAAACAACAAGGAACCAGAGAGCAGTTCAGCTACAACGAGGTACATCCAGTATCTGCGGTATCTTTCACCATGCCTGCACATGTAGCACCCACTTCTGAGGCCAGTTATAAATACTACTTACTATACTATGTCACGCTGTTGTTGTCAGCTGTGAAACTTAACACTGCTCTTTATAGACGACCTTGACTTCATCTATGTGTCATTACCTACACTCTGTTAATCCAGTTCCAGTGGGAAAAGGTCGAATATGGTTCACAGGTAGTGACGGGGTGGCGGTAAAGATGTGGTGATGACACTAACCTTATTTTTGGAGGTGGTTAAAAACATTGGTCTCCAGATGGAACAGCCATAGTGTTTGTCATTAGAATTTGATTTTTTTTTTTTCCCCCCCCCCAACATCATGAAACACTGAAAACACACACAGACACACAAGAGTAAACAGCCCTCTTGCTGATATTAAGTCAGTGACTCTAGGACGTTGAACCCATTTGAAGTGTTTATTATACAGCATAGATTTCCTGCCAAGATAATATTGCTGACACATCATTCACATGATCCAACGTGTCATCCCTTTTTTTTTCTTTTCTTACTGTAGGTGGTGCTAAAGGGAGCAAGCAAGAAACTGAGCCTTCTCGGAGTAAGTCAGTCGTCGTGTGTTTTCAGATGTCTCTTACATTAAGCAGAAATGTTTGAAACTGGGAGGGGTACGCATTTCACATGTTCTCTTCTGAATGACATGATCTATGACCAAAAAGAGCAGGGTTTGGTTTACTCACTCAATCAATTCCACCCTGTAGATGTAATTAACATGCTGTATGCACACGCTGGGTGGAGATGTCCTGAAAATATCTTGTATCTCGCATGTAGCCATTAACAAAAAAAAAAAAAAAAAAAAAGATATGTCTGAGTGGCTGCTTGGCTTTGTGCTTCTGGATGAATTCCGGGCACCAGGAATAGCTGCACTCATTCAAAATGCATTATGAGATCCTGTCTCTGTCTCCTGTGATTCCTAAAATTGCTCTTTGAGGTTTTTACTTTTCTATCAAAGCTGCAGAAGTAGTTTGAGTATAATTTGTTTTTTTCAGCTCAATTTCCACTCTCTGTTTCTGTTCAGAGATAGGTTTAACTTGTCTTGTGATTAGAAAACAGCATATCAGGGGACAGAGTTATACTTAAGTTATGCTCCAAATGTAGCTGAAAGTAATCCAACTGACCACTTAGATGTACTCGATGCACAAAGGCAGTGTTCTTGGCTGTGGTGAAATGCGGGCCTTCTGTTCAGTCTACAGTAAACAAGAGCAGGAAATTAAAATCACACAACTTTGACTCACTGAGGTTTTTTTGGGTTTTTTGTTCTTACAGCAAACTTGTGCAGTGTGTCTGGAAGAATTTAGGACCAGGGATGAACTGGGAGTGTGTCCGTGCTCACATGCATTTCACAAGAAGTAAGCGACTCACACAAAGTGAATTATTCCTGTGTCAGAGATGTGCATCGCCCAGGATCTGTACAGATAAAATATTAAAATACAAGCCAAAATATGTAAATTGCAATTTGTTTTACTACTCAGCTAAAATGGCTAGAATAAAAATTTAATTAATGAACAGTGATGTTGTGTTCTGGGTACGAGATTTGCACTTATGAGGTTTTCCTGTTGCATAATCTCATGGTAAATCTAAATACATGAATACAAACCTGTCCTAATTAAATAACCTAATATTTTTACCATATTTTGGACTGACCCAGTATAATGTGTTATGACTTTTTTTCAGTGGCTATGATTAGCATAATAAAATGTTTTGTTATGCCTTTGTAATATATTCATTGTTTATGTAATGCTTTAATTAGGATACTTTGGTGTTTACATTGTTACCCTTATAATTGTTATACATGTTCTACTTTTAGATTTCTGAAATGTTCTAAGTTTTTCAACTTCCACTCTGGACTAATAATTCTGCTTTTAAAGTGAGACATGGCAGGCAAAAACATAGATTTTTTATGCAGTGGTCAATTTTGAGATTTTGGGCAAGTTCACTTCTTCAATGTGTGTTTTTTCAAGGAGCAATACAGAAAATTTTGAAAATATACAGTAAGATGTTTATTACATTTTGTTTACTTGCAACAGTAAGTTTCTCCCAGATTTACCAAGAAGTTAGCATTCTAACACGACATGCCAAGTTCCCGTTGTAGGCCTTAAATGCCTAACATGTTATCAAATAATAATTTTTCATGAGCTTCATTATTATTACCAAGGGCTTGAGCATTTACTCGGTTTTTGAACATGTTTCCTATAGAAATGTATTAAATTCCGCTATTTAAATCTTTAAATGCCGTTTTCTCCAAATGAGTTTTTGGTCATTCTCCAGCAGAAACATCTCAGCCTATGCATCACCTATGTACACCAAACTGTACACTTATACACTGAGCAGTATTATGAACATATTTACAGAGGCTGGACAGTATATTTTGATTTCCTAGGTAATGACAGCAGATATCATGAATTTTGTTTTCATCTCGAGTCTAACCAGCTTGAAAAAATAATTTTGCACCCGTCTTTATCACATGTTCAGATCCGTCTACCGAAAATATATGCAAAATCATGCATATTTAATGAGATAATTCTTAATTTTCAAAATCAAACATACAAATTCCAAAAACTTTTTTTCATACTTGTGAAGTTTCATGGCGATATCCATTATTTAAACATTCTACCCAATTCTCTTGGAGTGTCTCGCCTTTAATGTTAAAGAAATAATGATTTGACATTTATTGTGGTGCTTACAATTATTGACCGATATGTAAATTCTTATCTTGGTCGATATTTCCATAATCACCCCACTCCAACTCCTCTAAAGTTTTGTTTTTGTATTTGCTTCTCATCAGGTGCCTGCTTAAGTGGCTGGAGATCCGCAGTGTGTGCCCCATGTGTAACAAGCCCATCCTCCGGCTCCACACAGACGCTCCCCAGGGCGCTGAGGGCCCCATGGACCCAGAGGAGGTGTGAGGGACATGAGGAAGAGGAGGGGGGGAGACAAACCTGACTCCCTCTATGGAAAATACACACATTAAAAAAAAAAGAAAAAACAACCCAAACACTATGGATGATGGACAGCGGTCATTGTAAAGACATCTCACAGGATATGTTGATAATGATCCCAAGTGGCCACACCTCGCTGCTGACCTTTGAGCAATACGCTTCGGTGGGTAGTGGATAACAGCGGCGCCAAAATGATTCGGTCAGATCGGTCAGGGAGAGGGTAGATGAAAAGGATCTTTTCATAAAAATGCTCCTAGTTCTACTTCCATATTGCACTGTTCACCAAAAAAAAAAAAAAAGGAAAAAAAAAAAAAAGAAACATGACAGGAAAGGAGCCACATTAGAAAGCAGGAGTTTCATTGCCACTGTCACTGGACAACTAGTGCAGCACTGCCAGAGACAAGAAAAAGAAAAAAAAAAAAGAAAAGACAACTACAGGCATCGAGAGGGACATAAGAATACAGGACGAGTATGGATACCTCTAATATCTCAGGGGTGTTACCAATACAGCCAGCACAACCCATGTCCGTCACCCTATAACGCTGTGCCACACATGCATATTCAGTACTGCCAATGTAGGTGAAAAGCTCTATAGCGGTCGGGGTCCGCCACCACCTCTGACTCAAACCAAGACCAGCGGGATGACAACTATGACAATTTAACTCGACTATATTGTTACTGATTGTGTCCCAGGCCCTTTCCTTTGAAAAAGAGACTGATAGAAAACTAGTCTTGCCTGTATGTATTGTATGTAAACGTGTCCCTATATATTGTTATTTTGTATTTGTTGCTTTTAAATAAAACGTCGCGTAATGTATTGTAATGGTGTTGGATTTATTGAAACCAGATGATCACGTTATAAATCCTTTTTTAAAAATGCAGTGACAAATAGTTTTCCCATTTGAAAAATCACTCCATAGTTCATATTCATTTTCATACAAAACTAAAACTGAAATGGTAAATTAAGTACATTTATAGATGTTTACAGCACACTTTATAATAGTATAATCTGCAGCGTCCAGCTCAGACGTTCAGGTTCAACAGTCCCCGGTCCATGATGATAAACTTACAAGGTTCAAAAGGTAAATATTTTAAGGAGAAATCATATTTTGTACAGTTCCGTCCATCCACACTCTCAGTCTGCATGATTGTGTGTATCTGGTCCTTAGCTTGCAGCCTCCGTGCCTTTAGCCTCCACAAACTCCATGGCCTTCTCCTTCACAGCCTGGATGCTCTGATGGGTGCCGTGCTTCTTCTCATAGTCCAGGTAGCGCTTAAAGAAGAACTTGATCTTCTTCACCGAAACACTCAGGTGGATCACACGATCAAAGAGCGCCCTGCAGGAGACGGGAAGCTCGGATATTTAATAAAGTATTCTTTATGGTGGTCAGAAAATTAGTCTAAGGTTAAATGTTTCCATATGTGACCTAAGGGTCCCGGACTTTGTGACCGAAAAGCTACGAGAGGGAAAAATATCTGCTAAAGAACTTGTGCTCACCTGACGTCATTCTGTGATCCATGTTTGACCATGAGGTCGATGAAGACGGACCAGAGGTCGGTGCGTTTTGGGTAGCTGGTCAGGACTTTGTCAAACATGGTGCGACCTTTCTCTGCGTCGCCGTATCGGAACTCCAGCTGAGCGAACTTGGCAATCATATCTACGCCTGGAACAGAGAACGATAACACCTAAAGGTTAAAACCTGTGGAGCTACACAGCTGGGTCAGGGGAACACAGTCCCAAAGCTTGAATACAACACAATTACGCTGAGTGTTTACATAGAAATTTAAATGACCAAATAACAAATCTCCCTGTCTTTCCAAGAATTAGTCACTGTCATTTTTGGACAAAAGCAAATTCACATAAAATCACTGTCAAGAGAAGGAAAAATTATTAAAATAACCTAAATTAAATAGCTGTACTTTGTCCCTTTTTCAACTTTTTAGCTTCTTAGATGTGATTACATCTCCTCTAGCTTATATTTTTTGTTTACTCATCCAGAAATAGTAATTGTCCAGAATCATGTGATTATTTTATACATTTATTTTACTGAACAAATTAAAATTGTCTCATGAAAGAACCTCAAAATCCTCTGGTTTAATATTTCCAAAAACTTAGCAAAATACTGCACATTTACAACAAATAAATAAATCCACACTTTCACTTGTTTAACCTATAAAGACCCAGAGTTAGTTTTGTTTCAGTTCCCAAATGAATTTTTCTCTGTATTTAAACCTTTCTTAAGTGATTCATCCCCTTTTATTGTAATATTATCTTCTTTGCATTTTTTCCAATGAAAGTCACATTTTTTCCTATATCTAATTTACTGATCATGTAGATGTTTATAAAAGCTCAGATTAAAGCTGAAGGTTATTATAGTAGAAAAAAAGAGAAAACTGAAGAAAAAGTGACTTTCAGCAAACTTATTGACAACAGAATATAAAAAACTAGTGTGTCCATCCACTATCACTGATCAAACTCCATGGGTTTTACTGGTAAATCAATGTTGTAGAAGATGACAGTGTTTCCACGTTCACTACAGAACCTCTGAACATCCAAAAAGGTCATATCTGAAGACCATGAAAAGATTACAAACTGTATTATACATGGATTGACTGGATTAGTGGATCAACAGGTACTAAATATTTTACATTGGTAGATTATTTTGGTCAAAGGAGGATGTTTGGGTCTTTATGGGTTTACCAAGACCTCCATCAGTAGTGTTTTTCAAAGTTCTCCAAAACTATTGAAGAGACATGAAATGCACAGCTTATTTTGAGAAGTTCTTTTGTTCCAGTGTGTTTATGCTTGTGGTCTCATCTTACTCTCTTTGGAGGGCAGACTCTTCAGCGCCCTCTGCAGGAGAGCGTTGGCAGCGTCGCTCTGACCCTGTTGGAGCAGGAAGGTCCCGTAACTGAGCCACACCGCCTTGTTCTGACGGAAACGCTTCACCATGGTCTTATACAGACCCTCCGCCTCCTGGACGCAAATACACGAGAAAAACAATACTCTAATGTTACAGAGGATACAGAATATTACTGGACTAAATGTAAAGGCTATAGAGCAGGGGTGTCAAACTCATTTAGTTCAGGGGCCACATACGTATAGCCCAATATGACAAAATAGTAACATGGCAAAATAATACCTTTGTTTTACAGTGAAAAAAGTAAAATTATATTATGAAAATGTGAATAACCTGAACACCCATGTAAAAATTGAAATTTATTAAGAAAAATAAGTAAAATGTTAACAATATCATGTCTCTGCTTATTATGAACACAACTTACAGAACACAGTGGATCTATTAGATTAAGACATCTGAGGATGTGCATATTTGTTCAGGAAATTCACATTTTATTGTGAAAGAATACTTTGTAAATGTAAATATTTTCATGGATACGTATTTCAATATGTATAATGTATTTTTACTTTTTACACACTAAACCCAGGAGAAAAATTGGAGTTGTCATTATTTATAGGTTACCATGCTACTATTTTGCTAAAATTAGGTTATATGTGGCCCCTGAGCAAAAATGAGTTCCACACCTTTGACCATTAACGTCTTCAGTGTAATTTCTGCATTTTGCAAATTTATCCCACAGGCCGGATTGGAACCTTTGGAGGGTTGGTTTTCAGCTGCTATGGAATAATAACAAAAGTCTAGATGAACCTTGATCTTCTCCGACTTGGCGTAGATGTCAGCCAGCTGCTGGTAGACGGGCATGGGCTCGCAGAACTGCAGCGCTCGCTCAAACACCTTCTTCAGGCTCTCCTCGGTGCCGTACATGTTCTCCAGGTTGAGCAGGGCCACCCACACGTTCAGCTTCTCCTGCTCCTCCCTGAGAAAAGTAGAGTGAGAGTTCAGAAACCAGTCAAGTTCTTCCAGAATTTGTCAAAAACCTCCCTTCAAGTCAATGGCAGTAAGCACAAACGGGCTTCCACACATCATCATTCTACTGGAAGATGACAGGAGGAAATAAACCCGAAGGTACAAATTCTCCTGATTAATGGATCTCTTTTTTTTTACCCCAAATATATAAACACTGTTACAATTTTAGATAATATTCTCCTAAATGAAAGTACACCCCTTCCAGCTGTGTATTCTTCAGTTGGATGTATTATATTTGCCTCAAAGAGTGTAGGAACAAAAATGAAGTTTAACTTATGCTTAAGTCTTTACCTTCAGGGTGTAGCTGGTGTTTAAAAATGTGTCATATTTTGACTGTTGTGCACTTTTTTTCCTGTGAAACTTGGTATTTGATCTTTTATTCTTGTACCATTTTCCATTAAAAAATGGAAATAGGGGAATTAGAGCTGCACAATATATCATTTGAGCGTCATCGTGATGTATGTGTGGGAAATAGTCACATTGCAGGTCCTGCACCGTAGAAGGTAAATGAACTCAACATGTTCTCATCTCATTTCAGGCTGGGTACCTGACACACACTACACACAACAATCAGTTTGGAGTGAGTCGCTGGTAACAACATTAAAAAATGAGCAACAAAGAAAAAAAAGTATAAAATAACTAAAAACAAAGACTTGGTGCCAAAAAGAAAAGCGTCAGTTATCTGGAATTATTTCGGCTACAAGAAGGATGACACTGAAACACATGTTCTGTGTCAACAGTGTCTTACACCCGTTGACACGAGAGGAAACACAACTAATTTGTTTGAACATTTACTTCGGTGCGACACAGCTATTATATCCTCCTGAGTGTTTTTATCTCCGCCAAGGAGGTTATGTTTTCGCCGGCGTTTGTCTGTTAGCAACTTTACGCAAAAACTACTGGACGGAATTTGATGAAACTTTCAGGACATGATGGAAATGACA
>JAPTGZ010000001.1:23026809-23054157 GCA_029814645.1 Fowleria isostigma | reverse complement strand
TGTTTATCAGTATATTACAGAAAATAATGAACTTTTTCACAATATGCTAATTTTTTTAGATGGACCTGTATATATATATATATATATATATATATATGTATGCAAAATTTGAGAGAAAGGCACATGTAAAGAACGTGTGTAAAATTTGAAAATAAGTGGGCGAATAATGTCAGAAAAATCGGTTGGACAAATTTTGTGAGTTGAAATTTTCAAAAATTTGTAAATAAATAAATAAAAATCCTAAATTGTTAATTCAACCATCACACAGTGGTGAAGAAGATCTGTGTGAAATCTGAAAAGACTCAAGTGAATGGAAATGGAATGGGATAAAAATCTTGGCGGGACGGCCTTCCTGGTATATCTCTATACCCTCGGCCTCTGGGGTGGGCGTGGGCATAATAACCCAAAGCTCATCTGTTAACAGGCCCACTCACCTTGGTGCTCACTTCTTGGTCCTCTACGTCACTAGACGACCCATCCTGTGCTGCAGAGGCAGGTTTGAGTGAACTCAACCCCACGTCCCAGGAGAAATCTCCTGCCACCTGTAACCTGGATGGTGCTGCGGAGCTGGGTGTGACCTGCTGAAAGAGATGAACAGATTTGATTAACTCTGGACCTAAAGCTATAAAGACATGCTGAATGAACAAAACACTGAGCATCACTGTTTACCTTTACAGGAGCAGGTTTGGGCTCGTCATCCTCCTCTTCTCTGAAGTACACCTCCACTCCACTATCATTGCCGTCAGACTTTGCTTTCTTTGTTTTCTTCTTCTTCTTCTTTGCGATCTGAGATTCTGCCTCATTCTAGTAAATAAAATGAGAGTGTAGACCCAACACATACCTCAGTGCTTCAGTGAACCAGCTGATGCGTTTAATGTGTGCAGGGTCCGGGATCAATGCGGCATTTATTACTGCCACACTAGAAGATAATGAATGACTGATAAACTGAGATGGAATTGATCCATGTTTAAGGAACTGCTGACTTCCTGGAGACCTGCAACTGTTAAAAGCCCGGATGGGGACTCATCTACAACTGAGATGACCATTCACTGGGGAAACAGACAGGAGTGTATGGTGTGAGACTTGTGGGAAATTGCTGAGCATCGGTTGTTACCTGTTGGCTCTCAGAGGGCTTGCGCTTTTTCTTTTCTGCATCATGTTTCTTCTTCTCCTCTCCTATTAGACGCAGTGGCAGGCTGAGAGATTCAGGAAGTACGTCTGACTTCCCAGTGTCCTCTGGGAGCAGAGAGAGGTCGACTAACTGCTCCTTGGTGTCGATACTGCAGATAAGAACAGACAGAGCTGCAGACTAAAAAATTGCAAAAATGACAAGACTGTCAAGATTTTATGTTGAGACAAATTACCAGCAGCCCTTACAAATTCTTCCTTTTGGTACAAATAACTTATGTCTGACTGTTCCTGACAGGTTTTGGTCCCATGTTTAATAATTACAGCAGATCAAAGTGTCACCTGAGGCCGTGGTCAGACTAAACCGTGTTTCTGCCAGTTTACAGTGAGTCAGATTAGGTGACTGTGAAGTCATAAATTCTTGCAGCATTGATGCTGAGTGACATGACAGATTACAGACTGCCTGGTTAATGTTTTAATGTAGCCGCACTGAGAACGGAGGTGCTGTAAAAACTAGAAAATATTCATTATGTAAATTCATAATGCTCCCAGTTCAGTCATGCAGTTTACTGAACATGTCTTATTTTTCTGTTACTGGTATGAATGTAAATGGTGGATTTCAGATGCATTTTCATAAGAATAGGCACAATTCATAATCCTCAGGTACACAATCACTGGTTTAAAAACTGACAAAGAACTAAAAATTACTCCATTTCCATACACATGCTTTTCTACTTTTTTCCTTACAGCAAAAAAAGACTAAATTTCCACTAAGCTGTTTACACAGCTAATGAAAATCATCTCCCATTAATACCTCTGTTTATGTGCAACCATGCACACTCTGATTAAAAACCATTTTCCCACTGGTGGCAGATATTTGCCTGTGAGAACTCAGCCTCCATCTTTTGTTCCTTCAAACACAAAAGGTCAGTTTTTTGATATTTGCTCATGTTCAAAACCCTACTTATAACCTCTATCCTTATATTTAAAAAAAAAAAAAGTTTCAGCATCCAACCAGGAATACAGACTTTTCTCTGGATAACTCATCTCTACCAGAGTGATAAAACCTCAAAATGACGCACATATTCCAAGTGCAATGTATGCATCTCCAAAGAAATCATAATAAAACTGGCCTAACCAACATGTCTCAACTGAAAGTGTCCATTTAGAAAAAAAGCCCAAAATGGAAACCAAATGAAATATGTTGTTTACATGACAACTATCAAAATCAGAATACCACTGAGTTTAGAATGATGGTGTAATATCAGTGGTTTCATCTCCTGTTTTAGAGTTATCATATTTATACCCCTATTCAAACATAAATCCTTAAGTTTTCATTGACTCCTTTATAACATCCTATAAAAGTAAAACCCAAACATACCTACAGTTGTGCAGAACTTTTTCTCAAGTGTCTAAATCCACTCAGACATGCAAGGGTTTTTTGTCATGGGATGTCATCCACTATGTGACACTCACAAAATAAAGCGACTGTCATGCCCGACACCCTCAAACCACTGCCCTACATCAGCCTGATTTGACTTGTATTGCATTGTGAGTCCAACTGTATTGTATGATTATTAGGATCATAGGTAATGTAAGGGAAATATGGGTCACACTTTATATGTTGAAACATTTTCTATACCTGAGGATCTTGGTGGTGAGCAGGGTGTTGGGAGGCAGGTGCTGCATGAGGACTTTGTGGTTTGCTACAAAGTACTTGGAGGACTTCTGAAGCTGGGCTCTTCCTGTGATTGTCCGAGATAATCTGGAATGAAAAAGTTTGTCTTCAGTGACAGGAGTGAGACATTTCACCAGCATCTATTTCAAAAAACAGGGTTCATACACATTTTTCAAAGTCAAATTTAAGCACTTTAAGTAATTTTAAATTTTTTTCCAGCACAGCACCTTAGCACTGGGGTAAAATTTATATCTACACGAATACATATACCACTACTCATGATTGAGTTTTTCACTTTTTAGCACAATGATGTTTATAGCATATTACAGTGTACATCTAAAATTCTGTTTCATAATAGCAAAAAGTTTAGAAATTAAAGAGGACCACAAAGTTTTATCCAAAAAAGGGGAAGCCGAGAACACAAAAACTTGGATCAGCATCATTCACATTTATGATGTGGATAATGAATTGTACCCTTAGGAGAAAGTTGTATGTCCTTGCTTTCTTCAAATAAACAAAGAATGTCAAAAAAAAAAAAGGGGGGGGGGGGGCACATGGCATACCTCAGGTACACTAAAAGTTTACCTGGAGTCGACCTGAGAACATCTGTTAATTTTCTTTTTTTGACATAGTTTTATTTTTCAACATGTATCACCTCTCTGCAAGCAGCTTTGATTTGTGATGTAACCTGGCAGTTGATATTAAAAATAAATAAATAAATCACAGTGTACTAATTGCAAGAACTTTCAAGCACTTGATCTAAAAATTCGAGCACTTTTCAGACTTTGTAAAGACATTGAAATTCAAGCATTTTCCAAGATTTCAAGTACCGGTTCAAACCCTGAAAAAAAAAAAAAGCTGAATTTCCCATTTCTTCCCAACAGAGCTGGATTTATTCATGCTTACCTAATGAAGACCCCCTGTTCGCTCACAGACTTGACGTAGCCCCTGATGGTCTGACCAGCCTTCAGATTTACCACTGCCAAAACCTCCGCGTCCTTCACTGGCTTGGCCTGCAGTGGGTTAAGCCTGTGGGACAGGAAGCATAATCCATCACACAAATGATACAACACAAATGTGCCAAATGATACACGATCTCCAGAAAAATAAAAATCATGACTTCACAGTTCTCTTACCTTGATGGACGTAGGGACAAGTGCCATTTCCCATTTTCATTCCCCAGGAGGTAACACCTAAAGTAAAGACAAAGAAAAAACTGCTTTTGAAAGTAACCAAAATGGGTTCGGAAGGTTGACAAAGAAGCAGCCTGTCAGGACTATCAATCACCCATTCCTGTACTTCAGATAGAAACAGTTTTAGACTCATATAGATAAAAAAGTTCAGGTTCACAAAGTTGTAGGCTATTTTGTTAAATCATCATCATCATCATCATCTTTAGTTCCAGACTCAGGAGTCAATTTAAAAACAAGCAAACAACAAATACAATAAATAAAAATTAAAAATAAATAAAAAATAAATAAAAAAAACACAAGTTAAAAACACGGACAAACCATCACCAATAATTAAAGTCATGCGATGCAGGATATTCTCAAGGAGCTCTAACAGGTAGACATACTAAACACTGACTCTAAAGAGACTCTAAAGACTGTGATGTGTGTGATATTTGGTGACATGTAGCAGTGAATACCAAGGCCATGAAAACACACACAGCTCTCTTTAGAGTCAGTGTTAACCTGTTAGAGCTTTTTTGATACAGAGATATTAACTCGACTCCATACTCAATTAGAGGTGAGTATTGGGAAGAACCTCACGATACGATTCGCATCACGATACTTGGATCATGATATGATAGTATCACGATATATCATGATATCACAATATTGTGATATATTGCAATATTCTACACAGTCAACTAAGAAAAATACAGATGATGTTAATGTAAATCCACAATACTTGACAAAATTGAAAGGACAAATTAAGTCAAAATATTTGATTAAAAAAACTTTTCCAACTTATTGTTTTTGAAGTAATTAGTCAAATGCAGTTAGATACACATACACTTAACACAAAGTGCATCTCTTAAAGTGCATTAAAACAAAGTGCATTAAACATAAAATGCATCAAGTTTGTCACTAACACTACTGTGAATTAAACTAATGTTGCAAAGAAATTATTAAAAACAAAATAAAAAAATTCGATATTACATTGGAGGTCAAAGTATCGTGATATATTGCTGTACTGCTATTTTTTCACACCTCTATATTCAGTCGTAGTGAGTCACAGTCATGCACCTTACAGGGGAAGTCTGCTCTGATCTAAGCTCAGGGAGTTACAAGTATCATACAGTTATATTAAATACTTTTTTTTTTAAAACCATATGTCATATTTCAGCACTGCAGTCATGTTAAGCATGTACATACATACACAGCCTGGTCAAAATAAGTCCCACATTCTAAGCTTATAGGACAGTTTTTTCAGCCTTGGAGTCAGGACCCCACGTGGGGTCGCCTGAAATTTCTGGTAATTAATTTTTTTTAAAAAGTACTAATAAAAAATATTTTTAATGATTAAATATATATTTTATTTATTACAATTAAAACACCACACACTTTTCCCAATAAAAATCAAGGTGAAAAAAAACACAGGGTATAATAATATCTCAGAGGGCATATCTTGACTGATCCAATCATGTTACTATGTGCATTACTACACTTCAACCTGCCTGGACAGTCGCAGTAAAAAAAAACCCAGATCAAACAGAGAATGGAGAAATCAAAAACAAATTATTTTAGCAAAAAAAAAAAAGTCTCTGTTTTGAATGTCTGGGTTGCTAGAAATTTATGATGTTAAAATGGGGTCATGAGCCAAAAAAGATTGGGAGCCTCTGTTATAGGATGTCATGACATTTATTTCCATAATTTTATAAACACATAATGTTGCTGAACCCCGACCCACCTGATCAACTGAATCAACCCTAGGCCATAACACTGCCCATACAGGCATGTACTGTAGCCACTAGGCATGATGGGTAATCACTTAATCTGCCTCTTTTCTCACGCTGATGCGCCCATCACTCTGGAACAAGGTCAATCTGGACTCGTCAGGCGATATGACTGTTATCCATTAAAATACATTGTCCAGTTTTTGTGCATTCTGTAACTGATGGATGTTTAAGAAATAAGCATCAATTAGAGTTAAAGAATTGGATACAGCTGAAACAATATTCTCTCAAGTAATTGTACATACAGCAATGTTTGCTTAGTTAAATTCAAGTTAAAACTGTTTTTAGCCAGGATGTGATGGGGTTTATGTAGGTATATCATCATTAGAATGTTAGGCAAATAGAGGGTTAACAGCACAGTATCAGAGGTAGGTTTTAAGTTCTTCACCATTCACATTTGAGAGTGTGACTCACTTCATCAAAAAAACCAAACAAAAAAAACCAAACAAACAATATGGTGACTCTGAATGAGATCAATGATGTTTGTGGATATAAAAATCTCCCATGCTCAAATGAAAGATTAACGATAAAGTAATAAAATGGATTATGACTTTAAGGACCAGTAGAAACATGATGGTGCAACATGTAGACCCTCTACAGATATAAAGACTCATTTTGAACGAATAAAACACAACGACTTTTACTTACACTGATCATACGCTCATGAAACCTTAATTAAGAATATTACATGTTTCTGCAGTGAGAACTTTCCCAGTCCCACTAAATCCCATCCACCAGAACTTAAAAGTAGAAGTTGGTGAGTTTATAGCTTAAAATCTAACATCAGAGAGTGAACTGATCACTGCCTCTGCTACACAGTAAACAGGGCAATCATTTACGGACCTGAGCAGCTGATCTTTGCTGTACGCCCCCAGAGGGTTTGGCTTGTACGCGTCAGCCAAGTCAGTGACAGCAACAGTCCCTGTGCCACCAAAAGGTAGTTTGACATGTAGACCGACTTGTGGCAGAACACTCGTCACCATCCCTAACGTCACATTGCCCGTCTCCAGTTTATAGGCATCTGGAAAAAAGAGCAAAGCCTCAAATGAATCAAACTAGTGTCTGCGTTAAAGTATCATATTAGACAACATGAGCTCGTCCTACCTGTGAGTGACAGCACTAATCGATGAGGTTTAGTGCTCACTTCAACCACTTTGGCACGGATGGCTTGGCCCAGCTTGTACAATTTCTCAGGGTGACTGGCATCCTGACAGGTTGAAAAAAAATTAAGAAATCGCAACAGCAGTTTTTTTCCAATATCGCGCAGCTCTAAATTACATGCTCTTAACATAAGTCACTTACTTTAAGGTCTGTGATCATGGTGAGAAGTTCAACCGTCCCAGTGACACCAGGATCTGTGGTGACCTCCAAAGACTTCTTGTCTGAATGAAACTGGGGGCAGAAACACAAACACACTGACCTTTCAGACTAAAGACACCTCAGTCTATCTGTCGTTTTAACTTTTGTTTCTTGACTTTTCTTAAGGTTTATTGGTCATTTTTTAATCAAACAAGTTTATACAACTTTATTGACAACTAAGAAAGGTGAGCAAGTAACGGTGCAGATCCACTGGCAAAGGACACTCCGCTCTGCTCCGTCTCCATTCATTTCTATGCGACGCGGATGGTTCGCGCGCCAGAGCTTCTGCAAAGCATTGTGGGAATGCGCCGCGCTCTCATTTGCATAAAGTTGAGCAGAGCCCAACTTTATCCAAAGAAAAGCGCGGAGCGCTGAGCGAGCATCCAACAGCAGAGCAATGCCTGGGTGATCCAACATGACGTCGGACGACTGCACACCGATAGAGTCGTACAGGGAATGTGTAACGAGGCATGGGAAAAAGTGTCTGAAGTTGATGCTGTCAATAATAAGTGATAACACAAATACATTCACAGAAATAAAGTTTTTAAGTGGTTACAAGGGAAAAAAGAAAGAGCCCAGTCATGCCCATCCACAAACAGGACACCCCCACCACGCGCTCTTCTGGGGGGCTCCGATGCTCTAGAGCGGAGTGGAGCCTCCTTGCCAGTGGATCTGCACCATAACATCTGCTGAACTTACCTTTGACACAAAACAGGTAATTTCTTCCCCAACCTCATAGCTCCTAAGTTTTTCTTTTGCGGAAACTGATTTTAAATTACCACTTTGGTCCAGTTTGCTGCAAGGAGAGAATACATAAAATATTACCTACACTGTCATTAGTAAAACAGAGATGAAAATGGTTAGAATACCACATTTTATTTACCAATTCATAATACAACACACTAAAAGATGCACACAATAATACACATTCGACTATTGATATCTCCAGATGATGCTTTGAATAGACTAGAAGTTAACTATATATTAACACAGTAATGAATCTGACCTGAAAATTGTACAGTGAATGTAGCTCAGTGGTGAAATGCAGAAACCATTTACCTTGGTATAAGTGTGAGCTCAGGAAGAGTGTATGTAAACTTGGGATGAGAAAATGGCAAAAATCTGAAAATCGATAAATGAGTATTTTAGGTTGTAAAGAGATTTTGCACAAAGAATAAGAGCAGTATTTACAGCAGTATTTGTTTACCTGTGACTGGAGGCTTCTCGTCCACCGATGACCCTGGCTGTGACCTCACTGCCCACTTTAACAGATGATGTGGGGAACGATCCTGGATGCACGTCTGCGAGGTCGAGCACCTCAGATACGTGCACGCTGCCCACACCCCCGGTATACAGCGCCACCTGAATGCATGTGGGCTTCACTGACCGCACTTTCCCATGTACAATTTCACCAAAGCATATGCCTTTAGAGCCTGGTTGGTTTTCTGAGGTCATGCGCTGTCGTTTTGATGCAGTTCGCTCCCATGACACCAGGGGGAGCCCTTGAAGTTCCTCACAGGTGGTTTCTATAACCTCAGCTGTCAAACACTTGCCTATCTTTAGCTTTTCCGAATCTGACAGGAACACATCATTCATGTGGCTGCGAGTCTGAATCAGAGTCAGCTGAGCAGTGTCCTCCAATGAGATGACAGCAAAGTCTTCATCTACATGCTGCACCGTCGCTGAGTACTTTGAGCCTTCATTTAAATTAAAAGTAAATAAATAAAAATGTTTTATTAAAAAATTATAATAATCTTTAAACATGTGCATGCCTTTAAATTAAAAAAAAAAAAAAAAAAAAAAAGCAGAGTTGAGACAAAGAAATAAACTTCAAAAGTGAATCATGATCTCAGTTGTATAAAATAAATAAATCATTACTGAGCATTAAAACTCACTGATTTCTTCTTTCCCACCAAGTTGGAAAGGATGGACACATGGATGCATGTGGACTGGATGTCAACATGGAGGATCACTGCAGTGACTTTTTGTCCAGCTACCAAGCTAGAACCTGAACAGAACAAAACAAACAGACAATGATCATGCACAAATGTATGAAACAGCTTAGATTGTTAAACCACAAGAAGAAACACCACATCTTCACCTTCTAACAGTGCTGATAATAAAGATCAAGCTGTCATCTCTGTAAGAAGTGTGATTCATGTGGGTTTTAGGTGGCACATGCGCTAATATGTTGTCATTTTAAAATGTGTTGACATGATCCAAGCTCATCTGCACACTAGTATTTCAGCCAAGTTCCATAACAATTAAAACAACACTTCTGGACATGGGAATTATCACAACTTCTCAAATAACAGCTCAACTCTTGTGAATGTACTCAGTTGTATCATGATATAACGCAGAACTAAAGCAAAAATCAGCTAATAATGGAAATAACAAGAAAAAAATTAGCTATCCATAGTGAATTAACCGCTTTTGGTAAAAGATGACGCCTCGTACTCTTGTATAAATATTACTACTTTGTTAATGTTATAGTCAAACAGTCAGTAGCTGCATTTATGAAATATGTACAAACAATACAAAATAAAGAGAAGCAAAAAGAATCATTTGACTTATTACAAATGTTTGTGTTTTGTTGAGATTTTCTGAATGGTGAAAATGGAGCTACTGGGCAGGAGGCAAAAAGGAAAAAAAGAGAAGGTTTATGGATGTGGTGAAGGAGGACATGCAGGAAAAAGATGTCGTTGACAGGATCAGATGAAAGCAGACAATTTGCTGTGGCGACTCCTAAAAAGGAAGCAGCCCAAACTAGTGAAAATTGTAGTGTTATTATTAAATTTACCTGTGATATGTTGTTTGTTGGCCCGAATGGTAGCACCGACCATATCATCCGATTTAAAGGTGGCACCATTGTCCACAGTGTCCACAGTCAACTTCAGCTTCTGGCCGACACACAGAGCAGCCAACTGCCCACGGAGCTCGCTGCCATCTGAGTCAAAACAGATGGAATGAGGTCCAACAATCAACCAAAAAAGAAAAATGATAGATTGAAATTAACCTCTTCATAAAATGGTTCAGGACTCTTCAAATCCAGGAGTAAATCACTTTAACAGAGAGAAAAAAATGGTGAGAATGTATACCTCGCACTGATAACATTTCAGTCACAGCCCTTCTCTCCTGCAGACCATTAATGAGTCTGGTCTGGACATCCCCAACCGGGGATATGACCTCGGAAATCTTCAGTGTGACCAGGAATCGCTGCTTCTCCTCATCCAGGTTGGTTACCTTGGCCATCACCGTCTGGCCCAGCTGAAAGGCTATCGTTACATCAGTGATAAACTTGTCTGTCATAGCCTGGAGAGGAGAGCAGAGAAAGGCTTTCAGAAGGAAAATAGAGACCCAACTTCTCATTTTTTAGGTTAGAATTTTAATAAAAGATAAATGGAACAGCTCCAAGTGATGGCCTTTTACTCACAGACTTGGGAGCGAGTCCAACAAGGCCATAGGGAAACTCAACAAAGACGCCGTAGGACATGATGTTCCTGATCCAGCCAATCAGCTGCATTCCAACTGTGATCTCTGAGAAATCCTTGGCGACCACACCTTCCTCCAGTGACCATCTTACTGTTGGTTTCTTGGTCAGAGACTTTAAAAAATTAACAGCTAAGGAAAAACAGGGGCAACTTTCCTACATTTCATTTTTTAGCAGACATCTCAGCTGGACCCTTAGTTGCAAAAAACAATACTAAAGGTAGTCAAAAATCAGTCAAAACATGTAAGATGACAATAGGTGATGAAAAAAAACAGATATTTATAGAAAGTTAAAAAAAAATATGGAGGAAACAAATTCATTTGAAGGATACAATATTCTGTTTGTTCTTGTTGAAGCACACGAGGTTTGAGATGTTATCTCCCACCTGCAGGCTGTCCCACAGCAGAGAGCAATTGGAGATGTGATCAGAGAGGTGCACCATGGGTAAAACGGCACGGGTTTCATCAGGGAGAACGGCCACTTCGAGACCATTGAGTAACTTTTTCAGTACCCTGGCCTCTACTTTCTGCATCACATACAGATGATAGGGATTGAATGGAACTTATCAGAAGGAAAAGGCAAACAAAAAAAGAGTGAAAGGATTGAAAGAGGTTGACATCTTCAACTTACCTCTCCCACCTCACAGTCAGACTCAGGTCTGAGAGGTTCCTCTGAATCCCCCTCCACTGCAGCCTTAAAAGACAGAAGCAACTTCTCCTTCTCTGGGTCACACTGTAGAACCTTCACCTTTAACACCTTCAACATCAACAAAACTAACTTGTAATCAAAATATCACTCAAATACTGCACGTGAATGTACACGAAATGAAGACCTGACATAGAGCTTGAATTCCACACCTGCCCCACATAGAAGACATCCTCGGGACTAACGATCGGCTCAAAGCTGAGCTCGCCAACTGACACCAGGCCCCTGACGTCGTTGTAAAAACGGACAATGCAGCCAAAGCTTTTGATGGAGACGATGTAGCCATGAGACACTCGTCCAGGACGGGCATCTAAGTAGCTTAAGAACAAAGGCAGGGAGCTTTCAACCATGGCCTTTTTTCTTGTCAGACATAGCTTCTTATTCTCTGCATCTACAGACAGCACCTGGAAAAAAAAAAGAAAATTATGAAAGAATTAAATGCTTATTTGATCATGTATTTTAAAATTTACTTAGAACCCCAAAATATCACATGTGCTTAAAAAAAAAAAATCCTCTGGTGCTTGAGTGGCGTAAAACATACACACCACACACACACACACACAGAGGACAACATAACAACAACTAAAACTAATGCTACTAGTACTACTAGTAGTAGTAATAATAATAATAATAATAATGATAATAACTTAATTTATATAGCACCTTTAAAAACTGAGTTTACAAAGTGCTTTGACAGACAGGGAAGAAGAGCACAGTAGCAGGATGCAATTAAAATAAACAAGATGCAAGCAAAGACATTAAAATATAGAAAAACACCACAACAGAGTAAAACAGATAAGAGCAGCAAACTAGAAAAAAATATAACAGTTAAAAACATAAATGTTAGAAAATAAGATCTGCACCACTGACCCGGCATTTGACCTTCATGCCCTCCATATACTTCTTCTCTGGGTTCTTAAGGACGATGTCAGACAGGTGGGTCCGAGGCACCAGGCCTCTAATGTGATCAGAGATGTTCACCATCATCCCATGGTCCAGCAGGACTGACACCTTCCCCTTGGAGAGAGAGAGGGAGAGAAACGCCAAGGAGGAAAAACGACATTTATTTCAACCAAACTACTCTGGGCTTTGGAAAAAAGACAAACTGTCCTGTGTTGCTTTGACAAATGGATAAGAGGTGAGGTTTCATTCTTACCTCTACAACTTGACCTGCTTGGATGTCCTGGTATCTAAAAAAACGCTTCTCAATCACGCTGCTAAAAATTCAAAACAGGACAATATTGTCAGTGGATCAAAGTGGAATAAGGAGTTCTAGCCTCACTATGAAACAAACCACATAAGTGAGTTGCATACTTGCGTAAAGTAGCAAAATGAATTTGGTCTATGGGGTTGAAGTCCACGATCCTACAGGTGTGCTCCGGCTGGGCCAGCACTTTGTTCTCATTAGCTGCCACAGACGGCTCCTTCAAGTTGTTCCTCTGTGCGAAAAAGCAAAATCAAAAAGATATTCAAGTGTGGCTGAATCAAAGTCGAGTCAAATGTTCATCAAGTATGAGGCTGACTTACATGAACAAAAGCTACAGTCTTGTCAGGCAGTTCTAACACGGCTCCTGACATGTGGTGGAGAGACGTCATCTTGCAGCCTTTGACCACCTCACCAACGCGGTCCCCAGGAGGCAGGTCGACTTGGCTCCCTGAGAGGAGGAGGTGGCTGCGTAAACTCATCCCCACCAGACGACTCGTTGGATCAGTGTACAGCACGGTGGCTCGCACCTGAGTTAAGACACACAAGGACCTTAACACCAACTACAGGCACAACGTTTACTGACAGAAAATGCTCCAGTTTTGTCCTTATTGTGAAAAAGCATGAATGCTCCAGTATTACACAGCTGCATTGACTCAAATCCATAAACCTTCGTACTCTGACAATGTTTAAAAGTGAACTTGTTTCTTCTTCCAAAAAAAATAAATAAATAAATAAATAAGGATGGTCCTTTTTTCACCCAGAGAGGATCTTTGTTTCTACTCCAACTGACTGGAACAGTCGCAACTTACAATAAACACTACTAATAACAAATCCACACACTGTTAATAAGTTGGTTGTATTCGTTGAGTCTTCCATGTTCATAAGTGGTTTTCTTTTTGTCAGACAAGTGAATTTAAAGGAGATTTTTTTTACCTGCTGACTGTTTCGGCTGATCCTTCAGCCTTCACCAGAGCTGTCAAATGGTCTTTGTTGACGTGTCCTTAGAACAGCTGACCGGGCCAGGAACCCTTCACAATAAAAGTTCCCGACCTGGCTCTGCCCGCTGTCCGCTCCCCCGCCGCCGGCGCGGAACCATGTCCCAGGTGTGAGGGAGTGGGTACGCTCCCTCATCTCTGTTCATGGTGTTGTCCCCACGCTTCCTGATCTGAGTGGGCTCCTTAATCTTGAATTTATTGTTTTCTGTTGTGATGATTTTCTCTTGTCCCAGTCCATCATCATATTATGGACTAGGACAAAAGACCTGGGACACAGTTCTGCACCGGCGGTGGGGGAGCAGACAGCGGGCACGGCCAGGTACTTTTATTGTGAAGGGTTCCCTGCCCAGTCAGTTGTTTTAAGGACACGTCAACAATGACCGTTTGACACCTCTGATGAAGACTGGAGAATCAGCCAAAACTGTCAGCAGGTAAAAAAACATCTCCTTTAGATTCACTTCTCTGACAAAAAGAAAACCAGTTATGAATCCCAACACTGTTGTTCAAATGAAACTTGTAAAAACAATTCAGAAAACTGTCATATTCTCTGCCTGGAACGTGTAAATACTGTACACTGACAATACATTTAGTGTTTCTACATATTTTTAAAATTATTACCTCCGGCAAGGAGGTTATGTTTTTGCCAGCGTTTGTTTGTCTGTCTGTCTGGCTGTTAGCTACTTTACAAAAAAACTGGATGGATTTTGATGAAACTTTCAGGACATAATGAAAATGACACAAGAAAAAATCAATTAGATTTTAGGAATCATCCGACATTTTACTCTTGTCCAAATGTGCTAATTTGGTTCAAATGTCTCCTCTTCTCCGTGTGGGTGTGGGCGGGGCTACCTGCCTTGCACTGAGCTATGTCTGTGAGTGAGGAAAGGGGAGGGGCCAGGTACCAGGTCAGTCTGTCTGTCAGCAACTTCACGCAAAAACTGCTGGACGGATTTTGAGGAAATTCCAGGATTTTTTTTAAAGGACTCTTTAACATTGATGGGAGATAGGATCATTTTTGACATCTGTGCATAAAACTCCACTAAAAAAAAAAAAAAAGTCAGGGCATTAATACAAATAAATGTAGGATTATTACTTTGGTGTGAGTCACAATATGAAGGGAACTATCATGCTTGGCAGAGGTCTGCGCTCTCTGAGTGCCTTATCTAGTATTGCATTGTATGTTATAAATAACATCTTTTATAAACTTTTTCTAGCAAGCTTTTCAGAGTACATACTAACCCAATGTTAATGTTAATCAAGTTTACTAACCTGCCAATTTTGTTTTGTTTTTGTTCCATTATATGTAAAGCTGCTGAATATTTGAATTTCTCTTGGGATTAATAAAATATCTATCTCTCTATCTATCTATCTTCTGAATAACAGTTGAATTTTATATTTCATGTAAAGAAAATCATCAACAAATTAACATTCAACAATTTCAACTTGGATCAGTCTCATAAAATCCATTTCAGTCTAGAACATCACCCAAAGGGCTAACTGACTGCTTCTGCGATCTGTGTCAGTTTACCTCATCTCCTACTGAGTAGCTGGATGCCTGTTCCAGTTCCATGTGGAGACAGTCCACCTGACCACTGAAGCCCGACAAGAAGTCCAGCAGGAGCCCATGTTTGGTCACCTGAAATACACACACACCTTTCAGCTGACAGTAACTGAGTACACATCACAACTGTTCGCAGTATCCTCCAGGACTTGTCTCAAACCGAGACATAGTCTGTTGAAGCACTGCCTTTAGGCAGACAATAAAACCTGAAACAGACTTAAAAACAAAAGCAGTTACAGCCCTAAATGCTGTTAAAATATAACTCGTCACAATAGCAAGACTTTCTATTTTGTAACATTAAATCATGTAATCCCAGTTTTTCCCATGTTCCTACTGACAGAATGTGTGTTTGCGCTCTGCAAATTTATCTGTATTTTACTTTACTTTCTGGGTTCTGGCATTTTTTTTTTTTTTTTTTACTAAACTTACTTGTAAACGTTTATGTAAATTATATGCTTTTTAATGACTATATTGATGATTGCATTTTTGAATGTATTGTACAATGAATAATGAACAGTTCATTCTGTATAATTAAATATAGTGCATGCATGTTTATTTATTAATCACAACAGAAATATAACTCAGACAGTCATTTGATAAACTGAATCTGTTGAGGCTTTTAAGCTACTTCTTAAGGCCCACTCTTTATCCCCTCGCTTTTTCTAGCTCTTAATTTTGACAGTTATTACAGAGACACGAACATGAGCGCGCACGCGCGCGCACACGCACACACACACACACACACACACACAAGTAAAAGCAGTTCCATTCAGAATCATTTTAGATGACATGATTTACGACAAAAGGAAAAGATAATTGTTGAAGTACACAAATTCTCATTTCAAGGCAATTATCCACTGTACGCAGATACAGGATGCTTTAAAATATTTTTTTCCTGTTTTTATTTTAGGCAGATGACCCAAATAAAATGTCACATCTGTCAATTAATCTCTTCTTCTAAGCTCCAGAATTTGTTATCATTTTTTGAATATTTTCCCTAAAATTGTGACTTTTTGGAACAGGTTCAAAAACAGGGGGCAGTGATTCACATTTACACAGCTCCTCCATCTTACATGGTATGATGTTTGATTAGAATTTAGTTTTGGTTTAATGTATTTCCAAAAAACTTCATGAGTCTCAGGCTTTCAGTTGTTCAAATCTGTTTATTTTTCCATAGGATTTCCTGAGATTTAAATTCTCCACTACCTTATTTCCATTTTAAAGTTGTTCTCTATATTCTTTTTATGTTTATCATGCGCATTAAAAAACAATTTTGTCGTATATGTAAATTTGTATAAAATGCTTACAAAAATCATGCTTACTGTCAAACATCTATACAAACAAAATACAATAAAGTACTTGTTAAAAAGCTGCCTTTACCTTTTTGATAGTAGCTTTCATCAGAAGACCAGGTAGAAGGTTACTGAGGGTCCAGCCCTGCTTGGAGTCAGCCAAGGCCTGGGCGATGGTCTGGGCGCTGATAGACAGACGCACTACACGGCCATTATTTTTCACTTCGTCCACATGTGAAGTCACATACTGACCAACTTTCAGCTCTGGATACACATGAACAAAGACAGAGTTACCTGGATGACACTGACACTTCATAAAAGATATTACTTTCCCATTTGTGACCAAAGGCTACAAGTGGGTACTCAAGGATACCGATGCTCAAGATTTTTCCCAAACTGAACTTTCTCAGGAATTTAAAAGTTCTACATTTCATACCATCAAGATTGTTGGATTTGTCTTTTAAAGCTGTTTTGGGGAGGAAGGCCTTTGTTTCTGTAACACCAATGTCAATGATGTAGCCGTAATCCTCCACACTCTCCACACATCCACTCAAAACCTGAGTGAACACACAGCAACAGCAGCATTTCAGTTGTGTTTTGAAACATGGTTTTTGTTCATGTTTTGTTGTCATTTGTTTCATTGAAGATGCTCTGTAGTGACTCACCATGCCAGTTTTTAGTGCACTAGAGGAAAGACTTTTGTTGACCGTCTTGGGATTGACTGACAGCTTCAAACTAAGAGATCCTGCTTTGGTTATATCCAGTTTGGCCACCACACATCTGAGCACCATGCCAGGGCAGAAGAGATGTGGCAAAGAGTAAAACTCCTGTGATGAAGAAATATAAAAATCCAGATGTAATAAAAACATGTCAAAGCATCTGCAATTAAACATCCTATAAATCTGCTACATTCTTACCTCTGTATCATCTGATTCCAGTTGCTCATTGAGTAGCTTGGTGTATGAATCGCAGATGTTTTTGATGTTGAGGAAACCTTGAAGGCCACACGGCAGGCTGACCACCATCTCAAAGTCTGTTACCTCTTTTACGCATCCCAGCATTAGCATACCCTCTTTCACATTCTGATAAGAAAAAGAAGACAACTATCAAAGCCTGCCAAATCTCAAAGAACAACCTAAAATACACATTCAATTGTTCAAATAAACTGTATTACCTTGATGTGAAGAATTTCCACACATTTGGTGTCTGCATTAAGTGTCAGAAAGTCTTTTTCTTTGCCAGTTTTTGGCTTCTTCAGTTTCTTGCCATCATCTTTAGCTGCCCCCTTTCTTTTCTTTGCCTCTATTTGTTCCTTAGTCTTAACAAAAAAAAAAATCAAATTGTCAAGCACACAGGGCAATTTGACTTCAATCCTGAAATCTAATGTAATATGCTCTTAGATTTTCTATAATATACAAATGACAAAGGCACACACTGAGGTAAATGAAACTGATGAAAAAGAATGGCTTCCACTTCAGCCTGAAGAAATGTAACATAATGGAAAACACAGGGGGAAGGGGGTGAGTGAGAGTTAAAATCTACCTCAAATAGGTTGTCCACCTCAGTTCGCTGCACCACTATTTTACTCTCAGTGGGTTTTTTGGCTATTCCTCCTCGAGGGAAGTCCTCCTCCACTGATGCCATTTTGATGTTTGTTGTTTCTCTTCCTTCTGTGTTGTTGCTATTGATGAACAAGTCAGTTGAAATATCAAATAAACCAAAATAGTCGGACATACATCAGCTGAAGTTTCACTTTGTTGTTTTTATTTCAGACCAAGCACACATGCCCCTTTGACACGCCTCAGAAATAGCTTTAGCATATGAAAATTCTGCACACTTTATACAAAATCTCCACAAGATCACAAATGTTACTATGTTTTTATGAGAGACTACAAGTAGTTTTAATAAAGTAAACAATAGTAAAGTAAATAATAACCTAATAAGACTCATTCGTTTACAACTAAACCTCTCAATGCTGAAATTCTGCAACTTAGCTAGCATGCTTGCAACACATTCGTAATTACAGTAGCAACCTTTTTTCCCAGTATACAAGATGACTACTGAGACAAATATATACTAATTTTTTATTTTGACATACATAAAAATAGCAGGTACGAAATGATACTTACATTAAATCTCCGGATTGTCCGAACTCACATGTTGTTCAGCAACACGCCGTGATGAACCCGGAAAGAAAACGTAGATGGGCGGTTCATATTTTGTCCAATCACAAGTAAAATTACACGATGGACAGTTTAAATAGCCATTCAGCGTATGCTTTCTTCACAAAGACCCACCTTTACTATGATTGATATTATATTGGGCCAATAATAAAAAACATAGCAGTAGGCGGGATTTCCTCCTTTACTTTAGCATTGCGGCCTCTGTTGAAGGACACCTGTCTCATTCGGTTTGCACAAGGGGTCGTGTGTGAAAGGTAAGGCTTAACGTACAAATTTATATACAGGTATATGATTGCGCTAACTTATGATTAAAGAATACAAAAATACATCTTAACAGTTTTTATTCAAGAGGCGATGCAATACGGAATTTTAAAAAACGTAAAGAAGCTAGCTAGGAGCTAACCTAGCAAGCTGTCGTCAATTCGATTTAATGCACTAGCTCCTGGCTAACATGATAGCTATTACTGGACAGTGAAAGTTAGTCTGTTTGAACTATCTGCTGCTATTGGGTGTCTCAGTGTCAGTATTGGTGAACTGAACCAAACATTTCCCTAAAAAATAAGCATTATCAATCGTGGAAACTTCAGAGTGTTTGAATCTGACTGAATGACATTAGCGTACCAAGTTAGCTAACCTTCTGCAAAGTTGCAAACTTCAGTTTGTGTAGTAACAGTATGTATGGACAATTACTTGTCCTTGTACTAAAACAAATGATAAAAAAAAGTCACAGTTGAAATGTCTGTGATGTTAGATGTTGAGTTTTAGAGTAAGCTAGTGGTAGGTTATTTCCAGTACTTATTTTCACCTGCTATTGTTTCTCATTTCACAATTTTTGTCCTTAATCTAATGAAAGGCATGAGTGGGGTGAAGTGAGGGTTGTCATGGATATGTCTTAGGGTTGAACTAGATCATTGAAACTGTTATAAGTCAATTTCTATAAATAGATATTGTATTGTTTATTCCACTCTGATGATTAGTAGTGTCTTCAAGTAGAACAGAATTATTTTTCAAGGCGTGCCATATTATTTTGGATTTTAATGACAAGAGTATTTTTAATTATGCAGTTAGTGCTCATGCATCTTTATTATTCCTGTGGCAGGACCATCAACAACCCATCATGGGAGGACACGATGCAGGAAGTCAGCACCAGTTCACTGGACTTGCCAAGTACTTCAATGCATACACAATCACTGGAAGGAGGAATGTAAGTCGGGTGCATCTTTTCATTGTGGGGATTAAATTACCCACCACATCCATTCACCAACTACATTTATCATAAATTGTAGTCTAATTGTACATGTTTGCCTTCTTTTCTGTTTCAGTGTGTCTTGGCCACATATGCTAGTCTATTAGCAATTGGTCTCTTCTTCAAATTGAAGCCTAAGAAAAAAGCTGTCACAGACAAGTAATTGTGTAAGTATATGTAATTCTTATGTTGGGTCTCATTGTGTTAGTTTCCAAATCTTTTTCACTGTGTGAATCACCTATGTGGCTTTTGTCTCTTCACAGGTGTCACTTGGATCATCATTTCTAGCAGCTGGAGGTGGAGAAAGCAGCTGGTTATGCTTGTAACAGTGAATGTTTGGTATCTGTGTGTTAACAATAAAGAACATTTATGGCCAAAGTGTAGAAAACATTTTTATTTACAGTGTACACCAGTATAAAATATTTTTATACATTGTCAGCCATGTGTTGAACTGTACTCATGGCAGTGAATTTGAAAAAAAAAAAAAAAAAGTCCTCAACAATGGCACTTCTTTCAGACAATGGAGAAATCTATTCAGCTTGCTTTTGGGACCTGTACTGCCACAACAGGAGTAACCTAAGTTTACATCTTTATTCACAGCTAGATGCTCACAGATGTGAACTGTTCATATAGTTGCTTTAATCCCAAAACACCACAAATATCTTTGAGTCACTTGTGGAGCTCAGGGACCTGAAAGTAGCTTCATTTCACATGCTCTTTTAGAAAATAATTTAAATGTCATGGATTATAAGCCCCTGCAGCCAGCAGCAGGTTCCTTCGGGTGAAGTGAAGGTGAATCACAGGTGTAGATTTGCTCATGTAGGTGCCTAGCAGAAGTTCCTGGGAGTTATCTTGTAGGTGGATGTGTCCTGTGGCGGCTGTGAAGTCATCAGTCTCTAAATCGTCAAATGCTTTCATTGAATCCCATAAGCGAACCGTGTTGTCCATGGAGCCTTAAAAAAAGACAAGATTGAGCAATGTGACTGTTTTCACTACTCCCACAGACAGGCACATCAACTATTTCATCAGTTTGTATAAAATTTCAAAGAATAAAGCATAAATGGTTGGAACTTATGCAGCGCTTTTTAACACTTAAATGGTTCCCAAAATGTCACATTCACCCATTCACGCACTCATACACCAAGCATAGCACCCTGCACAGAAAGGAGGACCCCATTCAATGTTGGAGTAAGTCCATATATAAATGTTTGTATAAATAACTGCCAAAAGGATCATTCTAATGTGATTTTTCATAGATGCACTGCAGGGCCTTTCAGGAGGCATGCGTTACAGAGTAGCCCTGTGAGTAGAGATGCAAACTTACATATAGAAGACCATAGATTTCAGCCTGGTTTGGAATATCTCACCTGATGCCAAGATCTCGCCGTCCCTACTGAACCGCAGTGCGTAGATGGTATCTGTGTGGCCTTTTAATTCTCCAATCATGAGTCCATGACCGATGTCCCACAGAAGAACTCTGCCATCAGTGGCTCCTGAGGCCAGAAACTTCCCATTAGGAGAGAACGCCAGTGCATGTATGGGACCCTGAGAGACAAAGAGAGATTGTTAGTTTGTCTCCATAAGTGTTTCCGCCAGCTGTAGTCAACCACTAATAGCAGTTTTCACTCGTCATCCATCATAATCCTAATTAGTATCTGTATTTCAAGATAGCAACTGTATTTCAAGATAGATATGCAAAAGTAAACTCATGTTGAATATTGTCTGCAATGTATGATGAATACTATAATGTAATACAAATGTATAGAAGGAATGGAAAGCCATCAAGTGAAAAACTTCTGGGGATGACCTCTGACCTTGTGACCAGTGAAGATGCGGACACAGTTCCCAGTCAACACATCCCAAAGCCGGATGGTGCGGTCAGATGATCCTGTGGCCACATAATTGGAGTTTGGGTGGAAGCGTGTGCATGTGATATCCGCTAAGTGGCCAGCGAACATCCTCAGAGGCTGATAGTGATCCGTGGCCCACAGACTGTTGGAGAAAAGACAACCCACACTGCTGAAAGTCGTCATGTATTTACTTACAGTGTCTTTTTATATACACAAACATAACGGTTACTTACCGGGCAACTCTGTCATGTCCCCCAGAGACAAAATAATAACCATGTGGGGAGAACTGAGTGTCCCACACAGGATAGTTGTGCCCTTTGTAGCCCACCAGACACGTAAACGTTTGGAGGCTCCACAGTCGGACTGTGCCATCTTCAGAACTTGACAAAAGGTAATTTCTAGAAGGTGAACATTGAATGAAAACCCTTTTATTATTATCTGGATAAGACTAAAAACTAATGGCATTCATAGGTAAAGACATGAAGTGGTTAGGTGTCTTCAAGCCCCTGATTTGTAAATAAAACATAAACATCATATTTGTCAAAGATAACTACTTGTATTTTAGGGTGCTTGCTCCTTATCCAAATAAAAATTCTAGACTTTTTTAAAATGCTATTTTTTTCCCCAAGATCTTGACTTTATGTACTTTCACACTTGTGCGCCTACTTTTTTGGTTGAGATTGTATCTGTTGTGTGTAGTAGAAAAGTTTATTTAAATAAATGCATGAATAAATTAAGTTTTCCTGACAGAAACGTTTTCAAAACATAAGAAAATCCCATAAGTGCATCGATATTACACAAAGAAGATTCACTACTTCTACAGGGGAAAGGGTTTCTGAAAAAAAAAATGGAATGGGAAAAATATTTATTTCTTATTAACTATGATTTAAGTTTCTGTGTATATTTATGTCATTTCTATCATTGCTCCCCTGTATAAGTGTTTTTGATTTTTTCTTTAAATATATAAAAGTTATGTACATGATGTAAAATGTTGATAAGACAATGCTGATTGAAATATAATAATAATAATAAAAAAGATAATTACAAAAAAAAGATTTATTCGAATCATTCCAATACCGACCAGTTAGTGAAATTATATCACAATTATATCAAGTTTTTAATGTGCTTTCCTTATTTATTTCTTATCTTACAAAATTATGTGCCTTTGAGCATATTCTAAAACTTGACTATTTTGTACATAGTTTAAGACTTTCACACAAATTCCAGACTTTTCAAATTCTGGAAAAGAGCATTTCAAAGTTCCAGACTTTTTAAGACTTTCAAGACCTGACTCAATGTGATTAAGTTGGAAATGCACCATCTGAGGAAAATCTGCAGTGTATGATAATCACTCTTATAATATGATTAATATTATGAGAGTGATTTGGTTTGTATTAAATAAGTCACCATCATCAGTGGAAATCAGATTTATCAGTCAGAACTATTGAGGCTTTTTTCTAATTCTGACTCAAATGCGCTTATCTTTGACTGCAGGTGCAATGATACATCAGAGCGTTGTACCTGTCGGGGCTGAAGCTGATGCCGTACACCGGGCCGCTGTGCCCATACAGGATCTTTGATTCACTGGCAGTCTTCTCATCCATGATCCTCTCAAGCACGTCATCGGACTCTTTGTCGATCAGATTCAAGTCTTTAATAGAACAAGATTGGAATGGAAAACAGGAGAATATGTTGAATGGATGAGTTTGCACTAAACATAGCCAGACGTTGTTATTTACCGATATATGTTTTACCTGCTGCAGATTTGACCTTGCGGAGCTTTTTCGGCGTGACACACCACACCCGTACTGTGGAGTCAGCGAAGCCTCCAGCGATCAGGCTGGAGTCATCTGTGAAGTCCACTGCAGTCAGACCCTGTGGAATAGAGAAAAAATACATTAAAATGACAGTTGGAGAAGGAGGAAATAAAACTCTGGCTGTATGGTTTAACTTCATTACCTGGTATGCATTAAGAAAGGAGTAGAAGCAGATAGAAGGGAGTGTTTCAGGTCCCAGACGGATCCTTTTGGTGGCCTCCTTCATGTACATGATTTTATCCAGCTTATCTGAATCCTTTAGTTCAGGAAGTGGTATCCTGAATGACAGAAAACAATATCATAAGCAAATGAGAATTTTTAAATGATTTTAATATTGAAGCATTACAGTTTTTAACAACCTGAATAGTGGGTATGTCACCAGAAGAGGGCGTTGGACATTGACTGTATTGAACATGTATTAACAACAGTTAAAAGGTTTCCTTCAGAAGCATTACATATGAAGTTGGTTACTGCAGCTACTGCCCTGTTACTTAATCACTAATTTCCCTGGCTCAAAGTGTAAAAGTGCATCAGCACCATAGCAAAAAAAACAAGATCAAATATTATTGTTATTTATGTTTCAGAGTATCTTTTGCACTATTTTTATGCTGTGGAGAGAGTAAAAAAAACTAAAGCATTTTGTGATGCCATTACTGTTTTAATGAGGATCCATTATAATAGTGTACTTCAGAAAACTGAAAACAAAATATTTTCTGTCAATTCAAATCTACAGTAGAACTGTTTTTAGCTTTAACTGGCTTTCACTCTAACTTCAAGCTTTGGAAAAAAACAAACAAAAAAAAAAAACCTAAAACTAATTTAGACTTTTTTTTTGTCAGATGTCATTCTGCTTTTGTGTTTTCATTCCTGGGGTCAGTCTACTTGAAGTAGTAGTAGTACTGTGTTAACATGCATTCAGTTAAATACATCAACAATTTAAAACAATGCATCTTCTTGCTTTGTGTGTCATATATTCTGTTGTCCGATGTGAATTTCATTTTAAAAGTGACTCTTCCACACTGTGAGTCAAACAGAGGGGTAATGCTGTGTGAATAAATGCCTACCTAGTCTGTGAAGGTGCATTGGGATCCTGTTTCTTGCTTTTGGATCCCATGCTGTCTTTTTTGGGTTTCTTCTTCTTGGGTTTACCCTCCTCATTCTCTGCTTCCTCATCTTCATCATCAAGCGGAAGCTCTATTTCTGGTTCCTTCAGTAATCCATAGTAAACCTACAGTAGGTAGAGTTAAAAAAAAAAAAAAGAAACAAAGATTTGTCATATGTCATGATTTTAACTAAACACATACTGTCATTATCTGTGTATGAGTGGACTAGCTTTAAAAAGTCTACCTTTGACTTATTAGCATCTCGTTTGGCCTCTCCAGCCAAACTTCCAGACATGGCATCAATCTGGCTTTTGCTGCGTGGCATGCCATCAAAGATGTCGATGTAAAGGTGTTCTTGTATGATGTTCCAGATCTGGTTGTTCTGACGTTCCTGCAGGTGCCTCTTCAGCAGCTGGTAAGAGTCACGTGAGATGCGTAGGACAAACTTGCTGGTTCGGAAGTCCAGCAGAGTTTCATTACCTCTCATGTGCTCCTTCTTGGTCAAGCTGGACAAAACACGGAGGTCTTCTTCATAGTAACACTCCTGATCACCGCTGAACCTAAGAGCAATGAGTAGTATATTAACAGGCTGGGATTTAATACCACCTTTAAAAAATGACACAAGATGTGAAGGGAACTTACTTTTCAAAGAAAGACTTGGCCTCATTTTCATGGTTGTTGTACACCAGTTCCAAATACATGTGGACAAAGAGTGGGTAGAACACCTGGGACAGTTCTGCTCTGTGACAGTCCAAAACTGTTTCTATGAACTTCTTCAGGCCGCTGTAGTAAGTCTCATACAAAGCCGGGTCTCCTTGTTGACTATAAGCGGACAGGACCACATTGACATCTGGTTGATCTTCCCCTGACGCTGTTAAATGAGTTATAAAGCCGTGGTTAGTTTTCAAATCAATCAAAACACTCCCATGAGAGTTTATCATTAGTTTAACAACATATTTTCTTCTGATGTGTCTTAAAAGTGTAATATGTATGGCTAACAAAAAAAATAATTACATACACCTAAACTTCAATAGACATACTGAACTACACATGGGTGTCAACAGACAATAAAATGAAAATAGCAGGTAACCGAATTAGACATTAAAAGCCTTTATTCCTGTGCAAAAAAGAAAAACCCAAAAAAACCACTTGATACTTTAACTGACCATTAACTCAGACTGTAACTGCAAACTGGTCAATTACTCTTGTTCAATAACTATACACCCATACAAAGGGCTATATCTGTAAAGTGCAATACCTGTTCCATATAGCTCAAAGTGCAATGTCTGTTCAATACATTTATTTCTCAGTGCAATATGTGTTTAATACTGTTCAACTTGTCACACTTATATTGTAAATAATACATAGCTAGTTTGATACTTATTATTAATTTCTCACTTATGCTTATTCTATTGCCAATTTTGGTACTTTTTGCTATCTTTGGTACTTACTCCTTTGTTATTGATTATTTTATCGCTTTATTTCTTAATCCTATTTTATTTCCCACTCCTGAACTTGTGTGAGGAGCAATACTAACAGTAATTTCCCCACGGGATTAATAAAGTATTTCTGATTCTGATTGAACGCATCATGTCAAAACTGTGATAGGACAATAGTTCATCAGTGAAACTACGTGTCAGAAGCCAGTCTGACTCCTGGTTGGTGTTATGTTAATTGGAAATATAGAGAATCACTAATAAGTACTGATTAACTCCTAAAATCAACATTTCCCAGAAGACTGCTCGTACTTTTCATTGGCGCCTGGGCTCCAGCGGACGAGGACACGGTCACCCGGCTCAGGAGAGCACTCGCATCCGCTCCCACTCCGTCCACACCACCGGCAGAGCCACCGGAGCCAGCCCCGGAGGAGTCAGAGCCTTTCAGATCCAGGGAATCCTCCGGTAAACCCGCTTCACGGCGCAAAATTTCGACGGACTCGGAGAGATTGTTCTTTCTGAGGAATTGTAAGACAGCAAGTAGGGTCTGCTGGTCCTCCGCGGACCCTGGCGGTGTCTTGGTGTTTCCACCCGGCGCAGTGGACCCGGGGGACGTAGAAAGCGGTCTCGCGTCGTTTGCATCATTATTTCCACAGCCATCGCTTGACGGTTCTATTTTTATGTCTTTTTCTTCGCCTGCATCTACCAGACCACCTTGTACGGCCGCCATTTTCAAAATGAAAACATTAAAAAAAAAAAAAAAAAAAACAACCACGAACCAGGCAACATAAGCTGATTTGATTGGTTGTTACTGAAGCGGTACCACCCCTGGAGGACCAAAGTCCCTCCTCCTTACACCGACCAATGAAAGATGGCTGTTGGTGCCATCGAATGGGAAGAAAATCTAAAATAATGTAAATGCTACTTAATTATAAATTACTAGTTATATTTTTGTGCCATGTGTTTATGCTACTAAATGAATTAATACAAAGCTGCTCAATTAACTACCTTTACTTAAAACAATTTGTTGAAAATAGTGTTATTAGTTTAGTATAGTTTAGCTTAGATTAGTTTATTCTATCGGGGACAATCCCAATTAATTAACTGTATTAATAACAGTAAAACCGACAATTTTAGCCAACATGCCTAGTATCCCGCTGTACTCCCCAGCCTGATGAGAGTAAGCACTCTAATACACACACACACACACACACACATATATAAATATATATATGTATATATATATGTATGTATGTATGAATATATATTTATATATATATGTATGTATGTATGTATCTATGTATGAATATATATATGTGCGTGTGTGTGTGTGTGT
>JAPTGZ010000001.1:23014544-23026709 GCA_029814645.1 Fowleria isostigma | reverse complement strand
ACATATATACTTTTATACATATATTTACACACACACACACACACACACACACACACACACACACACACACACACATATATATATGACACATTAATTAAAAACAGACAGTTAAGACAGCTAAGAGATTAGATAAATCAATAAAAATAAGAGAGAACAATGAAACATCAGTAGTCATACAGAGACGGCACATATAATCAAAACATACAAAATCAGGACATACAATATGGCACACAATTGAGTTAAACATATGCAAATAATTTGTTGATAAAATCTGACGTGGTTTCATTTGAAACATCTAGTTATAAGAGTAGAGATACAAAGACTTAGTTTACTATTTTGTAAACAGTGTTGTTGATGAGTTTTTATTCCTTTAAAATGCATTAAATGATCTAAAATTGAATAAGCCTGCATAACTTAACTAAAATTCAAAAATTTAAATGGAAAATTTATAAATATAAAAATATCTATGGATGTAAATCTCACCAAATGTTTGAAATATGTATCTACCTATTTGTGTGAGCACAGCTGATGAACTTTTTAATGTATTTTTTAATTGTTTCAGAACTTTAAATCAATCACAATAATATTAGATAACAGATTTTGTTTTATGTTGTCATTGTTTAATGTTATGTATAATGTTTATTCCATGTATGTTTAATTCAGGTGCGTAAGTACAGCATACTGGTGTAATGTTTTTACTTGTTCCAGTTCCCTTTTGTCCATGTTGTGCCATGTTGTACCAGGTGGTGGCACTTTGGTCCCATACAACTCTTGTCCAGTTTCATAGAACCTCACCAGCTCTTTTGACAATACAGCTTTAGTTAGATGTAGAGAAAATACATGTTTTAATGTCAGATATAGATAGAGCTGTATTTAAATCCTTGTCAGATCATTTGTTTCTTAAAGACAGATTTATGAATCATATTATTTGGTCAAACTTGGATGGTTTCCTTTTCCTCTATTTGATAGATTCTAAGTGTAGGTACACCATCACTTTAAAACAAAGTAACACCTTGGGCACTGTTAAGAAAGCACTGATTCCTATCATTGGGGCGACAGTTTTATACATGAAATGTTTTATTTCTCATCACATATGAAGATGTACATTCAACTGGTAGAACATTCACAGGGGAGACAGAGACTACATCCAAGTATCAGCAGTTTTTACTTTACATACTGCTGAGGCTGAGTTTTTTTAGCTCATGGAATCGAATGTACCTTCTTCCCTCTGTGAGCAATGAGAGTGTGAACCCACCGTCAGAGACACACATAAATACTGCTGACTGTGTACTTTTTGGGTGTGCACTGCATCTATTTTCATTTCTATCCTTTCATTTCAACATAATTCAATCTCGCAGAACCAGCTTGGCTTGTGCATGTAATTTCTCTATTATATTTAAAATCAATGAAAATCACAACTTAATAGTTTTTTCTTCTGACTTTAGCCTGTAACCAAGCCATGTTCCAGTCGATCAGACAGGGGTTTTTCACCACAATGTTCGACTGTGACTATGACTACCAGTATCTGCAACTGGATGAAATGAAACAAAAATAAATATTTTAAAGTTTTACAGGATCTTGACAAATCTTGCATCACCTATTCTTATGAGCAAGTTTAATGACACATGGTTTTTGCATCTTGATGTTCCCCTGTATATGTTGTGTTTTGATTTTTTTCTTTTCATTTCCATATAAACCTGTGAATCAGTTCTCCAGTAGCTAGCAGCTTGACTAGTGCAGGTAATGTCTTCAGTTTTGTTTAATGTTGTTGTTTTCCATTTCGGCTGCTCCCTTTTGGGGTCGCCACAGTAAATATTCACATGATGATTCGGCACATGCTTTTACGTCAGGATGCCTTTCCTGACAACTGGGCTTGGATCCAGCTAGGAATCGAACCCTGGCCTCCCATGCAGCAGGTAAGAACTCTAAAATTTGGCTTGAAACTATAAAATTCACATACGGTATTAACAATATGGTCTCTTGTGCATCAACAAAAAACTGAGTGAAGATAAAACTGACCACTATTACAAAATATAGTCCAAATTAACTCATATGATCATTTTCACCATTTCAGATTTTGGAAGATTGTGCTACCTAATGACATTTCTTTTGTTAATAATGTTAGCTTAACTATCACTGAGGCTAAACATGTTTGCAAAACCTTAAAGTGTGTTTTAAATGCAGTTAAATAATGAAGTACTGATTCAGCTACTGGTAACATTGAGCTCAGCTGTGTCTAAGAATAACTTATTATCAGTCTGTTTCAAAACAACAAATATCACAACTTTCTTTCATTTTACTTTAGTTTCCCAAAGAGCTGAGGGCATGTTTTGAGATTTATGTTTCTTCTGCACATCCCCTTACTCAGATATTTTTCATAAATTAAATAAGAAGAATTTTTATGTAAAGAAAGATGATATGTATTTACAGACAGTTTAGAGCCAGTTACTTTTCCCTCATGAGCTGGACCTATAAATATTTGTCCCAGCCTGTTCATGCTGACGTTACAGGAGTTTTAGCGCTGCAGCAGGTTTAATGTGCAGACTAAGGTCCATAAAGGTTATCAGGGGTGGAATGAATAAAGATGCTCACAGCAGAAGCAGTAGGGTGTTGTATAACGATGCGGCGGGCGGCATTGCTCCTGATGGAGGAGAGATGCGGGGTGGGGCTTGTTCTGGCTTGTGTCTAAGATGTACGTGCCCACCAGATGCTCAGGCCATGGTCATCAGTGCATGCCCAGAGCAGCTTTTACTAGTTTATAATTAAGAAGGGGGCCTCCGTCTCCCTTCAGTATTAAAGAGTGAATAACAATATGTGGCTATGAGGTGTATACACTTTAGTACTAATGCACATGGATTACAGCTAATGTTCAACCATCACAGAAAATGCATGATCATAGCTGAATGTTACTGATTTCCTATCCTACTGCGCTGTACTAAATGACTGTGATCTATAACACTGTGCACTTTCATTACATAAAATATGCATCTGTCTTTACATCTACAACCACGTCATTTTACTGCACTGCTGTGCCTTTATCATAAAACATGATAATAAAGAAAGAAAATTCACTCTTTTCTGCTGTTGAGTTAATATTGTGTGGCAGCTGAGTCACGTCAACATTGATTTGTAATAAAAATGACAAATTATATCCACCAACCTGACAGGTTAAAGGAAAAACAGACTTTATATTCCTTTCTATAAGATGCAATGCAAAATCAAGAGCATTTGCATGAAGAAAAAAGGACTCAAGCTCATGAATATGATGAATTCAATACTACCTCAGTCATGTTACATTATAGACCGATGGCACAGTATAAGATAAGATATTCCTTTATTCGTCCCACAAAGGGAGATTCCAAATTTACAGCAGTTTCTGGGTTCAGTTGACTGTTATTACATGAAATTATATCAAATTCACTTTAATTCAGTTGCATTTGAAGCTGTTCCATTAAGATTAGAATAGAAAGGCTGAGTAAAACGATGAGAGCGATGCTTGTTCAGTGCTATCTTCATTTCACACCTCAGTGATGTCTGTCCTCCTTTCCATTGTGTGGGGAAGCAGAGGGACTCCCATCAACACCCTTCTCTCTCTCTCTCTCTCTCTCTCTCTCTCTCTCTCTCTCTCTCTCTCTCTCTCTCTCTCTGTCTCCCCTCTGCCTCTCTCTCCTCTGGCAGCAGGGTGTGGCTTCACCCCACAGAGATGGCTTCATAGGAGCAGACACTGAGTACAACACCGTTTCCAAAGGGCTTGACTGAAGAATAACACATTGTATCAAGCAATCCATACAAAAAAGCCACAACATCACTGCACAATGCTCACACTTCCCATCATCACCTCAATTGCTGTGGTTTTGTACTTGTTACCTCCGTTAGTTGTGTTATGTAACGATTTCTGTCTGTCTGCTCTGTCAGCAGGACTATACAAAAATGACGGCACAGAATGTCACAAAACCTGGTGGAAAGGTAAAGCATGATAGGCCCAGGATGAACCCCTTTACATTTACAGCAGACCCATAAATAGCACTGGAAACTGGAATGTTTTACATTATCTTCAACACTGGAGATTCCCTGACTAATAACCTACAGACACAAACTGACAAATTTGACCTTTTAACACTGTTTTACCTTTTATAGTAAATTACACTAACCAGGCGCTCAAACTGACAAAAAAGGAGAATAAATAGTGTGGTTTGTTTATGGTTTAGTAATACAAGTTCCCCACTTATCCATTTTTATTCACAAAATACACAAAATACCTCAAGAATACAGGTCACATTTAGGTCCACACATAACAGTAATTTACCTCAATCCTGGATGCTATACCTGCTACAAAACAGAAAAAAGAAGCCAGAGCCTGTTTTGAGCTGCTGTGGAAACATCCACCATGTGGCAAAATCACTCCTACTGTTCAATCTAGCAGTGAAAACACAATAATGAATATGTTTCATGTCTGCAACCCCCTCCCACACCTCCATAAATCCTACACACTGGATATTACAACATGTTATTGATGATATTGAGGTTAAGGCTAATGATATATTTTTACTTGGTATAAAGCAAAGATGTGTACTTATGGATGTCCCCTCAAACTATCTGGCTTGTGCTACAGTGAAAACAATAGCAGAGAGATGGTTGTGCTTATTGATATTAGCGGCACTAACCCAACACTGAAATAAACGATCCAAAAACAGAAATACTGCCAAAAAAATACAAACTTTATGGATCCCAGAAGTAGTATAAATATGTGTATTTGCTAGATTGTGTTAATGGAGAGTGATGTAGTATTGAGAGTGCAGAGTTGGGTGGGGCAGTTCCCTGCTTTCTTTTTATGTTTGTTTTTTTTATGTGTGCGTGTGTGTGGGGAAGCATCAGCTGCAGAATATAAAAAATACTGCAGTTCTGTGCACTGATTCCCCATAGCATTAAGTCTTTTCTTGGTGCATTACTCTAAAATTAACCTTTTTAAGCCACCATTTTTAATCCATATGCACAAGATGATGCCTCAGTTATTCTTCAATTGCATGTCCAATATGTTATTTTAATATTAAAACACTAAAATGATACTTTGGGCTGTTTGACCTTCTTCTCTTACTTACAGAATGGCGGGGTTATTGTTTGCCAGGCAGGCCCACTCAGCAGTCAGCCAGTGTGTGTGTGTGTGTGTGTGTGTGTGTGTGTGTGTGTGTGTGTGAGATGCAGTGGATCTTTCATGCTTACCTGCACATTTTAAGGAGACACTTGTAGTGTCTGTTGGAAAACACTGCCTGTCTGTCTTTGAGCAGTAAACGGTAGAAAAATGCAGCAAAAACCCCTACTGAAAAGCACAAGTGAATAATTCATGAGGTGTGACTCTCAGAAGAGGTAGAAAATGCCCTAAGAGGAGGGAGGAAGGCATGAAAAAAAAAACATGAAGTGGAATAAATAGGAGGGTGTAGGGTGGAGGCAGCAATGGAGTATGGTGGGTGCGATGGGGATTAACTCAGGGAACAAGGAGGGGTGGGGCAGCGTATAGGGAGAGGTAACAGTAAAAAAAGGACGGTACCTGAAACTCTGTGGGTGTATCTTAAAAGAGCTGAGATAAGGAATGTGAAAGGAGATGTGACAGTGAAAGGTAGGTGTAAAGAAAAGGTGTGAAGCAGAGGAGTGAGTTAAACGAAGAGAGACTACAGAACTGATATCTTGCAGTGATGTAAAGAGATAGGCTGGAGGAAAATCTGGATCAGTTTAATGCCAGTGGAGCATTACACTGACTGGAGTTAATAAAGGATGATACACATTCATACACTGTTTTGCTACATCATTAGCTTCCAAATGTAGCTTAGTTTTTATAGATACAAGTAGCTGGGGGTTTACACCTTCAGTCTCCTTTTTAACCACATAAAAACCTAAATTCACAATAGGTACATTCAATAAAATCCATCTTGCCTTGCTATTTCCTTTTGCTTTCGCTGTTGTACAACTGAGTGAGTGAGTGAGTGAGTGTGTGAGTGTGTGCGTGTGCTGCATCAGAGACTTTTGCCAATCCAAGCGGAATAATGGGTGTGAAGGCAGAGCTGTGGCACAAGAGATCTCCACTTTGGTGGGATGAAATATGGGGGGTCTGCATTATTCAGTACTGACCTAACTGGGGGAGTCAGATCTGCACGCAGTCATCAGCTCCTTATGGAGGCAGTCCGACAGAGGGTAGAGTCTTCAAAACCCCCAGAGTAGGCAGCAAAAATATGGAATTAGCTAATTAAATTTTAGTGGCTTTTGTGGTGATTAAAAAAAAAGACAACTTACTGTAGTTCAAAGTGCTGGTATTAGTTTTCAATTTTTATAGTTTTTAGATTGAGGTGAATCCACTCATCCTCATATAACATGGGCAGCATTAGAATCAGATTCAAAATACCTTATTAATCCCAGAGGAAAATTATTGAATGCTATATACTGAAATTGGAGACTTTTGTTGTGCAGAATACAATGAGATTTATAAACACATATGTCTCAGCCTGCTGCAGTATATGTACAGTATATGTGCATCCTCTGGAGATGATATGATGCAAGACATAAACAGACATTATGAAAAATGCAGGTGGCATGTTTTGTGACACGTCATCTCACACTGAGTTAAACAAAATTATATTATTGAATCCCTAGAGGTCTTGCTCTATACCTGTAACTAAACAGGTTCACATTGGTCCATTTTTAGACTAAAATGTTTGAATGTTGAAGCTTATAAAACTATTTTGGATTTTTCTCTATCTTATCCTTAAATGTAGGGAAAATAAAGTGAGTTAAACTTAAAATGCAACAGATTCAAGGTATATTATACTAGTAGTTATAGTAACTGTAGACCAGGGTTCTGGTCAGACATTCAAAAAACAACAGCAGCAGAATTTATTCCCATTATCTGTACTAAAGCGTTGGATAAAGTATTCTCAACTTTTATTTTTGCTGCTTTTTGCACAGTGACAGGATATTAAAAAGTTTGTCTCAGATGCTTTCCAAGTGATAATAAATCACATAAAGGCAGGTTATAGAATTTTAGTTATTGATGATTCCGATGAATATCTGTTGATTGTACATAAATTGTCCAAAACTTTGACTAAACAGCTATGTAGCCATCAGAAAAAAAACCCCCAAAACTTTAGAATAATGGTAAACAAAAAAGGACTTGATGAATTGCAAGACAGCATAAAGATAGGATTATGTTTCAATGAAAAAAGGCCATGTGGTTTGATGAGCCCAAATTGACCCTGTTCCATGGTGTTGGCCCTGTAAGAGGAGTGAGTGCAATGTTAAGATGTTCAGTTGGTGAGGTCAAGGTTCATAACATTACATGTCCAAAAAATGAGGCCAGATTTGAACATTATTAGATTTCATTTATGACACAGACATATTTCAATATGACAATACCAGGATTAATAGAATAGAATAGAATAGAATAGAATAGAATAGAATAGAATAGAATAGAATAGAATAGAATAGAATAGAATAGAAAAGCCCCCTTGTTGTCACACAGAACGTCCAAGTAAAATTGTGATGCAATAGCTCGCCATTGGACTAATAAAAGCAATAAAACAGAATTTTTTGAGAAAACTATTTTAATAAATACATAAAAACTATACTAAAAAACATTTTAAAAATTTAAATATACACATATCTACACCCACACACATAAATACATATGTACACCTGCATACATAGACACACCAGAGAAATGTGCCAGTGTTATCTCACCTGGATGCAATAGGGTATGTAAACTTTTGATCAGGGTCATTTGGATAGTTTCTGTTGTCAGCATGATTTAAGAAGAACAAACTTTTTTTTTTTTTTTTTTAAATAAATGGCTTCACCCAACCACTAAGGTTTTGTGTTATCATTCATATTCTCTGAAAAATGACCAAAAAAGAAAAATGTAAAATTCTGCTAGGGTTTGTATACTTATGAGCACAACTGTATGCTGAAACAAAGCAGTGAAGTGCAAAGCTGTCCCCAGGTGTTTCTTATAAGAGGCGGTGCAGTGATCTCTAAGTTTATATTTGCTCTGTCCTAATCCACTTTGAGTATCTTCCAAGATCCAACATATCTTGGCCGTGCTTTTGGCAGGAGGGTCCTGGCACATGTCCTCTTAAAAGTGCGTACCACTTTCTTTGGAATATTTGAAGTGAAAACGGCTCAGGTGAAGCCAACAACGGAAAATGTCAATGCATTCCATTAGATCAGATTGGAAAGTCTGTTCTAAGCATGTGTACTTAAAATAACAATGGGCCTCGTCTTTGGCTGGGCTGACAGATGACTGGGCTGATATTTGCAGCTCTGTTCAGTCATGCTGGGGTTAGGCTTCACTTGGAAGGCTGGAGCTGCGTTGACCATTAAGACGATAGCGGCCCAAAGAATGCCGTGGATGGAAAATAACAAGCGCATCACACAGACACAGAAATAACAGAGTGTGACCTACACAACCAGAAGCAAATGACAAAGTCACTGGCTTTGTGAAACAACAACACCGAATGCAGAGAGCTTTTCTAAAATACTAGAAGCGCTCTAATTACAGTCTATATCTATTAGTAGTCTCCCTCTATCAGCGCCAATTAGTAATTCATAACACAGCTAGTGGCCAGCTCCAGTCTAGCCACATTTGTCCTGTTTCTAAAGACAGTGGCGAGCTGGCTCAGAGCCAGTCGGCCACATGGTTAAGCCCTGCCCAGGCAAGACAAAAGAAATTCTTACATCTTTGCCAGCTCATTGCCTCTCCCAAAATGTCAATTGTGCAGCTAGCATGCCCTGTCACACATTTACTTAAGGGAACATCATTAAAAGTACTGACTTTGAAATGTATCTCTGGGAAAGGGAAAAAAAAAAAAATTAAATAAAGAAACGACAGCCTGGAGGTATGTCAAGAGAGACACTGTTGAGAATACAGCAACAGATATCAAACAAGCTCCGCTGCTATTCCTAATTAAAGCAAAGCGAAAAAGCCAATGCACACACGTGAAAGATCATAGGATGTTCTCCTGTCTGAGCCCAGCTTTGATCTGGATCTCTGTCCTCTCACACCTACCCTCATTTACGTCCACGAGGGGAGAGGGAAAAACAGGAAGCACACGTCTCATACCACCACAGTTATGGTCAAATTATTAATACAGTACAGTGATTAAAGCAAGAGAAAAAAACATTGATTTTTTTATGCAGTGGTCAATTTGGAGATTTTGGGCTGGTTTACTTTTTCAATGTGTGTTCTTTCGAGGTGCTATAAAGAAAATGTTGAAAATATACATTAGATGTTTGTTTTATTACAGATTGTTTAATTCTTGAAGTAAGTTTCTCTTGAGTTTACCAAGAAGTTAGCATTCTAATATGACATGCCGAGTTTGGTCTGTTTACTGAAATCTGTCATGACCGGTATCACCTCTGTACACCAACCTTTACACTTATACACTTAATAGTATTCTGAAAATATTTAAAGAGGAATTTGTTAATAAATCATTCCTGTCCTGATTTATGTGACATTTTAATCAAAGAAATATGGTAAAAATCTACTTTTTTACGGCTATGGACAGTATAAGTTGATTTTCTATGTAATAAAAAAGCAGATATCCTGAAATCCCTCTGTATGTTTTTTCATTTTGTGTGTAAATATAATGAAACAAAACAATTTTGCATCTGGCTTTACCACATGTTCAGATCTATCTACTGAAAATATATGCAAAACTGCGCATATTTGATGAGATAATGCCTAACTTACAAATTTCAACAACTTGTAATACTTTTTTTTTTTTTCATACTTGTGTAAGTAATTAACTGAGGAAGTTTCATGGTGATATCTATTATTTTTAAAATTGTACCCTATTCACCTGGAGTGTCTGGCCTTAAGGCAGGGACAAAAAAAAGAGCCGAACGCTGTAAACGAATTCCCAGAAAGGAGTAGGTGTTACTCTGAAACTAAAACTAAAACTACACTTGTTCTCACATTTCACATGGGACGCCACAGTTTAAGTCTGACACTGATTTATTTTAATTATTAGGATTTTATTCATAATTAATCCACTACAGCGCAAAGGGGACTCAAAGTACATTCTGTATTATAAAATATATTTCACCTTTCAAGGTTCAAGGTGACTTTACTGATACCCGTAGGTGGATTTGTTTTGTAGTCTGGAGAGGGCATCTCGAACATATAACGCTGAACATTAAAACATTAAAAACACATACGTTAGACAATTTAAGAACAGCACGGACAAAAGACATGGACAGTTACTCCAGCAGTTCATTGAGCATGGTTAAAAAGACTAAAATAAATAGATCAAAAATGGACTAAAATAAATAAAATCATTACATATCACAAAAATATCACTAAAAATGCCAATAAAACCTGTTATAAGCAAGATAAAAACATAAAAAAAAAACATGATACCATACTACCATACAGGGGACAATAAATAGATAAGTTAAGACCACGTTAAAATAAACCAGACTCAAGAGTTAAAATAAAGTGCACAGAAATAGTAGAAAAAAAAAATAATCCTGTACTGTGTGGTCCTAGATTTGGGGACTTTGAATCCTAATTGAATCCTAATTAGTCCACTACGGTGCAAAGAGAAATACAAGTACATTCTGCATTAGAAAATGTATTTCACCTTTAGCAGTAAAGCATCATAAAATCTAAATTCTTGTGCTTGTAAATGCTGTAAATGATGATATTTTTACTTGGGATATTGAGGAAATTACACTGGAATCAACAGGCATGGTGCACATTCCTAGAAATTAATGCATTTTCCCCCTCAGTGGTGTGTGCATTCAATGCGCAAACAGGGGAACAATAGCTGCGCAGCTCAGCAACAAGTGTCTAAGCTCCTCTCAGACGCGTATTTAAGCAGAACTGGTGAAATAAAAGCGTGCGTATAAGGTGCGTAAATCCTATTCTACGCGTTTGCACTGAAGACAAGTAAATTTTTGCATTCTTTTGATCATATATCACTTAAATCTGTGCTTGAATGTAAATGATACGATAGATATTCATTAGTATGTGAATTAACTCCCGCACTCTTACAGGTGTGCGAGTGAATATGGATCCAAATGTGCGAATAAAGGGGCTTTTTTTTTTTTTAAAGGGGGACCAAAAGGCTGAAAGGAATCGATTTTCCGAGGGCTGTTTTTGTTTACCAGCCCAGCTTTGGTGCCGTTTGAGAGGGTCCAGCAAGCAGAGAGAGGAGGAGGAGGAGGAGGAGGAGGAGGAGGAAGAGGAGGAGGAGGGGGGGCAGAGGAGAGGACAGTGGCCTGGCTCCTCCCGCGGACAGCCTGCTTTATTCCGCCGCAGGAAAAACCGTTATCTCGCATCACTACTTTCAACATCCCCGCTCCAAAAGCCGTGTTAAATAGTTAACAGCAAAAACGCCACGAAACGGGATTAATTCATATTTAATTCACGCAGTTTCTCCGCCAACTTTGGAGAGAGACTGAAACTTTTTTTTCCGAAGTGAGGACCAAAAAAAAAAAAAAAAAAAAAACCCAAAACGTGGTGGCTGGAAAGTGCCGCTGGTTGAACTGATGCAAGAGCTCCGTTTGTCCTGCCGTGATCCTAAAAAACCCCACATAGAGACAGAGTATTACTACACACACAGAGAGCTCTGTTTATTCCGAATTACAACAGCGACAACGCGTCTGAGAAACAAACAGCCGCTCAAGAGAAACGCAAAAACCGAGCGTCGAAGCGCACCAGCCGATCAAGTTGCGCCCCAAAAATAGCCCCGATTTCTGATTTTAAAAAAGAATACCCAACTGTAACCACTTTCCATCGGGAGGACTTGAGTCAGGGTTGAGTTTAGTGTTAGTTTGGTCCAGATAGGGTTACTTCTGATGCGCTATTTCCTCCAACGCCGCCGCGAAATGTCGAGCAAACATACGCACAAGTCAATTGCGTCTGATGTTCGCGATCCTTGGGGGGAAAACGGGAGGAATGACAGCCGGTTAATGTGTTTTTTTGTACTTACAGTGAGTTGAGAGGAGAGTCAGGAGGCAAGCCAGACGTGTTTTCGCCATCTTGGAGTCGATGCAATGCTCGGTTTGACTGGACGTACATGCGCAAAGTAGCCTGGAAAGCGGCGGTGTGGATGGAGAGGGGAGAGAGACCTCTGCTCTGAATACGAGAGAGAGAGAGAGCGAGAGAGAGAGAGGGGA
>JAPTGZ010000001.1:22949717-22981226 GCA_029814645.1 Fowleria isostigma | reverse complement strand
GTTGCTAAAAAAAGTAGCTAGTTACCATTACTAGTTACTTCATTCAAAAATTAACTGTTACTTTGTTGATTATTTGCACCAAAAAGTAATGCGTTACCATTAGAAGTAACTTTTGCATTACTTTTATAAAAGAACATTCTTAAAAATACACTCATTGGTGTCCTTAAGCTTGTCTTCCGTTTGTGAATACTCCTTATCCAAGTAGTTGTAAACATTTTTTGTCCATTTGTAGTGTGTCTCTTGGACATATTATTAAACCAATGAGTTCCTGAAAGCAGGTGATTCCACAGTAGAAATTGACTGCATATTGTCAACAATAAAACGTGTGGTGGATTTGTTCATCTGCTGTTGTTTGGGTGGCGACACTTGCCTCATTTCCCGTGTTAGATGATGATGACAGATACCGGTTAGCCTCACTTCGTGGATGTGTTGCTGTTTGTTGCAGTAGACAAGAGCTTTAATCCAGAAACCCTTAACTAGAATGTTCATCTCTTTGTGCTCGACTAATGTAAAATAGTGAGTGTATTTCCACGTTGAGAAACTAGTCTTGCTCTCGCTTTGATTCGCCATGACAAGTCGTAAAAAAAACCCATCAACACCCACAATGCATCACCATTGTAAATACGAAGTAGTGCACTGCTTCCTCTTCGTCTTTATTTTCAGCAGGTTAGACTTCTTGCACCCCAAAATTGATCAATTTAGCTAGTAACGGATAAAAGTTACTTTATTTAAAGTGTAACGTGTTACAGTATTAGTTACTGACAACAGTAACGGCGTTACAGTAACACGTTACTGCCCAACACTGTGTATATATATAAAAATATATATATCCTTATGACCTTTATTTTTGTCTGCAACACTTCAATAAGAAGAAGATGATTAGTTCAAATCTGTTAGATTTGATTAAAATACATAGTTTAAAACCATTAAATGTAAGTATCAGATACCTGCAGATACTCTGCTCTATTTGTTGAACAAAGATATCCATACAAAACTCCTCAAGGGGGGTTTAATGAAGTATCGTGTTGGTGAGTTGAGTTGTGTAGAGAATCATTCATTTTCAGGGGTTTCATTCATTTTAAATGGAATTACTATTTTACATTACAATATAAATTTTAAAGGACTGAATTAATATTAATGTACTTAAATCTTAAGACTTAAAATAGAATAATAAGCAGTTTTTCTTGCGTAGGCTGGGTGTACAATCCAACCTGTCTTGGGTGTGGTTTGCAGACTGTAGCAAAATTGTTTTGCTCTCCACCTTGTGGCAAAATGTCACCAGTGTTTGAGGCTTTCACACTGAGATTATGAACTGAAATGAGACAACACAGTGGTCTGACATAGTTGCTTTGTTGTGCAGTGCACTAGGAAAGCCTGCCATAAATAGACTCCCTTATTTATGTTGATAGGTAACACCCTGAGGCTACACTTTGTTCCTTGTCTGTATGCTAAACATGTTGTGTTGTTGAATGTTTAACTCAACCTCAGACCCCCACATCCACTGTGTGACCACTGCTGTTTAAAACCTTATGTAATATACTATGTTAACATGTTCTATAACTACTGCATGCTCCTCTGACATAAGTCACCTTGTCAATAACCAGCAAGTTAACATATACATTTGCACACAGTCACTTCAGAAGACATCATACATGCCATTCATACCCTAACCATAAACAAATAAGACTTAAACCATGACCTAACCTTAATCTAACTTTAAAGCTAATTAGAAAAGAAATGTTTCCTAATTTCATTGAACACACAATGACATTAAAGGCTATTCTGTTCTTAACCCTCAGCTTCAATCATTTAGAGAGACGGAGCTCTTCTATTTGACAATGTAAACGGATTTGCATCTACTTAAATTTGATTAAACAAACTCACACAACCCATTATTCCTCCCACAACTACACACACAAGCCATTAAAGGTAATGTAGACACAAAGAGAATGTTCTCATTGAACTACATCAAACTGCAGTTTTATCTGTGCCTCATTGTAATTTAATTTTTAGGTTGGATAGGTATTTAAGAGACCACTAAAGGTGACTTTTAGTTTAACTCAAGAGTTGGTTCCCTCAAAGTAAGTAAGAGTTCAGCTGAAACAATGCGGCTTGATAGTGAGTGCTGTGTATCACATAGCAAAGGGCTGACAGCTCTGCCCTCAGCAGATAAACTTTCTATCATAGGGAGTTGAATCACTGTCTACAGGAGATTACAGAGCAGTGGAAAAAATCTGGTAGATTATTGCACAGCTGCGCTCAGATGGAGTCAATTGTGGAGGGATTCTTTTGTAGGTGTGGTGTGTCCTATGCGGGCTATTTGAGGCGATACTGTTGTCAGCACGACCAAAGTCAAGCCTGTAATCACGGAACCCCCCACCCATCGTCAATACGAGTGAGCTTTGGAAAGGCATGATCTAACCCTGACCCTTATCATTTATGGCAGCCATGAATGACACCTCCCACACACAGCGGACACATGTGAGATGAACAAGGCATAGCAAACCTAAATAGATTTAGATTTAAATCCCCCACTGGGAAAAAAAAATAACAACAATTGCTTAGAAAGACTGACGCCAGAGAAGTGCATTTGTTCTGAAGGGTCAGTAGAACGTCCACTGTCGAGCCCGTTCGTCACGTTTTAGATCAACTGTGACTTAATGCAAGATTCACAAGCAGCTAAGAACTTAATTCAGCTTTACCAAGCACAATATTTAATTGGATATAACAGACATAGCACTGAAACATTTGACATATAAAAGGGATTTTTACGTGTTGCTGTTGTTTTTATGTAAAGCACTTCCTAATGTTGTTCCTAATGTAACGGCACTCTTCATAACATTAGCATCATGTTTTTTCAGGACTAGTGATGAAAAATGAAGCAGTAGTGTTAGGAGAGTAAAGTTACAGATATATCACAATTAGGTCAAAAATATGACTTTGGCAATTATGCTATGAGGCTAATGATATAATATTTTTGATTTTCTGAGTTGGTATTGCATTTTTGCTCATCTAAATATAACTTTATTGAATGGATTTGAGGATACATTTTCAAATATTAGATACTCAATTTTCTTTATGTAGGATCTTTTAATGTGGAGTCACCCAGCAGCAAAATGGTTTTTAGCTTAACTGTTAATTTTTATTTTGTCCACCTATCTAACTTTGTTTTCTGTCATCTTCCTACCATCTCTTATCACATAAAAGCCCAACATACTTGAAAATATTTTAATTTGATAAATTGAGTGCTATTTATTTACATATATCCCATCTCTGCATGCAACATTCTTTTTCATACAATCTGTCTTTCTTTCCAGTCAGTACCTGCATGTAGTATTACTGGGCAATAAGTGCAATCAATTCAATTAAATAGGTATTTACTTTTAGATGCTTCACATGGAGATGACCAGAAATGAAAAATGCAACCTGTTTATTGTAATATATTTATTGTGAAAGTTTCTTCAAGCATTGATGTTGTTGTTCATTAATCTTGCACATATACTGCAAGAGTAGTATACTGCTGTATACTATTAGCAAAGAAACCTGTTTTTTGAAAGTTTTACCTTGAGTTCCCATCCACTGAAAAAAAAAAGATTAAAACTGTGAATCATCCGTAACCGTGAGAAAATAAATGTAGTCATTTAGCCGTATCACACAGCCCCAATATTAAGTCATTAAAAGTAAAGTGTTTGTTGTTGACCCAGATGTCTATCATGTGGACAGCTGTAGCTTGGGGCCGGGGGTTTGCTTGATTCTACCTGACTTGTGATGGTTCTGGATGTCTTTGAGGTCCCACAAACATGACACTGCACAACAACAACCCTGACTGACAGCAACACAACAACAACAGAGAATGACGCGGAAAGGTCACAATCATTTTTGCAACAAGTCAAAAAATTTTCTGAATGGCAAGAAACCAAAGAGAGAGAGGGAGGGAGGGTGTGTTTGTGTTTTTGTGTGTGTGTGTGTGTGTGTGTGTGTGTGTGTGTGTGTCTGTGTTGGGGGGGGGGGTCATTGTTCGTGGGCCAAAACTGCCCCACGCTGCTGTGGCAGGTTAGTTCAACGGGGGGAGTCAAACTGAGGTTTAATTTTGCACAGAATGCATCGTCAGTGCTCCGCTGGGCAGAGATCTAAATGGGAGCTTGTTCACTATGGATCTGCAGCAAGGTATTTGAGAAATCTTTGAAGGATGGGGAAACACGATCAGATGCTTGTGATAAGCTGACTACCTTTGTAGTTAGTAATTCAAGAAGGTGTGACGTCTGTGGTGGCTTAGATTGTTTTATTAGTCAAGGGTGATGAAACCGTGTTTGATTTCATTGCGTTTTTTTTTTTTTATTATTATTACTGGGATGTGTCCTCTTTTTTTTTTTTAAGTTAATATTGACTCATGTGGCAATAGGGACACTGCTACTCATTGAGTTCAGCCACAGACATTGGAGATAAAGTATTTGCTTTGTGTGCCAGCAGTCAAAGTTGGGCTAGTAGTATGTGACTGCCTTTTCAGTGGAAGCTGTGTCAGCCAGGCTATGTAAACATTGCCTATGGCTGTGGCCACGGTGGACTCCAGCCTCCTGACTGATTTATATGCCAGCCCAGGACAGTAAAGCTGTTTCCTGGAAGATTGTCACATTCACAGCTGCTTTAAGGTTTCTTATACCGGTCCTACCAGCCAACAAACCAATTAGAAGATTGTTATGATATCAACAAGCCACAATAGACTTTACTAGAGTTCAAGTGGAAGAATGTTAAATAGTTTTGCCTGTCAACAACCAGAAGACTATGTTTGTGTTTCACATTCAGCTCTAATTTGGACACAGTTAGCTTCTATTGATTTGTTAGATGATTGTCACATGTCATAGTTTGAGGGACGTTGTAATGATGTCATCAATGTGTATTACCGCTGAAACATGCAACTAAAGTAGACAGATGTTTATTTCTGCTTTTAGCTGGTTAAAACAGTGTTTGATCTAATTAATTTGATCAAAGGCGTCACTGTGCTACATTTTCCAAAAGCAGGTCGTCATGCTGATGAATAGACCTCCTTTAGACCCCCATTATCACTTTCACCACACCAGTTCCTGGTTTTGTCCTTGTAGAAACTAATCTTTCTCCTGTTGACGAGTGCTTTGAAACTAAAACCTTTCTCTCAACTTGTTTTCTTTATAGAGTGTTTGTCAACAGAAGCCTGGCAATGGAGAAGATTAAATGCTTTGGCTTTGATATGGATTACACTTTAGCAGGTAAGTGTAATACACATTCAGCACAATGCCCACAATGAGTGGGAAAACAAACTGATTATTAATTTTATTGATGTAGAAATTTACCAATCAGAAAATTTGGGGGTTTTTTGGAAGAAAAAAGAGCACATTCAGCTGTACAAAAGACTTTTTAAAACAATAAATACACAGCAATCAATCAATTAGTTCTGTCTGGATCATTCATTTCAGATGTTACATATACAGGCCATGTTGTCTGAGTGGGAAAGCAGCTCCTCGGTTTACAGAGGTCATCCTTAATTATGTAGATGAGTGTGTCACTGGAGGTTCAGGTTAAGTTAATTATAGTGGTAGTATATTCAGAATATTCATTCATCTTCCTTAATTTAATACTTTTAGAACCTGAAAACAAGTGTGTGTGTCTGAAGCTGGCAACATCAGCAGCGGGTCATCCAATAACTGAAAGGTTCGAATCCCGCTCTTTCCTAGTTGTGTTCTCGAGCAATATGCGTTACCCACCTTACCTCCAGTGTTGCTACTCATACTAGTGTATAAATGTGTGGGAATGTTTGTTGGTGGTCAGAGGGGCCGTGGACACTGATTGACAACCATGCTTCCGTCAGTCTGCCCCTGGGTAGCTGTGGCTACAAACGTAGTTTACCACCACCAGTATGAGAATGTGTGAGTGAATGAATAATGGATCCAGAGTATGTGTTAATAGAAAAGTGCAATATGAATCTAATCCATTATTATTATTATTATTATTATTATTATCATTATTATTATTATTATTATTATTATTATTATTATTATTATTATTATTATTATCTGCATGAAGGTTCATATTTTCAGTGTCCCTTCTACACTCCTTTATTTGAATACAGCACCATGCGGTTAGAACTGCAGCTTATCATCCAGTATGTACCCTTTAGGACAGTGTGTGAGATTTTGAAATCCACCGTATCATACATGGATAACAATGTTAAACATAGCTATGAAAAGCCGATTGCAAATCTCTCTTTTACTGACCAGTAACTGAACTAAAATTATCTTGATTTCTCATACCACTGTGTACTGTAACTCAGCTCCAGTTTTTAGTCCTCATCTCTAAAAATATATCTTCCCTGACTTTGAGAATCAGGTCACGTTTGTTTGTTGAGTTCACCAGTGATGGCTCCCTTGAGAACGGGGATCACTCGTAGGCCCTCTCTAGCCATTCAGCTCGATCTCTGCTCATAGTGCAGGAGATTTTATGGGCGCTCAGCTGTTGACATGGCTCTCTTTATGGGAGCTCATAACCAAGTGTTAATGTTTGTTTGAAGCCTGGCTATCATGTATCCTTGGAAGGTGTTCAGGTTTTGACTACAGACCAGGGGGGTCTAGGGAGCTGCCAACCTCATACAACTGCTGGTGTTCAACTGTGGTTCTCTATGTACATCTCTTTGTTTACAGGGACCACTGAAAATGTAATGATGTAAAATACACTTTTTCACACCTCAAACATACTGTAATTCTGGTCGGTAGTTAAACTATTGCGCTTGCGCTAAATCAATATCTGTGATGACCCACTATTATGGCTAAGTGATATAACCATCTCATAATAGGGTTGTGATAAAATTTATGTCAATAATGATGACTAATGTAGGACATTTTCACTCAGTGTGAAATGATGAACAGACTATCACATAGTAGAATTAAACACAGATTTTTTCATATAAAATCTTAGAAGACCATTCACCACATGCACATATTACTGTTTGAAGTAAAATGAATAATGTAGTCATACACTAAAACACTCTAGTGAGAGTCTGTAGTGCATGTTGGTCCGATTTACAAATGTGTAAATGTACTTGTGTAGTGTTGTGACAGAATTTGACACAAACACAAACACAAACTACGACATGATAGTGCATTCACTGCACCTTGTAGTCTAAAAAATCTTAAATAAGAATGAAAAGACTTTATCGTATAATATTTTGACGTTTAACCAGGGAAAAAATATTCTTCAAACTGGCATTGTGATTATTTATGAAAGATAATAATATTGATCAATATAGAGAAAAGATTGTAAAAGTATTTTTATCCTAGCTATATTTAGTATTTTTGTCCTAACCGTATTTAACATACATGTGGATTGTACATTGGAGTGTACAGTTCATATTATAGGCTAAATTCTTCATTGGCTTAAAATTGTCCACCTACTGAGAGTCTAACCCAAAAATATGTATTATGTGCAAAATAGTACTGAAACAAGGATGCTGAACTTATCACCAGATAAGTAGCCCTATCTCTGTAGCATATTCAAATGTCTTAAATGCATTAATTAAATGTATTAGTTTGTCAGGTATATTTTCTGCATTTTCCAAAAACAGATATTCCTGATTGATAAAGATTTGTAAATAATAATAATAATACTGGTTTGAGTAGCCCTTAAAATTTTTGATGCAGGGTAGCATCAATTAGTATATACTTGAGTTTTGTGGTTAAAAAAAAATGATAATGCCTACTGGGTGTGGAAGAATATTGTTCATTCCTCACAAAACTTAAATAATAAATTTACCAATCTCAGCTGCATAAATTATACTTATTTAACATCAAAGTGGTGTTTCATGATTAAGTTATCTCCTTCTCCAAATCGTAATTTATGTGACTTGAATCAAATAGGGATGTTTTTGCATATCATGTGGAGTGTGTGTCAGCTACAAATTTCTTGCAACAAATAGTGAAACATCTCTCTGATGCACTTGACTTAGAGATTGACTAATTTCCAAAATGTATACTTTTTAATAGTGATTCCGGGTAAAACTTTAACTATGTGCAAAGGTAGCTGTGGCTGTCTTCATGTACAGTAGCTAAAAAGATGTTTGCGGCAGGTGGTAACCGCTCACTCACTGTCTACATCTATGGATGTACTCTTCAATAGAAACGTTATCTCTGGAGCTCTCTGTTGCCAAGATGAATGGAGCAGGCCAGCATGTGATCAAAGCTAGGAAGGAGGCATTCGATGTAGTTTGAGCTATGATTTAACTCTTTATTATAATTTTGTATGTTTATGTATTTATTAAAAATATCCAGCTTGTCATAAAATTTAGAGAAAGATCTGTGGGTTGGGGTAGCTTAGGGTTAAGAGGTTATATGCAGGTTTTTTGTGCTATTTTTCATAAATCTTTTATTGTTTTAGTTGGGACTCATGTATGCTTTTTGCACTGAGTAATGATGCCCTTATGTATAAGTACACGTGTGTACATGTCTTTATATGTATATCTATTATTAATTATCTATTTATTTATTGTTTTTTTCTGTGTTTTATATCTTGGTTAAATGTCTTGTCACACAAACAGCGCTCAGCATAAATGAGTACACCCCCAACAGCTTTGTCACAAAACTTTAGTTTTCTATGAGAATCAACATTTTCTATGGGACAACATATCATGTTTTCAGTTAAGGAAATGTTTTATAAAACTCAGTTATGTCAAAAATTTTTGAAACTGCTTATGCTCTTTGAATTATTGATTTAAAATCTTACTTTTTGAAGGGGGGGTGTACTCATTTATGCTGAGTCTGTGTATGTGTGTATGTGTATTTCTTGTCTGGAGTGACAGACATGTTGATTTGCACTTGCTTTCCAATTTATAAAAAAAAAAAAAAATAAATTCAAATGATACAAGTCTCACTTAAAAATCCTGCTGAAAAGTAGGGCAAAAATTGCTTGGCTGCTGTTATTTCTTGGTACCATAATGTATTCTGGGTCATTTTTTCCCTCCATTCAAATATCCATAGGTCAAAGAGTGAAATCTTGCACCAAAGCACTGGCTACTTTACATGACAAAATACACAAGATTGATAGACTAAGTCAACACTGGGTCATCTGTTTTGTGTGCTCTGGAAGGGGAGCACGTATTGGCCTGCAAAAAAATGTTGCTCCAACACACATGTAGACACAAATTGCATACAGTGGTTCACACAGTTTTGTCCTAGTTTTCCAGCAGACTTTTGGCTGGAATGTGGGTCCCTGAGGCCATGTTTGAGTTTTCTCATTTTTCCACATTATGCTTGGTAGAGTCACACTAATCTGTGACAATGGGCTATATTTGTATAATTGCGCCTACAGATAAATTAAGGTAGTTGAAGTTTTAGCTTCTGACATGGTTTAGATACGAGGCGTGTGTGTACGAGACACTTCATATGATTTTAGTTGAGTGGTCTATTCGTAGAAGGGTGCCAGTTGTTTACCTTGTGTGTGAGGGGTGTGTATTACACGCAGGCCTGAGGTGACCTGACCTATAAACTGTACAGAGACACCACACATCTCAGCAAGCAGAGCAGCGGGAGTATAATTATTCTGGCAACAATCTCATTTGAGATAGAGGGTAACAGATCCCCGAAGCTAAGGCTGCCTCTCACCTTTGCCTGAAGTAGATGCTTGCATCACATGTGTATCTTTGTGTGCATGTGCTTAATGACACTGTGAGAAATCTGAGAAGGGGCTTGCAGCAGGGGAGCACTGACCCCTTTAAAACAGAAATGCAAGCGACTCAGAGACATTATAAACAACAATTTCCAGCCAATGCAGAAAAAGTTTTAACATCAGATTTCGATAATATTATTGACCAAAATATATTGACCTAAAAAAAGAAGAAGAAAGACAGAAAACAGGCTTACAAATCAGTCCAACCACCAGAGCTCAAGTATTCATGTGTTTCACATAGTAAAGCGTGTCTGGAGTTACTCATGAAGGCTACACTTGGGTGTCATGTGTCTGTCTAGAGGTTTTTGCAGGGTGCATGTTGTGTGTGTTGTTCTAAGGTTAAGTGTAAGTGAAGTTTTGCGAAATAACTTGGGACTTTTCAGCATTAGCAGTTCCAGTATTTGCCTTAACTGAGGTTAATAAAGCCTGACAGTAAACTAATCATCCCTAGGTATGTAATGTTCATTGGTCAGTGTCCTCATGATGAGTCTGCCTTTATATCTAAACTTGTCTGATTTGCGGTTTTACCTAATTATATTTGCCTAATTTGTACGTGGATGACAGGATGACACTGTCCCGAGGTCAACACATGCAGCAAGTCTTCTAGTGAACTAAAGAAAAAGAGACTGACGATCACAACGGTGACAGGGGGAAACCACTCTTAAAAATAAAACTAAACTAGTCCAGTTGAACCCAGAAGAACTACCAAGAAGCTCTTGAAATAGGGTTCCTTTGTAGAGTTTTAGAGTTTTGAGAGGACTATGACAAGTAGCAAGGGGGGGGGAGAGAGAAGGAATGAAGGAAGCCAGTTTCGTTGGTGTAGTCGACGGCTCTGGGAAACGGGCCGCGGTGTGCTGGGTGAGCGCAGGGGGTGAAGGAGCAGGGTGGGAGGAAGGGTTAAACTGCAAGACATGACATGATTATGATGGTGGAACATAATATTTTGCAGCAAAGCAGTGTGAGACTCACTTCAGAGCTTAATTTCTAACCATACAGTTGCGGAAAAAATTATGAAACCATCAAAAGTCATCAAAAACACTGGTTATGCAATCAAGTACTAACCCCTGTGTGTATTATGTAACTAAAACAGACAGAAAAGAAAACATGGAATGAATAAAAGCAGTGTTTTTGTCAGTCCAGTGTCAGATATTGATGTAAGAACTTATGTGATTTTGGTTATTATCAAGAAAACCATGAAAAATGACTGCATATCAGCTTTTAAATTAAACTCTTAGGAGCTACTTTTGTTGTTATCATTATATTTGTCCAAACAAATGTACAGTACCTTTAGTTGCGGCAGGCATTAAAATGAACAAAAAATTGAAGAAAACAAGATGGTCTAATAATTTTTTCCGCAACATTATGTTCACATTTTAACTGCTGACAAGCTGATTCTCACTATTTTACCAGTTTAGAACCAAGAGCTGCTTCTGTCATGAGTTTGCGGTAGGATTATTAGGCGTATCAAGACCAAATAAGAGTTTGTGACAGTCATTTAAAAATCACACGAGTGTTGTGTCTGGTCTCTCTAATTTTATAGAGGAAGGAGGAAAAAAGTCTGCACTTGAATCAGCAGTTGGTTGCTCAGGGTTGGCACTAGTGCTAGTGGGGATGCAGACATGTAAACAAGCATTTACAGTGATGTAATGATGGTACGAGAAGTCTCTGTGGTGGCTTTCCAGTCAGAAATGCTTTGTCATTTCTCTCTCACCTTAATGAAAACTATATACGCATGTGGAAAAATGATTGAACGTTATAAAACTTATGTTACTGTTTTTGCCTGTTGTTTGCTTCTGCTTCAGGGTCTGTGTGAATGTCTGTTTGTGTATAGCCCCTGTCTTGTTCTCCCGTCAGGTAACATCCATACAGTCATAAAATCCAACCAATAGGGGAATATTTATCTCTTGTAGATCAACCCAGTACATTCATACTGGATGGCATAGTGCTGAACAGGACAGATTCAGTAAAAAATAAAAGAAAAACTTTTATGAATGAGAATAAGTAAAGCTTTTGTTTTTCCCGTCATTAGTAAAACAAACATACCCATTCCTGCATTCATCACTATCAAAACCACGGTGGATGTTGGAGGCTTTTCGAAATGCTTGGAAATGCAAATTTATCTGGTGGAGTTGGACCAAACAAACTGTCCTTTGACCCAGCTATGGGTCACGACCCATTCTTAAGCATTCAATGCTCTAGCCTGTGGGAAAGTAAACCAGTTCTTACAAGGTTTGCAGTTTGAACCAACTCCAAACCGGTGAAAGCACCGTTCCAGAACTAGTACTAGATTCACGAAAAAGTGGGAGTTTATCTCTATATATAACTTGGTATTTTACAAGTACATATTCTCACAATTTGCAGAGTAGGACACAGATGTTTTCCTGTTTGCCTCATCAGCCAGTATTTCTTTCCCTCCAGAGGCCTCCCACAGCCCCACTGTGAGTGTAGAAAACAGACAACAACACAAGCGCATTCTTGGTTTTGTATTTATAACGTCTGACATATTCTCATCTCAGTGTCAGATAACAGTTTAATCCACTGCCAGCCACTCAGAGCCCAGTATCACTCTGTGTTTTTAGTGACCGGGTGCAGACTCCTCCGCCTTGGCAGGGCCCATTAGAGCTACTGCTGAAAGTTGAGTGATTAAGTCATTTTCACACCTGATCCTGTTTCTATGTGGCTTTATGTGTAGAACATCCAGGTCTTTGTTGGTCCTGTGGACGTGAAGGGCAGTGTGTCTGTCTGTGTGAGTGAGTGAGGGTCCTCAGGTTACTGAAGAGTGAGAACATGCTGTTGTCAACATACTGAGGCAGCACCAAGGAGTCTTGATGTGGTAGCTGCATGTTCATGTTGTGTAATAGGAGTGAACTCCACAGACTCTGTTTTGCCCCTAATGAAACTGTGTTTACTGTGTAATCTCAGCTTCAGTGTACATTGTGGTGATTACGTCCATGTGACGTGTGACCTCTGCCAAACTCTCGTACCAGTCAGCCAGATAAGAGCTGGTAATTGCCTGTTTAGTGTAGATGGACTTGTTACAAAATGCTCTGTGCAATTGCTAATGAAAATATTTGGTTTGATGTTTTAATTTATGAACAGGTAACATGTGGTTTCACACCTGACTGATTTGTTCATTAACTAAAATCTTATTAAAGGTAATTGCAATGACCTAAAGAAAGAAAAGAGCAGCAAGTAGTCTTTGAGTCATCAATGAAGCTACTTGGAAATGTTTGGTTGCTGTAACTTGATGCTGTAGATACTTTTAGTGATCTTATAAGGTATTAGTCTGACACATAGCAAGTAGTCTGTTGGAATAATCTGGAAATGTTTTGTTTCCCTATGCTGTGTGACACAACACCAACCTTTAAACTGAAACTACACACTGAAAATACCAAGTTTTAACAGTTTCACTCTGAAGTTAGGCATGTCTGATTGTTTCTTTGTGTTTTTATTCTTTACTTTTGCATTTATTCATTTCCATGATGGGATTTGCTTCTCTATTTTGCAAGTGTTTCACCAAAACAAGTTCCTCTTGATATTGTTTTGCAAAGTTGTTGCAACCTGATCTTAGCAAAGAAGATCCACTGACGAGTCATTTCCTGTTGCTGTGTAATATTGGTTTCTTCAACTGTCCCGTCTGTTTAGAGGACTATTGGCAGACTGTCTCATTCATTCTAAAGAGAAAAATGAAAGTGATATGAGCTTATGATTGAGCCTTTCATCCTGGAGTCATTCATGTAGATATTGGACCAACTTTTCACAAGCTGTAAATCTTTTAAATGTTTCAACAATAAAAATGACACAGAACAGGACAGTATTGCCTTTATTTGAGCCTTTCTTTTGTCTCAACAACATTCTCTAAAATGTTAGTAAAGTAATGCAAAGGGTGATTATGATAAAATAATGTTATAATGGTTTTATTGTTTTTGAAAGACACACATTATAAAGTAGGAGTGAAGATTTATTTGGAGCAAATCTCCAAATACACAGATACTGGTGCAAACATTAGTAATCACACTGAAAAATCCTCACTTTGGAACTGCTGAACAGGTTCACACACTCACTCCATACATTCACCTGATATACTTTGCCATGCCTGTTGTAAAACGTGCTACAGCTTGTCTTGTCTAGTTGGATATTTCATTCTGACCTTTGCAACCGTTCAGTAGAATTTAAATCAGGTCATTACAGCTTAGGCAACACTCGAGATAACCGTTTTCTCTCTAAATGAACTTAACAGAACTTGGAAGTGTGTTTCACGTCATTGTCTTGTTGCAGGTGAATTTGTTGTTGAAGTATACAGTTGCAAAAAAAAAAAAAAATTGAGATCATCAAAAGTCATCAAAAACAATGGTTATGCAATCAAGTACAAACTCCTGTGTGTATCCTCTGACTAAAACAGACAGAAAAGAAAACATGGAATGTTTAAAAGCACTGTTTTTGTCAGTACAATGTCATAGCTATTGATGTAAGAACTTATGTAATTTTGGTTTTTAATCAAGAAAACCACAAATATAATAACAACAAAAATAGCTGATAAGAGTTTAATTTAAGAGCTGATACTCTTATGAGCTATTTTTGTTCTTATCATTATATTTGTCCAAACAAATGTACCTTTAGTTGTTCCAGGCATTAAAATGAACAAGAAATTGAAGAAAACAAGGGTGGTGTAATAATTTTCTGTGCAACTGTATAATGGTAGTCATGACTAATATCAATGCTGAACCATTAAACTGTTAAAAATGTGTCATTGGATTTAAAGCATTGGTGCATTCAGTCAGTCATACTGTATAAGGTATTTAACCTACATATGTGTGATGAGTTGGCACATTTTCCAAACCTGTTGCAAACAGAATCTCGTTAAGTGGAACTAGACCTGACTGCATATATTTCATCCAGAATGTACAGTTATTGCCTCAGGTGACAGTTGGATGAATACTAAGATGTAGCAATATTGGTACATTTCTATATTTGTTTAGTCAAAATAAATAGTCATATCTAGTTGTTGCATAGTAATATTAGGAACATCCATGTATTTCTCAAAAAAGACTGCAGATTATTTTAGTCTTATTCATCATCATCCATCTACACTAAATTCTCAACTCTAGTTGACAGGGAGGTGTACTATTTTATATCATGAGTGCAGTGCTCATTGCACCATCTTTGTGTCTTTAAATATTTGGTTTAATGACCCCTGTGTTGTTCACCAGTTTTTACACAAATAATTAAAGAAAACTGCCTGATACATGTCTAACCAAATTGTACATGTCAAAACCAAAATCTCTGACTACTTCTCAGGCTATTTTTGTCTCATGCTAAAATGTATGTGCATTTAATTTCTAGTGTACAAGTCACCAGAGTATGAGTCGCTGGGCTTCGAGCTCACTGTGGAGCGGCTGGTTTCCATTGGTTACCCCCAGGAGTTGCTTAGCTTCGTCTATGATCCATCCTTCCCCACCAGGTCAGACCAGTCACACCTGTCACACACTGGGGTCATGAGGTTTTCATGTAATGGGCGTCAGGTTAATGGATAACATCTGTTTTTACTGTATCATCTCTGCATCATCTCCCGCAGTCAATATAAAGCCTTAGTATTTGGTTCACCCATCTTAACTTCAGGATGACTGTGTTGAAAGTTAGCCTAAAAGTGTTGAAATTTTGTCAGCAATAGTCAGAATGGGTAATGATCAAGTGCTATTTGTTTTCGTTGTTTTTGTTTTTATTCTAAAACAATTTCTTTTCTTCAGAGGCCTTGTGTTTGACACCATGTATGGAAACCTGTTAAAGGTTGATGCCTATGGTAATATACTGGTCTGTGTCCATGGATTCAACTTCCTACGAGGGTCAGCCCCCCATTCTTTCTTTAAAAAATAACAAAATATAATGAAGGAATATTTAGCCTTAATCTGGTCAGAGGATTTAATCTTTGTTTTCTTACAGTCCTGAGATCCGTGAGAGGTACCCAAACAAGTTCATCCAGAGAGATGATACCGAGCGTTTTTATATCCTAAACACACTCTTCAACCTCCCAGGTAAGATGTGTGAACACCAAGGAGACTGAAAAGACATGTTATCACTCATAATAGATCTTTTCACAGTTAAATGCCAAATATTGAGTGTCACTGATGGAAGTCTGGTCAAGCTGAATCCATTTTTCTGTATTGATGGCTCTTATCTCACTCTTAACTTCATAGAAACCTACCTCTTCGCTTGCCTAGTGGATTTTTTCTCCAACTGTGACAGATATACGAGGTAAGGAGACTGTTCTATACAGTATGTGTCATGCAACAAGTTTCTGGGCACCGCATGGTGGCACAAAGACAGTTGCAAGCCAAACTGGGTCAAGAGCAAGCCCTGCTGCATGGGAGGGTCCAGGTGTCTCATCTGCTAATCTCAGCTAATTGTCCTAAAATGGAAAGGAAAGGGGAGTCAAAGAACCCTCCTTTTCTCTTGTTGTTTTGTAACAATAATTAATTAATATTTTTAACTAATTGTAGAAAAGCATGAATTCTTATCAGAATGTGAACAGAAATTTAAAAAAAAAACAACAAAAAACCACCATACTAACTCTTTACAAATGAAGTAATAATCTTTTTGTAATAAGGAAATAGAGTGGCCTGTAAATTTGATGAGAATGTAATCTGGAATGGCTGCATGTCCTTTGTCCTCTGAAACCTGGTTGTTGGTCTTTTAGGGGGAGAATGCTTTCCTGTTTGGCTGGGGACCCCTCCAACAAGGGAAGGCTATCCCATTTAAAAGCAAACAAAAAACAAATGTCATGTTTTTGAAAAAGTTTGGTAAAGATGTGGCCTGGCCAACGGCTATGTACGTGTGTGTCTCTGCTCCTCCTCCTCAGCTGTGAAACTGGCTTCAAAGATGGCGACTTATTCATGTCCTATAAGAGCATGTTCCAGGATGTCCGCGACGCTGTCGACTGGGTCCACTTCAAGGTACCATTATTCAGTCTGGCATTGTATTTGTGCTTTAATAATATACATATGATATTTTTAGCACAGAAAAATAATCATACTGTATACCTGGGTTTATTTATTCATTTTAAAGCAGTGCTGGATGATAAAACTGTCAAAATTGGGTTGGCATTTGAGGCAACACATTGAGTAGACCTCAGAAATTCTGAAACAGATCTAAAGTTGCATTCTAGGACACCTCAGTCATCAATACAATACTGAACATATTACAGAGCACACTGCAGATAAACACATTGAATCCATCCATCCATCTTCATCTGTTTATCTGGGTCCGGGTCACAGGCGTCAGCCTGAGCAGAGAGTCCCAGACTTCCCTCTCCTTTGAGGGGGGGGGGGTTTCCCAAAGGGGTTCCCAAAGGGGTTCCCAGGCCAGCTGAGAGATGTAATCCCTCCAGCATGGGGTCTCCTCCCAGTTGGACATGCCCGGAACACCTCACCCAGGAGGTGTCTGGAAGAGACAGAATACATTAAACACAGTACAGCATAAAAATAAAGCATACTTCACATAAGTGATGAACTCTAATCCTGAGGAAAGTTCTGAGATGTCTCAGTAGCAACAATTACCATGTGAACCATAGCCTCACCAATTCTATTCTTTACTAATACCAGTCTACTGCCTAATCCTCTTTAAAAATGAATGTGGAAATGTGTTATGATTAAATTTTGGTGCAGTGTTTGACTGTCATAGTGTACAAGAAGAGTAAGTGCTGAACCAGAAGTAACCTCACTAAAACATAATTAAATACAGGACATGTTTTGAAAAGTTTAATTCTAAAGTCTAAAGTTTAATTCCAGTCTTTAGAGCCAGTATCACCGTTGCTCTCTACACATCCTGTATGAGCCACAGCTAAATACCATGACTCCTCACATGCTCTGCATGGGATGTAACTAATGACGGTTGCTAAGTGTGTTGATTTGTGTTTATTTTTTGGATGTAAAAGTGCACCATCTATTCAAGCCTTGGCAGTAAGTTTTAAATTTAGTTTCCTCATACCTTTTTGCAGGGCACTCTGAAGGAAAAGACGGTTGAGAACTTGGAGAAGTATGTGGTGAAGGATGTAAGTCATTTGCATTCATCAAGGCTGCTGCACAGGCACACCCAGTGCCACAAATTCTTGTTTTGCTCGAGATGCCGAGAGCTTAAGTCCTCGTCCTTTGTGTGTGTCTGTTCCCACCAGGGAAAGCTGCCTCTTCTCCTCAGCCGAATGAATGAAGTTGCCAAGGTCTTCTTGGCTACCAACAGTGACTACAAATACACTGATGTGAGTAAAGGCATGTGGTTAAGACAGAGGCCTTACTATTTAGCTGGAAATAGTCTTCCAATTGCAGTGTAAGGCACTGATGATGACTTAAGTCTGTAGAGTCCTTTGAAAGCATGTCTCAGTATTTCACTGTGAGTCTGTGTTGTGTGTTCACAGAAAATCATGACATACCTGTTTGACTTCCCCCACGGCCCTAAGGTAAATTCATTTCTTTTTCAGCCTTTGGTTTGGCTTGTAAATGTGTTGAACACACAGGTGCAGGTGGAATACATTTTTAATGTTTGTGTGTTCTCATCGACCACAGCCTGGTACATCCCACCGACCCTGGCAGTCCTACTTTGATCTGATTCTGGTAGACGCCAGGAAGCCTTTGTTCTTTGGTGAGGGCACTGTGCTCAGACAAGTCGACACGGTGAGCAGGCACTAAGCACACATCTCTGACAGGAAATGACATTTCTAATAACTACTACACACTCACTTGTCAAGGCTTATTGCAGCTCATTCAGATGTCGTCATTTCTACCTATTTCCAACAGTGTTTAGATCCATGCATGTACAAATGCACAAAACGTCCCGGCAGTACAACTGTTGATTTTAAAGATAGTAAAATTTAATAATTATGAGGGGAATTTGACACTTAAAATCTTACAACTAAAAGTGAAAGTAAGGTGATGACCTATTTATTCAGTGTTTATTAGTGTATGTAACATAAACGGACAAAAGCATTTCTTGCCCATGATATTCTGCAACTTTTAAAATACATAAAACAACAAATATATAAGAACTGTACAAAAATACAAACTGAATTGTAAGTGCAAGCAGAACAAAGTATAGCCAACCTTCAATACAAGTGAAATATGATTAAACAAGTGTCAGTAAAAGTCTAATATCACCTCTATGTGAAGAGAAAAACTGAAAGTGAAAGCTTGTTGAGCATATTTAAGCTCATCGCCTTGTTTCAAAAAACACTCTATTTATTTTTGTGACATTAAAACTTGCTATGCTGTGCTTTTATTAATAAAATATTTCAGACGACAGGGCGTCTGAAGATAGGAACCTACACAGGACCTCTGCAGCATGGTATCGTCTACTCTGGAGGTACGTTGGTTACTTCTCCTGCCGTCCAGTCTTTGGAACTGCTGGTATTGATAGGATTGGTCCATTTTGATGTTGCACCGTCCCTGTCCACCAGGTTCCTCGGATATTGTGTGTGACTTGCTGGGGGCCAAGGGGAAAGACATCGTCTACATCGGGGACCATATCTTCGGAGACATCCTCAAGTCCAAGAAACGGCAGGGGTGGAGGACATTCCTGGTGATTCCTGAGCTGGCCCAGGAGCTGCACGTCTGGACCGACAAGAGCTGTGAGTCTGGGTTTCTATTCACAAATGTGTGCATATGCCAGGGCTGGGCAGTGCCACACCTTTAGAATCAAGAAACGTTATTATCCACAATGGGCTATTCTCTGTGCAGCCAGCAGTAAAACATTGACAAAAGACACCACACAACATGATTTATAAAAAAAACAAAAAACAGATCAGACAATTTAAATACGGTAATTAAATTATAAAGGAATATTTAAAATGTCAATAAACCAATAAAGGAGTTTTTAATGTCTGTTTGTCCTGCATTTAGGCAAACTCAACCTTTGCTCTGACAGGAACCGCTTGAACTCAAGAGCTGTCAGAGGGGTGGGGGTTTGCTAGGATCTGTTCTGCTCTCGTCAGGGTTCCAGCCCTGAGCAGAGTGTGGAAGTCATTTAGATTCATGTTGGTAATTATGCAACACAGCTTCACAACACTCTGCAGTCTAGATTAACTTTTAAGTACGATGATTTTTTTTTTCAAACAAGGCACAGAATGAAATATTATTGTTAATACAGATAGAATTCAAAGAGGCATTATGTAGCCTTTTTTATGTGCCAGTGTTTGCATTTGTGTTGTCACTATCCATTTCATGAACTGAGAATATGTCTGCACTTCTGATAATGGTGTTTAACCACAGAACATTCTGTCTTGAGCCCTTGATTTTGCAAAATCATCAGTATAAAACCAGAATTACTGCTCAGTCGGGCATATGTAACCACAACAGCTGAGTTACCACAGTAATATGAACTCATTTAAACCCTTACTTAGCTATGATCAGCAGAAAGAAACACATGACATAAAGAGATGGACAAAATGCGGTTTTAAAAAAAAAAAGCATTTGTAGTGCTGACAGATTTTAATATACTCAATATTCTAACAACCTTAATTTTTAATGTTTCTCTGTAAAATACTGTAATTATACCCTCCCTCACCTTGATTAAAGGTTTAGTGTGTATGATTTGGAGTCATTTAGGGGGAATCTGTTCACAGATATAGTACTCAATGTTCAGAATGCATTTTTATTGGTATTTTATTATCAGAAAAATAAACATTGTTATATTTTCCTTTCCTTATCATATAATGGGTTTTTATATCAGTCTCTTCAATCACGTAGTCCACACTGTTTTTACAGCAGCTGTGAACAGTTTGTCCTTTTCTTTTTTGGTATCTGGTATTCACTGTTAAGCTCCTTTACTGTCATGTATTTTGTTTTATTGTACCACAGTTATTATCCCCTTAACCAATCAGACAAACTAAATATAGTACATGAAAGTCCTTTTTGATTTTTTTTTTTTTTGCGTTATTTTACTTTTTGTTTTGTTTTGTGGCACCATCCAGGAACTAACCAAACAACCCAAAGAACATTTGCCCCTTTTCCAGAATGATAGTGGAAGTAAATCTTATCTGTGCAGTTTGGCTAACTCTGAGGTGTGATGCTGCAACAGTTGCAAAATAGTGTTGTTACAGAGGTGCATTTGGTGGAACGTACAGCGTTCTTAGGGGTGCTTGGAATCCTTGAGAATGCTTGAAATTCAATGTTGTGTTTTGAAAGTCTGGAAAGTGTTTGAATTTTAGTTTAAGTGCTTGAAAACGCTTCCAATTATTTAGAATTCTGTGATTTGATTAATTTATATTATTTTTAATATTAATTCTGCTAAGTTCCATAGCAAGCCAAAGCTACTTACAGAGGCACGAAACATTTTGAAAAATAAAACTTTGTGTCAAAAAAGAAAATTATCAGGTGTTGACTCCAGGTACATTTAAAATTTTCTTACACTTATTTTTCATTAGTTATTTATCATTTTATCGTACAGAACATAATAAACAACAATCAGCATCAGATAACAGTCACAGTCTAATAATAATGACAATTCAGGTTACAGTCATGAAATACCAAGTTATCCAATAAATTGTTAGAGCAGCAGTCCAAAAGAGACCTCACAGGACCACAAGACAAACCACCCATTAAAAGCCTTTAAAGAAAGACTCCAGGTACATTTTAATCTTAATTGTTTGCTCGGTGCCTGAAGAATGCTTCTCTTTTTTGATAAAACTTTGTTAAAACTAGATTTTGCTGTTATGAAACATAATTTCAGATGTTTTTAGCTTCATACAATGTGCATCATTGTTATAAAAAAGTGACAAAAATTATCATGTATTCTTGTAGATATGTATTTTACCCCAGCAACAAGGTGCTGTGCCGGGAAATGTGAAAATTACCCTTAAAAGTGCTTAAAATATGGCTTTGAAATATGTGTATGAACCCTGAAAATATATGCACGAGGAAGCAGTTCATGGTATTAAAATGTAAAAGCCTGTCAAACAAAACCACACATAAAAAGAAATGTTTGTGTCAAGAGTTGTCATTTTACTTGCAGTGAATCAGAATAGTTGAAATCTATAACTTCACTCCTAGATGCCCCAACCTTTAAAATGAATATTACTCTAACAGGAAACTTTCAGCAAACACCTGTCTTAGAAAAACAGCTAAACTCTTTTCAAAAAAGTCAAAAGTACAGTACATATGCCAAATGAGATAAATGTGATCCACAGATCAATGAGTCTACACCTGAAACTAGATGGGCATAGATTCACCCTCGTGTCCTCTTCTGTTTTCTAGCTTTATTCGAGGAACTGCAGGGCTTGGACATTTTCCTGGCAGAACTCTACAAGTGAGTAATGTGCCCTTTGGCCTCTCTTCCACACAACGCACCTCCCTCCTCCTCCTCCATTACCATCTCTAGCACCAGTCTTTGCTCTCAGCAGTTGCAGCGTCTGTTTGCATTCACGTGAGAGTGACCGGGTCAATAGGGTAAAGTCTAAAGGGTCGCCTGTTGCCGGCCGCCTGATAACCGGGTTTGCTAATGTTATTTATAGCCTGGCCCGACTCTGTGTTGCGCCACCTCTTTGACACATCACCTTTCAGCAGACTGATATCAATATCCTTCCCTCCCCCACGTTCTCTTATCCTCGTCGTCTTTCTCGGCGTCCTTCCTCAGGCATCTGGACAGCAGCAGCAACGAGAGGCCAGACATCAGCACTATTCAGAGAAGAGTCAAGGTACGGTTTCTATCTACTCTGTTTCTATGACAACAGAGGACCTGTCCGCCTGCTGTGAACACTCACAATGTGTTTATGACCTAGTTATCAGTGCCCACATATGCAGTATTTTTCATGCGCCCGCTTAAGTCTAATCATTTAAGAATGCTGAAGTGATACTGTACTGAAAAAGATCTCCTACACTATCCAGCAGTATGAATGAAAAACCACACCCAACAGCAAACAAAAGGCACTGATTAGGGTTGGACTAGTAAGTCTTTAAAAATAGATCCTCACATTATTATGTTGTGTCATGTTGCTCATGCCAACAGCATGAGCAACATGACATGGTCGGCAACATAACATCAAAGCAGTTGGTCACAATAATGAGACAAAGCAGAGCCAGAGCAGATGGCATCAAACACTTTGAAATCCTCAGTTGTATTTCAAGAGTATTTCTGGAGCAGAACTTCCACTGTCATCCTGGAGGCACAAGGAGAAACCCCTGAAGAACTGAGTAACCACAGACTTCAGGCTGGTCATAGGTGAACTGTTGAACAGGATGGAGGATGCTGTGGAGTTCATAACACTGGGAATTAATCCATACATACTTAATCAGAAACACCAAAAACACTGTAGCACTAATCATCCATCCAAGTAGTACACAGATGTCCTATGAAGTAGATACTAACATCAGTTAAATGTAAAAGTAGACAGTAACGTATTTGTGGCCCAATTTGACCAGGCAACACCAGTAAAATAATATTATACTAGCCAATAAATTCACAGAACTTTCATGAAAATGAAAATGTTTACATCAATAAACTTAAAAAAAAAAAAAAGTAAATAACATGAACAACCATTAACAACCTGAAATTTGTTAAATAAGTGTTTGGTTTTGAGTTCAGTTAGTTTGCTTATTCACTCATTTCAAGTATTAAACATTTGTGCAGGACACAATGTTTGAAAAACCGAAAGAGTTAGAAAAGGAAGAGGCTGAAGCCTAAGCTCATTCTGCCTACCCCCTTATTCATATCACCAAACAAAATGAAATAAAATAACTACCAGTGCCTTTTGTTTAGTAACAATAGCAACAACAAAAACAAAACAATTCAATAGTTTGATTAGTGGAAAATTAATATTCATATTCTTCATATGTTTTTGTGACATTTCTTTTAAACATAGTTTTAAACATAATATTGTACAGTCTTTTATCCTTCCTCTTGTGTTCTTTCTGTTTCCATCTCTCATATTAACAGATTGAGTTTGACCCATGTCTTAGATCTGCCTTAAAATACACTAAAATCAATTATCCATCATCCAATTTGTTTCTCATCTCTTGATTACCTTTTTATTCTTCCTTATCCATGAAACAAATATTGGTTTTAATATTTTTTGATGTGTACCTCTGGGCCCTTTTTGTCAGTACACCCCTGGATGTGCATCTGACAGTTACCAACTCTACAGTGAATTGACCTCACATGTGTGGACATGCCCGTCTTTGCTTGTTTTGTTTTGTGCAGGTATGCTGATAACACGGCTAAATGAGAATCTTAAAAGTTCACATGATAGTTAGAGGAACTGGAGTCAGTGTGTTGGCTAACAGTCCACTTATGATTTCAGTTTGGGCTTTAATTATTGCTTTCTGATCGTATTTTTATAACTGGGTCCAAACCAATCCTAACAACACAAAGGTCAGAATTTCAACCAGAGCATTTATAATTTAGTGAAAACATTTTTTTCCCATTATTTAGTTGAAATAGAGGTTCCTAAGAAAGACAAAAAGCCTTGATGCAATTAACAAATTTTATATGGTTGTTTTATGCATTTAAACCCTGAAATGGGTCTGTGTCGACCCTAACACAAAAGGAAGGTTAACTCAGGATTTAACTTGTTTCAAACATTTACTCCAACAACAGAAAGACAAAATTGCTTCATATTTGTTCTAACATCAGGGTTTTTGAACACAATACAGCCTCTGAAATTCTAAACACTTTCCCGCATTTTAAACAAGTGCAATTTTGTCATTTACACATGTTCATTACCAACTTACAGATCACAGTGGATTCACAAAAGCACAAAATATTTGGTAACCAGCATAATATTATTAAAATTTTAGTTTTGAATTTGCAGTTATCCCTATTTGCAGGTTATTATGCTATTATTTTTCTGGTCTAGCCTGTTTGGGCTGTATGTGGCCCCTGAACTCAAATGAGTTTGACACCGTTGACTGGTAACGTTTTCAGTGTAATTCTTCCACTGTTGCTGCTTTTTTTTTTTTTTTTTTTAGTCCTCACATATGGTCCCTAAAAAGTCATAGACATAAACCACTTGAATGACACCACTTTGTACAGAAAGGAGACACAAGGCCTTTTTCATGGGCTTGGTCATTGTTCCACTGCACAAACCAGCCCATTCACTGAGGTGGGGGCTCTTCCTTCTACAGATTTGGAGTTGGAGGACCTCACTTCTACATCAATAAGACCAGAAACTCCTTTGTTCCTTGTGCAGTGGGTCTGATGAATCTGCACATGAACGTTGGTCTTATATTATTGTAAATTGTGTAGTTAAGTCCTTTTTTTTTGTTTGTGCTCTTTCTTATCTTGTGCCTCTGACTATGAGTCTGGGATCATGAAATGATGGAACTGAAACCGTTTTGTAAACATTATCCTCACCAGTGTCTCCTTCCTTCCCTTCAGAAAGTCACTCATGACATGGACATGTGCTATGGCATGATGGGTAGCCTATTCCGCAGCGGATCCCGGCAGACCCTCTTTGCTTCCCAAGTCATGCGTTATGCAGACCTGTACGCAGCATCCTTCATCAACCTGCTGTACTACCCCTTCAGCTACCTCTTCAGAGCTGCACATGTACTGGTAAGTATCTGCAAGGAAAGGCAGTGAGTGGAATGTTCTCGCATAGTCAGACCTACTTTATGTCCACACTTGGATTAAGGTCTGACTAAACCTATCATCACTGTGAAATCCTGCTTGTATTTCATTTATCAGATTAATCATAGTTGTCAAGAGCGGCACAAAGCCAGGACTGCAGTGGTGGAACATTTGTGGGGGGCGAGCCCTGGCGTTTCAAAGGCTAAAACCTCACAGAAGGCAACACCAGGCCTGTCTTTAGTAAGGCAAGGCAGATCTATGTGTGTTGCACAAGTCATACACAGGGCAATTCACAGTGCTTTACAAAATGGAACAGAGTCAAACATACGATTATAATTAAAAAAGAATCAATAAAACATAAGTGAGTCAGTGGGGGTGCTCTTTGCATGTTCTTCCCATTTCTGTGTTGGTTCTGCCATTCAAAATAACAGTGTCCAGACTAGGGCTGGGAAAAATTTGATTTAATTGAAAAATTGAATTTGTAGATCACATTGATTTTATTTTTAGAAAATCGATTTACTTACCACGCTTAAAATATAGGTATTTTTAAAGATAGAGAGCAGCTCATGCCCAAGAAAGGTTCCACAACTTCAGTCATTTGGAATTGGTTTGAATTTGTGGCATCTGATACGGAACAGGCAAATCCTTGCTGTAAAATAAGTGAGGTTGCACGGTGTCACTTTGTTGAAACCGATGACTGCCTTTGCTTTTTTAAGGTCTGTCTCAATGCACTTAAACTGAAAACAGTAAAGTTAATGTTTTTTCAGTATATTTGCAATCTGTACTTGTGTTGTTTTAAATAGGGGATTAAAAATCGAAATCGAAGTTTTTATGAAAAAAATCTGAGATTTTCTTTTTAGGCTATGTCACCCAGCCCTAGTCCAGACTGGGTTCTGCCTTGGATTGACTGGTGCCTACTCATTAACGCACAGACACGGGCAGATTTCACATTTGGAGATTTGACTGTGTTGTGGCACACTTCACACATCACTCGGTGTCAATGACCTGCTCAAGGAGATTTCTCAACTTTCAGGCTTAACCATTGCTGGCAGGTTCTTACTTAACTCTTTCCCCGCCATCATGTGAATGACTTTCCTCAGTCCAAACACAAAAAAGGACCGGTTATAAAGTTTTCCAACTGAACGTAAGAGGAGCATACACAGTTTCAGAAGAATTAAAGATGATTATGGACACAGACTCCAACAATTCACGGTATGATGAACCTTCAGAAGAACTGTTTAGAGACCGCAACGGAGAAATAGGAGGTGAGGGAGACCCGGACACAGATGAGGGAGACAAGGGAGTGAGGAAAAGAGACCACAGACAGGAGGAAGACACTCTGAATCTGTGACGTAAATATTCTGATGCTTACTGTTGAGTGAAAGTTGTAGGAACAAGTCCGTCCGTCCAGTCCAGGGAGAATCCCATATTTGTATCAGGGATTGAGATGAACAGAATTCAAATCAATGGACGAGTCTTCTGTATTGAATCGTGTTGACAGTGAGTGTGAACTCACACTGTCTAAAAGATGAACACTAGACATCCTTTGTCTTGTTCCACATCTGCTTGTCTGTCTTTTCCTTGAATGTCCACTATAAATGTCTTAAATGACAGACTGAAGTTCCGTAGGGTGCCACCAGATAAAATTGCTTAAGCGAAATTGATCAATTTCATATCAATCCAACATTGACAAAGACAAAAGCAAAGGGAATTTTATCCATACATTTTATGTTTTAGTTTTGTAAGGACACAATACAGTTTCAGTTAGTTTTTTCTTTTGATTATAGTTTTTTAATATTTATCTCAGTTGTTTCAATTATAGTTTTCGTCATTTCGTTCATTTTCATTTACAATAATAACCTTGAACTGTTGTTTTTGATGACTTTTGATGATAATTTTTTCCACAACTGTATGTTATGTCAGTAATTTTATCGTAACTTTTTGGAAAGTTACAGTGAAATAAAGTCAAAAGTGTAAACTGTTGAATAAAACTGTTGAAACCACATTGAAGCAGCTTGTAAACTCAGGGAAAAGGAAATGGGTATATTGAGTATGTGGGTTGTGAAACATGTTAGTCCCCACTCAGAGTCTTCATGCCGTCTCTTATTTCACGCCCTTGCCCTGTCCTTTGTTCTCTGCAGATGCCCCATGAGTCGACGGTGGAACACGCTCACGTTGACATCGATGCAGAGTCGCCGCTGGCAACACGCAACCGCAGCCACTGCAGTGACTGCAAGGACCTGGACTGCAAACGTAACCAGCTGACCCGCTCCTTTAGCGAGATCAAACCTCCCAACCTGTTCCCCCAGACTCCACAGGAGATCACCCATTGCCACGACGAGGATGATGATGAGGAGGAAGAGGAGGAGGAGGAGGAAGAGGAGGAAGAATAAGCTAGACTCTGAGCAGGAGGAGGGCCACGTTCCTTGTACTTTTTTTTTTTTTCCCAGTAGAATCGTATAGTGATCTCCCTCAAAGTGAAGCAGGGAGAAAAAACATCTCCAGTGTGTGTGGGTGTGTATGTGTCAATACTGTACACACACACACACACACACACACACACACACAAGAGATTTTTACAGAAAGTGTAAAGGACCAGTATCGAGGCAGATCATATGACTCCGATGACTGTATGCATGCTTGGTCCTCTAAAGCCAACCTTTCTACAGTAGCTTCTTTAAGAAAACATGTCATGCTTTTGTTTAAATTGATTTGATTTGATTTGATTTGTGTATTATTTGTTTTTTCAGACAGACATGCATCAGGCCCGAGGGCGGATCGAACTGCCACATTTACTCAGTAGTCCATCAGACGCAGTCACACATTATGCACATTATTATCGAACGTTTTTAGTTACGATGCACACATTACAGCCGCAGATTTGCTTTTTTTTATGCAACTTGGGAACAACATTCACTGTTTCATTTATTTTGTTCGACTTGTGTCTTGTTTTCTGTCGTTCGCGAGGAGTAACTTGAATGTGAGGGAAGGAAGTGTGTGTTTCTGTGCATGTGTATCTGCCAAAGTAGACGCACTCAGACTCCGTAGCATCCTGAGTGACGCTAAGATAAGGAAACCCAAGCACAATCCTGCGTCGAGCTGATCACTGACTGCGTACTTTAGAATTTTTTTTGGAAGTTGTGAGTAGAGAGAATGTTGTGGTACATGGGTGGTTTTTGAACTGACATTTTGAAAAGTGTTACCAGGCAACTCTGAGGACAGAGTTCTGTAACTGTACATTATGCTGATCGTCTCTATGACAACATACAGTAATGTTTCTGTAAATAGGCGTCAGGTGAACGGGCCACATGCAGCTAACATGCAGTATTCTGTCAGCTTGGTTAGTCGGGCAGATGAAACTTGAGTATTTCATTTCAATACTGTTTGTTTTTGTGTTTGTGTCGCGGGTGGAGAGGCCGTTTTCATGAGCTCTGTGGAGGTTTTAAGCAGTGTGACGTGATTTTTGTGAGTATAAGGAAGCGGATGTCTAGGTGTATCTGGCTCCCGTCTGCGATAAGCTCCTTTTTAGCGCATCTCTCTGGTTTCAGAGTTTGGCTGGGATTATTCCCACGCTGATCCACAGGCATTGGTTTTGTCCTCAGTGAGGGAAACTATTGGACAGAGTGTATGCGAATGCACAGTATTTCTTCTGATCGGCCTCTGAGCACTATGAAGTCACCATTTAGGAACTTCACAGGCTGACAAAAGACAAGATGATTGAACTTCACCTCAGTATCACAGAGATGTGTTACAGTTGTACCCTATACCGAAACTTCAGAATTTGTGATTCTTTGGCCATTTTTTAGGAGAATATGAGTGATAATACAAAAAATACTGGTGGTTAGTGGTTGGATGAAGCCATTTATCATCAAACAAATGCGTTGGTTCTTTTTAAATCGTACTAACAACATAAACTATCCAAATTGACCCGGTTCCAAAGTTTACATACCCTAGTTCTTCATACTCTGTATTGGCCCCGCCCCTTTAACATCAATGACAGCTTCAAGTCTTTTGTGGTTGTTGTAGATGAGTCATGTTAGTTTCTCAAATGGTAAAGCTTGGTAAAACACCTTCAGTTATTTGAGATTTGGGGGTTTTCTTGCCTGAACTGCATGTTTGAGACCTTCACAAAGTGTCTCAATGATGCTGAGGTCAGGAGACTGAGGTGGACACTCCAAAACTCGACTTGTCCTTGTGTTTTGGGGTCATTGTCGTTTTGGAACATCCAAGACCGTCCCATGAACATTCTGTAAGGGTATGTAAACTTATGAGCACAACTGTATTTGTACGTGTTAAAATGCATCAGTGTTGGTTTTCAGATAAGGTCGGCTGGGATATTTTAGTAATTGTAATTTTATTTTTTAAAAAACATTAAGTTGACGACCCCCCCCCCCCGTTTGTCCTGATATGTTGTAAACATCTTGTACGTGTTGAATTGGCCTTTGCTCTGGGCCACAAAAGGGAAGAAAAACTGTCTGCTTTTTGCATATTTAGAGTTTGGCTTGATGTGAAGTGGAGACAGATGTTTATTTACAACTCTGTGTGACAACTCTGGACAGAACCGTGTTGAATATTATAAAAACATATTAGACCTGTTTGTTATCTTTGTTTTTCTGTACAAATGAGATATTTGTATTCTTAATTTTTTGTTTATCAAACATATATTAACTGGATATGCTACATGGGGCAGCTGCGTTGCTAATAAGAACTAGGTGTCTTTTCTTTGCATCATTTGCCTATGCATGTGAAAGTATCAAACATATCTGTTCTGCCCGGGTTATGGCCACACTGGTTTTTCTTCTGTGTGGACGGCATCATTTTCAGAAGGAAGCTTTATGTCATTGTAGTTTACACAGTGGAAAATAACTGTACAAATAAACGACTACAATGAAGGGAAATAGCATGTTAAGTACTGTAACAAAGAAGTTACACGTAATCGACACCATAGGAGTTATTTTTATTTTTCTAAGCTAGTCTTTTTTAACGGTCTTGGTTTACATAAGTGTAAATAGACCTTTCCATTTCCTTGTCATTTCCCTTCCCAAAACACCTTATTTGTTAACTTTTAACACACAACAGAACTTTGTTGCTCAGACTGTGAACTAAGCGAGTTCTGGTGAACAGGTTATAGCGTTGTAGTACAGTTTGATCCATTACTGTAATTCCCAGAATGCATTAACATTAACACAAGGTGACAAAACAAGACACCTTCCATTTTCTAAATTAAACTGTTCTTTAGTTTTATGTCATCATGTCCCTCTGAAAAGTGTTTGTTTCCTAATTTCATCTTACAGACTGTATAATAATAATAATAATAATTAAGAAAAAAAATGACATAAAAATGTAGAATAAAGATAGTTTTTCATAACCTGGTGTTGTTTGTGTTTGAATGTGAAGGAGACGTTGTGGATATGTACCGTTTGTGTGGATGGATCGTGGTTCCAAACTGCACAAAGGGGATTGTTTGCTTGATGAAAGTAAATGGTTGGCTGGGCCCACTGTAGACTTTAATTATGTCTGTTATTGATTCATGAATTCATTAACCTTTAACTGTTGGTTACATGTATACAACATGGGATACATTTATGCATCATAAAGGAGTGAAACAACAGCAGAATCACCTTCTGATTCAGCGTTTGGCCTTAGTCCAACCTGCAGAGACTTCATAAATGACAAACGTCAAAAAGAAATAACTGAGTTGATCATTAGTGTTAAAATAATGCTTCTGAGTGTATCCTCTAGCTCTGTCAGCTGCTGTTTTTAGTCCAACATTCCGAAGATTCGATGGATCATTGGAATCGGCTGTTGTCCGTCCGTCGTCCATCTGTAAACAATTGTTCTCCAAAACCCTCAGCCAGAACAGTGTGATGTTTGTTGTGGAACATCTTCAGGGTAAGATCTACCAAGTTTGTTCAAAGAATTGGGAAATATAGATTTTAAATTTTTTTTTAATGAATTTTGGAAGCTTTACAAAACCCCATTGGTTTATAATGGGACACATTTCAAAGTGCTCCGACTTCATAACAGTTGAAGCAGGGCCATTTCTTACTTCTTGGGGGCCCTAAGCAAGATGCTGTTTGGGAACCCCTAGATTGTCAAACTACGATGAAGAGATTCCTTACCCTTTAGATCAGGGGCCTCAAACTCACTTAGTTCAGGGGCCACATTCAGCCAAATTTGACCTGAAGCGGGCCGCACCAAAAAAATACCATAATTATATATAAATAATGACAACTCCAAACTTCCCTCTGTGTTTTAGAGCAAAAACAGTAAAAT
>JAPTGZ010000001.1:22891306-22909396 GCA_029814645.1 Fowleria isostigma | reverse complement strand
TCCATCCATCCATCCATCCATCCATCCATCCATCCATCCATCCATCCATCCATCCATCCATCCATCCATCCATCAAAGCCTAGCCTGAGAATCTCCACCCAGGCCTACAGAGACTAAGCCATGTGCTCTTTTCCACCATTCCCAGCTTATTTATGGAATGCAGCTTTGTCATATTTTTCCATAGCGCAATTTTCCCCTATAAATAGGCACGTAAGGCTCCAAGAGTTGGGGTGGGAGTATGAGGGGTCAGTATCTGTTGTGGACACTCATCATTGCCCCCCCTCCCTGACTCACCCTCCTCCTATTTTTCCAAATATTTGAGCAATGACAAATATAGTGCAATGTTAGGGTGATGGGAACCGATTAGATAGCCTTTCTTCTAAATCTACCTCCAGTGAAAAAAAAAAAAAAAGCAGCAGAGTTTCCAGCCATTCTGACCCATTTTTCCACTGACATGAACAACCCAACGCTGGTTACATGCTGACTATTTACAGCTTCTTCATTTACAAACAGGCAGACAGAAGACACAGCCAGTAGAATAACATGAGTCTGCAGCTTGGCCTGTGTCATCTGAGGATGTTAGTGTTTGTATATGTAAGTGCAAGTGTGTAAAATAGATAAATGGGATGCTTATTGAGGTTCTGAAAATATTACTGTAAGAGAATGCATTCATCTTTATCAGTATGGGTGCTTAAGGGGTAAGCACAGCTGTAGCAATAAAGAAGGCTGTGGAAACTGTGAAGAAATCCTACTGATGATGTTTACTTGAATAATCTCACTTATTTTTGACAGACTACACATTTATTGCAAGTACAAGGGAGTATGTTTTTTTCTTAATGCTAATCACCTCTCAATAAGAATGAATTGTATACAAAAATGTAACCGCAAACCCACTAAAAAATGTGCTGTTTGGGGTTGAATAAGTATAATTTAAACAGCTTTAAAAAAAACAAAAAAGTTTTCCAGTGATAATGGTTTACTACGGTTGCCAAGATTACATTTTTACCGGTGTTTGTCTAGCATCCATAACTTTGTTTTTTGTGAGTTCCATGTCAAAATTGGGAAATATCCTCAAAATTCAGTCAAATCACTACCACATACATGTATTCTGTTAAGATGTAGTAAGATATCTAGTGAGTTGTCTAAATGGTGTCAAAGATTAGTGTCATGAAAATACTAGTGTAATTACAGAATGCCACGCATGTTCAATACAAATTTCTCTGTTTTGTTTTTTCCATGAACAACACATGTTCCCCTCACCGGTGACTAAAGGGTGTTTTCAGACTGGGTATCCAAGTCTGTATCCGAGTACGCTGCACCCCAAAGTTTGCTTAATTTTATCAATGTGAATTCAAACGTTCCATGTGCGGTTACCATACCAGAGTACAGCTGAGAAAGTAGTCCTAGATATGGTCTAGGGCTGCACAATATTGGAAAAGACTGACACTGCAATTTTTTTAACCCTCCGATATGTATTGCGATATGAAAAAATACTCAGGAGGATATAATAGTTGTTTGATACCGACATAGCTGGTCAAACAAATTAGTTATTTTACTTCTCGTTGTGGCAACAGGTGCAAGGCCCTATCGACACAGAACACATGTTTCAATATCATCCTTCTTGTAGCCAAAATAATTCCGAATAACTAACATTGATTTTCTTTTTTGACACTAAGTCAGGGGCGTGGTCTGCTTTGGTAAACTGAATAAGAACGACTGTGATTCGTGGATCACTGTGACTAGAGTGTGTGTTAGGTACCCTTGAAATTAGATGAGAATGCGTTGAGTTCATTTGCCTCCCGCATTGCAGGACTTGCGATGTAACTTGTGCACACGTACATCGCGACGGCGATGCTCAAATGATATGTATATTGTGCAGTTCTAGTATGGACTGCATGGATTCCAGTATGGAATGTTGCAGTATGACAGAAATCTGTACCCGAGACCGGAAGTGACACAATCACCACAAGACCATAGACGACGTGAAAGTACCCTATTCAGCCATTGTTGAAGCATGGGCTCGCCTTATCGACCAAAACACTCGGTGATATATCAGAGAAACAAAGGTTGCTCTTCTTTGCCTCAAACAGGCTAACAAATAGAAAAGTATTGCCTGTCTTGCTGCCTTTGCAGAAAAATGAACAGACCGGTCGCTTGGTTGATGACATAAACGTTTGTAACTTCCGCGTTTGTTAGATAGCTACAGAATTCCTTCCACACCGCCACCTACTGTTAAAAGATTAACTTCTTTTCTCTTTGTTTTAGTATTTTTTACCTCAGTTGATTAGAGTTTTGATAGTTTTTTTGTTTTTGTTTTGTTAGTTTAGACTGGTGTGACCAACTGAGCCATAGTTTATCGCAAATTAAAAACATGCAACATCAGCAACATGTGGCGACAACGTCATTGTTTTGCATCAGTTAAAACGCAACATGACATTGTGATAAACATAAGTTTGTCTTTACAAATAAACCAAAAGAGAGGCTGGTATCTGACGAGCTGTGAGCAGTTTATTGATCAAATCCAACAACAAGGAGATCACATTTCAGTAGAGGTAGAAGAGGTGATACACGTGGTAAATAAACTGTCTCAGAGTCAGGCCTCAAATATTATTGTGTTTTTTGTGGTGCCAACAAGAGAACACACAGCAGACTTTATCTCAAAAACTAAACTAGCTAAAACCGCAGTGCTATGGTAACATTTCGGATTTAAGGCTGGCAAAGAGATTAGCTGAAAAATGCCGAGGAGGCAACATGTCAAGTGCGACACCTAGTGGTAAAATCTATTATACCGGTTCAGTGTCTGGGTTAATATGAAACCAGTTTTTACACTGATCCAACCCTAATAAAACTGCTTTTGCGTCATATTCTTAATATTCAGTAGTTTCTTTTTAAAATCTATGTGTGGCTTGAAATTTACAAATATCTGAAATTATAGCATTCAGTTTCAAAAAATAATACAATAATGTTAGCACAAAGTTGATGTAAAAAACTATCCTGTGTGTTTAATTATCAAGATTATCAAAAGGTTTGCATCAACAACTATATTAATTGAGAGCAAGTATAAAAATAATGTGTTTGAAGCAGCACAAAGTTGCTTTAAATGCGTGTGACGTCAAGCGGTGCAATGTTTTTGTGATGGACTGCTGGTTTGGCCCTTCAGGCTTGGCCAACCTTTGGGTCAAACAATACATATGGCATGATATAGACTAATCAGGGTAAGTCAAAGAAGTTAAATCTGCTCATAGCTCCAAACCGTCATTAAGGGGCCTTGGTCACAAGATCATTCTGCTGCTACTAGCCAGTGGTGTGCACTACATGCACACATACAGTACAGCCACACACACACACACTGCTGGAATGACATTGTTGTTCATTCAGAGAAGCAGCTTGCTGTCGTAGCTGGCTGCGCTTGTTGTTGAAAGGTCCCCTGGGTGGAGATTCCTTTGGGCCTCAGTCATAAGGAGCAGCATCAATGGGAAACCAGTGGGGATAAATGAATGGGCCTGCGGTCAGGTGCTGCTCTGTTATGCAAGTGTTGCAACTACTAAATAGCGAGCATATCACACAACGATGACAACGAATGGGGGTGTACCAATGAGTCATATTCTCATTATTACCATTAGGGACAATATTATATGAGAGACTAAAACTGCTTAGACCAAGATAAGAGGGTACTAAAACCTAGACAAGACCAAGGTTTTGAAGAATGAGACTAAGACAACACCAAGATTAAGACCAGAGACACAGAAAAGGAATTATGGGAAACAGATTTCATAATTTTTACACAGATTGTGTTAAGATGTGACCACAGCAGTTATTTTTGTTGTAAACACACTGAAATTACCATCACCTTGAGGGTGGTTCCAGTGTGTGAGAGCTGGAGAAAGGTATATCCACTGAAAAGTGACTGTGTTCGCAAAGAAGTCAAACATTGTACAGGAAATTCAGTTATATCCCAGCAGGTGTGTTCTTGACTGAGCCTGAAATATAATCAAAGACCATTTTCTCTAGTTTACAGGGATTCATTAGGAAACTAATTAATGACTGACAGTGGGTTTTTACATTTTACTACATTTTATTCAAGTGAATGTTTTTATGCACCAGCAATTTTTATGTGACCACTGTCTTGTATCTCACTTTGTTTCATCATTGCTGTTTGTTATTGTCAAATTGTTGTTGTTTTAATTGCTACAACAGAAACACTCCCCCACCCACACCCCCCCGAATCTTGATACTTCATATCCTAGAGCAGTATCAAACTGGAAAAAATTTTTAATTAACCATTACCCATCTTTAACATTACTTGCTTCACTTGGCAAGTACTTCTACACGTGTCCATGCACTACTTACAGTGTATTTAGCTGCTTGAAAGTATGGTAAAAAATATTGTAAATATAAACCAGTATTGACTGATAGATGTTTTTTTTTTAGATCAGTCTTTTTTTTTTATATGTTTTTTTGTGGCACTGATTTATTGTACAGGTAATACACTAAGTGTTAAGTTAGTCAGTGTATTAGTCAATAAGTAACCTACCTCATATAACCCCAAAACTATCCCTTTACATATTAGGTTGGTGTTTGGAGGTGTTAGTCCAGCTTAGTATAAGATGGAAAGAACAGAAAAACATAAAAAACATGGAAAAACAGCTAATACGTGTCACATTTATGTGTGTAAATACAATAACGACTGCCACTCACTAATTAAACTGTAGTGACAATTTGCCGTTTTAAATGGGTGTTACAGACCTGGTTTGTAAGATTTTGGAGGAATTAGTGAGACCTAGTTGCATAAATAACATATAACATTCAGAATTCTGTTTTCATGAGTGCAGAATCACATGAAAATGAGAGTTGTATGAGTTGTTTACATCTACAGAGGGCGTAGCGCTGTAGATGCTTCTACAGTAACTCAGAACGGACATCCTCTTCTTTTTTTACCATTTTATTCTCTAATGACATCCAGTGTTAAGGTATATTAGTGTCATCTACTATGATATATATATACATATATATATATAAAAGTCTCAGAATAGACAAAAACAAATACAGTTTTTCTCTTTTAATGAGGTACGTCCACATTCTTGCAGCCATTGTAGGTCAGGGGTATTCAGTTGGTCTGCAACATTATGACTAAATAAGCATCACATGCTGAAGCTTCACATGCATAATTCTTGCCAAACACATTAACAGATATCTGGAGTAAGTGTGAAGTGCTGCTGAGGTTGCTATGGTTGTTATCACTATCACCTAAAAAGAGACTAATCCAAAACTCTGTACCATACACACTTGATGAATGGTAGTCTTTAAGATGTAAGACTGAACTGGTCTGATCCTGTTGTACTTCCTCCACTAGCCCATAACAGTGTTATGTGTGAAAGTATGAAAGAAGAGTTCACGTGTAAAGTAATACCCCTCTGCAAGATGCTGCGCCTTCATGTCACTGCAATCGAATCATTTCATGCACTTGTCACTTGTGACACAGAAGGAGCAAGCTAATTATTAAACACCTGAAAACACACATTTTTGGCACAGAGTTCTTGCAGATTTAAAACTTATAATTAATACCTCAGTAAAAACAATTAGCCGTGGGGGAAATCCTTAAAGCTAGAATGAGCTAAGTACTCAATAAAAAAAGCTCCGTGCTTTGAGCACTAAGCTTTGAGAATGTGGGTTATTGGGAAAACATGAAACGTGTAAAAATGATGTTTTACTCAGAACATCACTGAATCATCAACCTGTAACAATAATGAATGACTTAATCATTTATTTTTTTTTAACATAGCTGTTTAAGTTCTCAGGATACAATCGTGTTTTTAAAGATTTTTTTCTTTAATGTTACAATTTTTAAGGTGTCATATAGCAAATGAGCACTGGTAGTACACAAACTGGACATGCATTTACAACATAATGTAGTATAAATTTTTCACCCTAATTATTTGTAGCTGTTTAATCAGTCAGCATTAAAAATGATAAATGGTAAATGGTCTGTACTTATGTAGAATTTTTCTATACATTAGGTATTCAAAGTGCTTTACAACGCAAGTTTCACATTCACCCATTCACACACACACACACATACGCACGCACGCACGCACGCACACACAAACACACACACACTCATACAGCAGTGCAGAGCTGCCACACCGCCAGGCACTAACCAGGCCTCACTGGGGGAAATTTAGGGTTCAGTGTCTTGCCCAAGGACACTTCGACATGTGGACAGTCGGAGGCGGGATTTGAACCACCAACCCTTGGGTCATTGGACAACCTGCTCTACCACCTGTGCCACAGCCACCCTGGTATATGCATAACATTTGTGCAATTATTATGTGTAGTCTCAAGTTGATTTTAATGCTGAAATTAGGGCTGCACAATATTGGAAAAAACTGACATTGCAATTTTTTTTAATCCTGCAATATATATTGCAATATGAAAAAATACTCAGGAGGACATAATAGTTGTGTGGTGCCGACTTAATTGGTCAAATAAATTAGTTGTGTTACCTCTGGTTGTAGCAACAACAGCAAGGCACTGTCAACACAGAACACGTGTTTTAATATCATCCTTCTTGTAGTCAAAATAATTCCAGATAACTGATAATGCTTTTGTTTTTGCCACCAAGACTTTGTTTTTGGTGGTTTTCTCCTGTTCATTGCTCATTTATTTTTAATGTTGTTACCAGCAACTCACTCCATGTGCAGGGACATGGTCTGCTTTGGCAAACTGATAAAGAACAATTGATTGGTGGATCACTGCACGCAGTATGTCTCAGGTACCTTTGAAATTAGACGAGAACACATTGAGTTCATTTTCCTCCTACATTGCAGGATCTGTGATGTGACAATTGCGCACACGTACATTGTGATGACGAGGCTCAAACAATATATTGTGCAGCTCTAGCTGGATTCCCATCTCACTAGACAAATGTGAACAGCCTTGAGTACAGACTGTCATTCATCACCATGTGCACTTAATAATGCATTTCGGGGAAGAAATTGTTTTTAACAAAAATCTTCCAAACCGACATATCTTGACCCTGTAGTTGTCAAGCAACTGTCAACTCCATCTGACTAAACATTATGTCTAAAGTGTTTCCTAATGAACCCTTTCACTAAAAATTCCACATCTTTTTAAAGTTATTTTAATTCCTAAAAGGGAAAGTCCAACACAACACAAAACAGACACTGTGTTTTTCAGTGATTACAAACAGAAGAGAACAGAACAGAACGAGAAAAAGTCATTCAAACACCAGAAAGCAAGAAATCAGGGCTTTATAAAAGCATACAGTTTACTGATATTGTATGTTTTCTGCATTGTGATTGGTCAGTGACATTCTACAGTCTGTTGTGCTACATGCAGCTCCAATCATAGAATCAAAAGGACTCTTTGATTTAGCAGAACCAATAGAGCCATTTTAAAACAAATCAAATGATTGTTAGCCTTTTTTTTAACAACTGATTGACTTGTGGTTGATGTTTGCTAAGTGCTACACACGAAAAACAATGGGTTGTTTTACTAAATTAATGGCTGGGTTCATATCTGCTGAATCTTATTTTGTGCATACCAAGTTAAAAATAGTGACTCATTTGCACATTTGGTTTGGCATATAATCTGACACTGAAGTTTGTCCTTGACATCTAAAATAGTGCTGCAACAACAAATCAATTAAATCGATCCAAATTGATTGTTTGAAGAGTTGGCAATGAATTTGGCAGTCTATTCCTCGGGTCTTGAGTATATTAGTATTGAGGTATGTGCATGCTGTGTAGTGTAACAGAGGAAAACACAGAGCAGCATGGCTGAAGCTTCAGATGCTGGCAGCCCCGTTTGGTCAAAACATAGTGCACCGTTCATGTAACAAAACTTAAATATGAAGAAAAAATGGCCAAAATCCCACAGCACAGTATGTTTCAGGCAAATGTGTCTGCCGAGGCCACCAGGAATATAATGTAAACCTAGCTTAAGCTAGCCTACATCTCGTGATTACTTTAGGCCGCTAGCTAGTTAAGCACTATCGGCATAATTATAACATTTTAATCCATCTGTTTATCAGAACACCAGACTAACGTTACCTATCATTGACTGAAACTAATACATACAACGCTAGTTTGATAGCCGACAACTGGAGCTGTTGAAGACTATAGCTTGCTAGTCTGTAGCCAAAACAAGGCTAGTGCTCACTAACTATACCCAAAGCCGTTGTGGGGATGTAATCATTAGTGACTTGTCTGCAGCCTACATTGCTTTGGGTTAAATACTGAGAAAATTGAGAATTGAGTCTTTTGTGTTTATGAATCAATTAGTTAATAAAGTCATCTCCATATTAACCGATTATTAAAATTATCATTAATTAAGACATCATAATCATAAAACAAATGAGACCAGAGTGACTCCCGGAAAAAAATGAGTTCAATGCATAGCTATGAAAACTAGGCCTTTTTGGAACCAATGTCTAGTGGCTGTCAATGATATTACACATTGTAAAATTCCTTTTTGAGCCATAGTCCTTACCCCTTGTCCCTAATGACTTATTTAATTATGCATATAGCATTCTGTCATTTACAAATTAATGCACTGCGCTGACAGGACTGGGAAAATAATTTTTCCAAACTATGACAACATCATTCGCAAAAGACCTTATGTATTAGACCAAAGCAATGCATGTGTTCCTGACTGCTTTTAATTAAATTTTTCCACATCCTCTCAAAATGATATCTTGACTAGATAAACCTGCCATTTGGAAGATATACAGATATAAATTTCAAAGTTTTACTTGTGTGTTATTGAATAAACAACTCTTGATGGTTTCTTTTCATTAGCCAAACAGAATGTACATTAACTTTGACTATATCCAGTGATGTCAGTACAACTATCAGACCAATATACTAATTTTAATCAAAAACATTGTTTGTGGTGAAGTCTTTATTTTAATACTTGAATTTATCCAAATTAGGTTTCCAACAACCCACCTTTGTCTGGGAATTGATGCTCTTAATTATATCACATATCCATCATTTATTTTTCTTTGATAATCACCTCATTTTAAAGAACTACATACATTAGACTCCTGTGTTCACACTCAAAGACTAACAAAACCACAGACTGCAGCAAATTCACCATCTGCAATTGATGCAAACAAGAATAACCAGACTCATAAAGATTCAAGCTGGATGTTCAGCTGCTTGTAGCCTGGATCTGGGTCTGAGGGGTCAGTTGGAGCAGTGGCTGGGGCCTGCAGCCCATGGTGGGGCTCTACTAGTAGTTCCCACCCCTTTGCTCTTAGTCAGGAGACACCAAAGACAGGAAGAAGTATCGGTATGCCAAGAGAACTGAATAACCCAAAAATGCATCTGTGCATTTCCAACAAAGCCACATAGGCAGGCAGATATCTGGTTTCCGTCTGTCTTGTATAAATGCAGTCCATGGGAGTAGTAGATTAGAATGACTGATTGACAATGACAGCCACAGTTTGTAGAGTTTGAATCCAAACAGTATGAGGTGAAAGATATGGATGCTCTTCACTGCCCAGTGAACATATATTTACTAACGAGTTTACAGGTGATTAAAATGTCAGCATGTGGAAATGCAGACATGACCTAATGAAAGTATGCAGGGTCATTGTTTGAATAAGTGAAGCCTTTGCCTTCTTATCACATATTTACAGTATTCTTCATTTACCTAGCTTATTTTGACTGAATTTTAGGATGGCTTTCCCTTGTAATATTACAAAGTAAGTGCAAAAGTGCTCACATGTACTTTTGTAAATGACACTTCATGGCCCATTTTCTCTTGATAATAAATGCTAGAGAAGCTGTTGCCAATTTCTCAGAAACAGAAGACAGTTGTGTGAGAATTTTCCAAATGTCCAAATAAATTACTCGATGAGTTTCCCACAGACTCTTAAAAACCATCAACTTTTTTCTAAATAATTCATTTTAAGGTATCATTCTAGAGTAAGTGTAAAAGCTAAGGAGCCCAGTCCCTTTTGTTGTTTTATTCATTATTGATGTGTTTCACATGGCCAGCTGAAACGAAACACTGCTGCGCTCTCACTGCGGAGATCTGCTGAAGTCTCAGAAAGTAGGCTCCATCGGCTGATTGTAAAAAGCGCTGGTGTCTTTCGGGCCTGTGAAGGGCCCGTCTTAGGCTTTTCCTCCTGCCAGCAAATAGAGAGATGGACAGTGTGCCCGGTGTTATCAATGAAGCCAGCCTCTTGGCTCCCCAAAAAGTGCAGCTTGGAAGGCGGCCATGGCAGGGCATTAGGCCTGGAGGTTTGTGTCGTTTGTAATTTATAACACTGAGGGAAATGGGCAAGAGGACAATATGGAGAGAAGAGGGAAAGAGGGAATGTGGAAGGAGGGGGATGGGACTCGCTGCACAAGCAAGTGCCTCTGCTTCCCTGAGTGTGCTGCACAGAGCCTGGTTACTAGGCTGACCAAGCTAGAGGGCTTTCTGTACCTCTCCAAGGCACAGGCTGAATGGACTTTATTTTCCTCTTGCTCAAGTAAAACTTAGACACAAACTAAATCATATACATGGACGTAAAGAAGAGAGGTGCAAATGCAAAAAACACTGCATTCAAATGAAAGGACACTGGTTTGGAAGTGCTGAAATACACTGTCCGAAACATCACACATTTAACACAGGGTTGTTGCTGTTCTCATGAGTATGATTCTAGTAGACTATATAGAACCCAAGGCCTGGTTCATTTTGAAGTAAGCTTCTATTATGATCAAATTTGAGGCCATGACCATTACATTCTCATTTACAGACATGATGTCTGTCATAGTAAAAGATCACTTTACAAGTCGAGAAAGTCAGTTAGTTGTAAAATTGTCAAAGTAGCGGATGGAAATACAAAAGACTTCAACTTGTGGAGGTCACATCATAACTTTCTGTCTCCATGGTCTGTTCAGTCACTGAAGATGTCTCTACAGCCTCAACATGACCACATATATAGTAGTTTTCACCTCGTTTTGTACTATTTCACCCCCTTCTCAAAGATTGAGATGAAATACTCAAAGGCAGCATCAGTTTTGAAGTTGGTGATGTATGAGCTATGACGCTATGGACGTATGTATCCATTTAGCTGTGTAAGGAAAAAAATAGATGTTTCTTTTTAATCTTTAGTACTAATCACTAAAAAAAATTAAAATTGGTAAACATATGCATGAGTGTTGGCATAATTCAAATTACTTGCCTCTTGCATGTTTTTTCCAAAGTTTGGTCCATGAGGACTTCAGCCCTCTATTATTATTAACTTTTCATAGTAACAGAAGTTAGCTCCCATAATGGCTGATCGCTAATATTTCACATCTGTAGTTGAAATACTGATAAAAAACAAAAAAAAAAATCACTCCTATTTACATTTTTTAGTTACTTTTTACCTTCAGTCATACATTTAATTATTTATTACTGTGAATTAGATATTAACTTCAATAGTTATGTGTTTCTAATAAAGACAGATTACCCATTTCATGCATAATGCATGTGTCAAATTTTGGGGGCAGAAGCAGAGGTGATACTGGCTGAAAAATAATTTAGCAGTTTTGTTCTGCTGCAGACAATCACTATCTCATTGGCCTTTAAAAATCCCCCATAAGTCGACCTCTACACACTCGTCCAGAAACGTTGCAGCTCTGTAGAGATTTAGCATCCTGGTTCACAACATCCCCAAAAATGAGCCAATAAATCCCAACTCACTTTAAAGACAAGAGGTATCCCCATCTCCTGGTTTCATCCCCTTAATTTACCCCTGGAGTTCAATAAAGTAACCAGTGTGAGCCTAATATATGAAGGAAGCCTTAAAAGAGTGCCCATTTTACCTTCTACTAACAAGACAGTGGTGGTGATCACTGAAACAGTGATCATTCTGTAATCATCATCATTCTTTTCCTCTTCATAATTATCACACAGCGACACTAATAGCAGCAATTTCCCTTCATTTTATCAGGATGACATAAAGCACAACACCCAAATTACCATGATAATATCTTAAAGACATAACTACAGTCTAAACAAACTTGTCTATGACGTTTTTCTCTGAACAGGGAAAAACAGAATATGACTCAGGACCATAGATTATATTTGGATTCTTCTAAATGCAGGGATGTCAAACTCATTTTAGTTCAGCACCACATATAGCCCAATTTGAACTCAAGTGGGCCATACCAGCAAAATAATAGCATAACTTACAAACAATGACAACTCCAAATTTGTTTCTATGTTTTAGTGCAAAAAGTAAAATTAAACCTATTAAAAAAAACCTATCCTTAAACAAAAAAATGTGAACAACCTGAACAACCATGAACAATCAGAAATTTCAAGAAATTTATTTGCCATTTGTTCATAACACATAGGAACTTTTGAATTTGTTAAGAAATATAAGTGTAATTTTATGAAAAATTATTATTTGGGTCGGACACAACGTACAGATCACAATGGATCTACAAAGTCACAAAACATTTATCAATAGGAATCTGGAACAAAAAATATATATAGTATTTGACTTAATGATAAATACAACTTGTCAAGACTCAGTGACACCCTTGACTGTTAGTGTCTGTTGTGTAATTTTTGGACTTTGAAAATTTATCCCATGGGCCAGACTGAACCCTTTGGTCCACAGCTGTTGTTTGGCACCCTGTCTTAATGTAATTCAAATTTTCCCTTAACATAGATTAAATCAACACAGTCACCATTATATATTTCTGAAAACCATGGAAATGTATAATACCAACATTTTGAGTTTTTGCCATTAACTTGGGTTTGTACACTGACCCTAGAAAGTAAATACTAAAAATACTCATGGCTTAAAAAAATATATAGCGGCTTAAAAAGTTGAAGTATATTTCTTTTTCAAAACATTTTTGCAGACTCATTGTATATTAATATAAGCGCTGTTATCTTTCCACAACCCCAAATGCTGCTAGTTCTTAACCATGATAATTTTAATAAAGCTGTTGTTTTTAGCCTCATTCTATTACCTCGTAAATAAAATACAGTAATGCTGATTTATAAGAATAATGACTCAAAAACTTTAATACATCAATTTTTTTTAAGAAGTGTTTACTGGTATTGGAAATCTGTCAGTGACTGCAAAAAAAATAAAAGAAAGAAAAACAGCACATGTAAATGCTCTTTCCCTATTGACATTCCATATTAAAATTGTGTTTTTGTGATAACTGAAATTGACAGAGTTTATTTTCTTTAGTGCATTATTTATTTCCTTACGGGCAGATTGGACCAGGCTATTAAAACTAAATTCAAATGGCTGTGAATGCACTAGAGCAGCTCCATTCTGCCCCATAGTCTGCTTTATATGTCAGTCTTTAGTCGTTATGGTAATGCATTAATCATGCCAATTATAAAAACGAAATAGTCTGTACACACCCGGGCCAATAAAAAGGTCCAGTGTGATCTCTGTTTTGGGAAGCAGCTTATTAAAAGGAACGTGGGGGCGGTTGCATTCTAGATTGCATAATAACACATTTTCCTCAGTAGCGCATGGCTACAGATCCTAGGCAACATGCGCTGGAAGCAGACTCAGCTCCTTAACTACATCCACAACACAAAAACGACCAAAAGCCCTACTTCGGGAATAGCCTTCGTCAGAGGCTACCAGAAATTATTCACTAATGAGACTCCCGTCAGGTTACAGTATAAGGAGGAAAAGATGTGATCCGACATGTACTACTGTGCCGGGGGGGAAAAAAACAACCCAGTGTACTGTCTGCAACCTTTTGAAATGAGTGCAATATAGACTGTACTGAGTAGTGACTTTTGGTTTTTGGTGGATGAATGTGTTCTCTTGAATTGCAGAATGAATAAAAAGTTTTTGTGGCAGTAGTATAATGGTTGAACCCCATCAAAGCAGACTTGTGAAGTGTACTGTACCTGTTAGCCTACACACTTTTCCGACACAATATGGGATTTATTCTTGACTGTAGTGACACAAAAACATCTCAGCAGTCACACATAAAAGCCCTTTGTCACATTCCTAAATGCAGTCTTTTGACATGAACGGTAATGTATATCAATAAAAACGAGGTCACGTCAAAGTCGCTGATGAAAGATATCTATGTCATTCTCCCTTCAAAGTGAGGCGTGCTAGCATGTCCTCTTCAAGGAAACGTTGTTATGATTTTTTTTTGGACACAGAGTATTTTCTATTGCACCTTTTGTTGGGTGCACACAGGGATGCCAAGTGGGGCGAATTTAGAAGGCTAAGTATTTTCCAACCACTGCCAAATATAGCAGGCTGACAGTGTCACTGTTGTTCGTACGGTGAAATCTGGAGTTGTAGGGTTGTACCGAACAATGGCAAAAGCCTACAAGAGCACGGGTTCAACTATACGCAAATGTTTACACTCAATGGAAAATCAGGGCCTCTAGCCGGACACCTTTCCTGCTGTTTTTTTTTTTTTTTTTTTTTTTTTTGCCTTAAGTACTCATGTAGTATGAGGCGCCGAGAAAATAGATGTAAAGAAAAAGTCATAATGCCAGATCAGACAGGCTTTGAGAATGCACTGCACCTAGATTCACACTCCACAACTGCTGTACTAATCAGGTCTTAAAAGCCTACTCCATGTTGCACCAGAATCTGAAGAATGTAGGCCAAATCAAAAGCCAGTCTTTAACACAACAAACTTGGTCAAGAAAGACCACGATTTTAGGCCTGATAACATCAAAATCCCTCAAAGTCAGTCCTGTCTTAAGTGATTTTACTTTACACCTTTATGCACATTTCTGAATTAATGTGATTAATAATGTTACATCACACACGGGAATGCTATAATAAGCAAACACTTCAGTCTTACTGAGTTTAACACCGGCAACCTTCCCTCAAAATTATATTTAATTCTACAAACTCGCACAATCACTATGGATTTCCACCAATATATTGTACATAGTTTTCAATCTTTGACTATAAAAATTAACTTTCACAAACTCCATCAGTTATTACTATTAATATTTCATCTACTATTGTTATTATTGTTGTTATTTTTATACAGAACATAAGAGATGGATGAAATGAGTCTGTATAAAAGCAAGTGGTGGCATGTAATGACAAACTCTTTACACTGCAGTGACATTTAGTTTAACTCTTTAAAACCTGAAGTGTCGTCGCTGACACGCATATGCAGCTTGGATGGTTCTTAACTTTTTCACTGTTTGTGCAATTGGACAAATTCCAACACTTTCTGATCCCTGAGATGTTTCCCTTTATAGACTTTATTGGTTCATTACGGTAATTTCACTCACATCTATACTAAAAGCTGGAGAAAAAGCAGTATTATAACATGCAGTAAATTTTAAATGATTGCTAGATTTTGAAAGATCTGAAGAAAAAAAATGCTCTGGAAAAATGGGCAAACTCATAGCATATTTTCTAACCATTTTGTTGGCCAAATACGAAAAAAAAATGTTCAGGCAGACCAGTTTAGGTTTAGGGTTCAAATGGTTAATACAGCGGTGGTAAAAAGTATCTGATACCAGAGTCAACACTAATACGTTGTTTCGTGTAAATATTGTCTACATATGTGAATATCAACATTGTTGTGTTTTCACCAGTGGTTTGGGTTTGTATACTGACGCCAGAAAGTAAGTAGTAAAAATATTTGACAAAACGACTGTGGTTGAAATATTCAACTAGTAAACACACTGAGTATATTTGTGTTTTAACCCATTTTTACAGACTTTTCATTTATTAGAACAATGCTTGTTATAGTTCCACAACCCCAAGTACTACCAGGTCTTAACCCTAACACTCAAAAAGTTTAAGAATGTTGTTATTTTTATAGGTTTATTCTATTTCCTCAAAACAGCGCTGCAAAAAAATAAAATACTACAACACTGGTATATATGAATCTTGGTTGAAAAATGTAAGTATATTAATTTCTTGCAATAATATTACAGGTATTGGAAATACTTTGGCATCAACACTAGTTCCTGATTAGTACTTTCTTTTCAATACTATTTCTCCATTTAAACCAAAAGAAAATTAAAGTAGAAATATTTTGTGTCTTTCAGTACTCTGTGTTTTTCTATTAAAAGTAGTTTTACAACATATACAATAAACCTATTTACCGCTAGTTAAAATTAAGATAATGTCAGTACCAGTAATGTACAAATACTGTGTGTGTGTACTACATACACTGACACTATTGAGATTTACTCCTACTATTGGAATCTAGAGTTAAATGACTGTATTTTTAGTTCATAAGCATCTCAGTTGGTGCCATCAAAGCATCTAAGTTCAAATTTTACTAAGAAGTCAATAGAGATTACAACAGCCAGAAAAAGAGACAGAAGCTTTAACTTACTGACGTTATTCTGTGTCTTCATCTGGTGATAATACATTGACTTATTAGTTTGTTTTGCTAGCCCTCATGCGCCAAAAAGACATTACCCTTTTAAATGATCTGCTGCACTAGCAACAAACGTTGCCACAGGATGAGTTCCATGTCTCTGCTAAGCATTGGGTATGTTTTGGAAAAATGGTTGGTAGCAATGTCAATTAATCACTTCTACTAAATAGACTAAAACATGCAAAACAGCTGGTGTGGCTTTAATTTCAGAGTGCAGAGTACAATGGAGGAAAAGTTACCATGAAACGGGTTGCTACCAACAGCAGTTTGCTGCCAAAGAGGTTGCTTTGAGTATGAGAACTCAAACACAGTAGATTAAATTAAGTTAAGGTGGAAATTATAAGAAACTGGACACCAACTGATGTAATTCCCAGCAACCCGTTTCATGGTAAACACCCAGTGTATTCCCAGTGTCTCAATTCTAAAATGTCAGTGTAGGTAAATAAAAAAATAAGCATTTAAACACAATATTTCCATAAAGTTGCACAAACTTATTCTTTGTACATTTACAGTTTCTGTTAATTACCTAAAACACTGTGACCTATCATTTGCTTTGACCTAGCACCATGCAACTTCTATTACTGCTATAATTTCACATCAGGGAAAACTCAACTGCTCATGTTGTCTTCTGTAACACAAAGTATGGTAAAACGCAGACAACCTTTTGATTTGAGGTAATTAGTTCTGATAAAGTGAGCAGGAGAAGTCCCACTGAGTTCAAAGGGGTGTCCCTCATCAGGAAACATTAAGTGTTCTTACCAACATGATGCCATTTAATCTCAACACTTGTTTCAGCTTTAGCACCAAGGGTTACCAGGCAAACACTCCGACGTGCTTTCTAGACATTTGCTATGATACGCTCCGCACAAACATACTGAAAAGAATGAAACCATTTGGAGCAAATCACAAAACTGCTGTCAGTACATTGACAAAGCCCGCAGGAGGGGAAAAAAATGAGTTTCACTTTAAGACAAAGTACTGAGCAAAGAGACTGTGAAGGCTGCTGAATCTGAATTAAGCATAGATTGGCCTATATTGCAGCAATCGGGGAACTAGTTCAAGACGTGCCAGGCCGCATGTAGGCTCTATTACACTGGGGCCTTACTCTCAAACAGTGAAGCTGCAAAGGCTCAGGAAGAGCAGCACTGAGGGAGGCTTTTTGGTGTTTAGAAATCCTCATTGGTCATTAAGAATATTCAGCAAATAAGACTAAGATATGCAGAGTACCATGTACACAGCGGCCCATGGACACATCTAATAAAACCCTATGGAAATCTGTGAAAACCAGTGGAATAACTGAGCACATAAAGGTTCAAGATCGAAAGAATTCATCAACACTACTATATGGCAGATGTTACCAAGAAAGTATTGTATTTGTATTAATTTCTCTTTATTAGGTATATTTGTGTCCTGTACATTGTGTTAAAGTTAGTTTTGGTGTACTAATGCATGTTTACAGCTAATTTCTTTGACCAAATTGCAACCATACAAGTTGAAGTAGTGAAACTGGGGGTGGGAGTAAATAATTCTGCTTATTCTCACTCCCTTTCGGGCTACTAGGGTTGTATTTTAATAGTGAATTGCCGGTGCAGAGCATTAAAGACAAGGACAAACAGGCTCAAGAACAGTTTTTATGCAAATGCATTTTTTTTACTGAATTCAGCACAAACAATTTTAATTTGATAGTTTTTACAAATGTTTTATGTGTTTTCTGGTTGAG
>JAPTGZ010000001.1:22849858-22865677 GCA_029814645.1 Fowleria isostigma | reverse complement strand
TTTGTGCTGCATTTTATTGTACGAAAAGTGCTATATAAATAAAGGTTGATTGATTGATTGAGAGTATAAGTGGCAGGACCAGCCAAACTATGAAAAAAAAAAGCGACTTATACTCCAAAAAATAAGGTACTGTCATGGCCTCATTTTAAAGTCATTTTGAGTAAAAACTGGCACAATTCACCCAACTCTCCTCTATGTACCTTTTTGGCTCTAGTGTCCCCAGAGGGTAGTAACTTAGAGATGCACAAGGGTTTAAATACTTCCAATCTGTATGTTTGGATTGTCAACTTTCCATCACCACAGTTTGTAATAAAAAAAAAAAAAACCACAACGCTGACATTGAATTTAAAAGGGTACGTTTATTGAACATACATCCATGTTGGTTGTTGTAATAAATGGCTTATATGATCAGAACATTCAAAGAATATGTGCAAAACCACCTTACACACACTGGTGAAGAAAGGAAAAATGTCTTTGGCGAGATGCCTCTGATCTGTTAACAAGGTGTCTACTGCATGTTAGTCAAATGTACCCTTCATCCAACTTCAAAATAAGTCTCAGAAGAATTAAGGTCTTCTCTCAACAGAAAAAAGTAATACCCATGATGAGAACAAAACCTGTCAAAATAATAAAGCTAATGATTTCATGATTATGAAAGCAACTATTTGGTTCACAAATATTTCACACGATTTTGCAAATATAGAGTGGTTTTAAATTCTTAAACCGTTAAAATAATTCTCAAAAGGATTCAGCCGATATGAAAAATAGCTCCTCTTTGTACTACATGTACCACAATATTATTTTCTATTTCATAAAGCATTTACATATAAAGCACTTCTTAGAGATTCAGGCTTTTATAGATAAAATTCAATCTGCTACTTCTCAGTATAAAATAAAAGTTAAGATCTTGTGAATAAACTTGTGCTGAATTAGTACTAGTTTCTGGGAGACATCTTTTTTTTAAGGTAAATAAATACAACTGAGAGACGTCCGTGCACACACTGTACTGACATAAAAATAAAAACTGCATGACACAATGGTTTGTAGTATCTTTGTCTTTTCCAGTTTAATTCTGCCAAAAAAAAAATTAACCTTAATCCTTAAACCAAATAAGCACTGCGACTCAATACAAACCCGATGCTTCCCGCAGCGTGTCAATCAGTGGCATTTTTCATGTTACATTCATTGCAGCTCAGAGAATTTGGACAACTAGGTTAAATTCTGAACATTCAAGCTGAGCAACAGCTCTTAAAGGCATTCAATAAAGGCATGTCATTACTGGGATAACATTACTCTTGGACCATTGTTCTGAGGTTTTTGTTTCGTGTTCGCAGTGCAGCATTAAACATCTTACTTGTTGACTTGCACAGACCCATAATGTTTACACCAATACAAAAAACAGAACATGCCACTCTGGTTTGATATACACTCCATGTAGTCTCAATGGCCAAGCCAGTTTCTATAACCTCGTAATTTTTGGTTTCCTTATGTGTTTGTGTTGGCCATTTGGGTTTTTAACCCATGAAAGGACCCACTGTGACATTTGTGGCACTTCCCAAACTAATTTTTCCTCTATATTTAACCATCCTTAAGTGTTTTTTCACTATTGATTGTCATATTATCTTCTGTGTTTTGGGTTTTTTCAGTGAAAATCAGGTATTTTTCAACATTTAATTTACTAATCATGTAAATGTTCATAAAAGTTTAGGGTACAGTTGAAGATTATTTCATCAAAAACAGAAAAAAACTGAAGGGAAAAGTGACTTTTTCAGCAAAATTTCTCTTTAACTGAACATAAACCCAGTGTGTCCACCCACTGTCATTGATCCAACTCCATGGGTTTTACTGGTGAATCAAAGTTGTAGACAGTATTTCCATGGTAACTACGGTGCTCTGAACATCCAAATGGGTCATATCTGATGACTGTGAAAAGATGAATAACTGTATTTTCCACCAATTATTTACATGGATTAGTGGATTAACAGAGATTAAACAGTTTATATCAGTAGCTGATTTTGGTAGATGGTGGATGTTTAGGTCTCTATGGGTTAAAAAAGGTTAAATATCGAGGAAAATTTCATTTGGGAACTGACACAAAAGTAGTGCTGGGTTAATTTAGGATATTTTCCATTCACCAGGCAATAGCTTTTTATGACATTTAGTGTTAAAGTTGGGGTTTATACTCAGTCAGTAAAATAAAACAAAGCCTCTGTTGCTCCATAACCACATGTGGCGATCAAAGGGAGCCATTTCAAATAGATCAATATCGGAGGAAAAATAATCGTTACATTTTGTTGATATAAAACTCAAAGACTGTTGAGCTAAAGACTCCATTTTTTGCATCCATTTTAACAAAAACTGACTTTTTCGGCTCCATTCATATTTACTAAATATGCACTTAAATGATATAAACTATAGCTGGCTGTAGGTAGAATCTACTGAACAAACTGATGCTGAAGTATGAGGTCCAATGTTGCCCTTTCAGTTGTAATCTCTAAAAAGCTTCATTTCTGACCTTGGTTTTGGTACCTGTATGGTTTCTGTTTGACTAAAGCTCATCATCAAAATGCATTTTTGGGTAGGCACATACAACAAATGCTTGTTACTTACAAAAATAATGATTGTATATAAACCCACAAAGTGAATAATTGCATTTGCCTCTAAACATCCACACTTGTCTAATTGCTGCAAAAAATTCTACAAAACAATCATTTATTCCAAATTAAGACTAAATTATCAAATTTAAGTATTTTGTGTTCTGATTTCTTTTCACCTAAAAGCTCCATTTATAAAGATAAATACATTTTGTGCAAATTAGGAACTGATTGTTAATGCACTTATACTCTTATCACTAGCAGGGCAAATAGAGAGCAACAAAAAGACACAAGGTAGAGCGGTTTTTAACCATTCTGAAAAAGCACTTTAAAGCATGAATCTAATGGGACGTCCCACACACTCAACTAGCTCTAGTGTCCCAGTACAGTATCAACTTGCATAAACACACACTGCGGTAACTTCACATTGCACTCATCGATACTGTCCCTGCTGTGTGTTATTTTTCTATGTAGTTTCCTGCCTGCAGAGAATGGCTTTAGAAAAATGTTGTGACTGGTTTGGATCTCTCAGTGGCGAGCATTGTATTCATCCTAGTCAAAAACGTCCTCTTCCAGACGTCACAGCTTCAGCTATCAAGTCTTTCTCCTTGTGTCAGTAGCTTACATTGTATGAGAAGGATGAGCCACCTAATGATGTGGGGTTTGTATGTGTGTGTGTGTGTGTGTGTGTGTGCAACATGTGACGTCTTAATTGACAGACTGTTAAAGGGCTGGTAGTGCCCACACATAAACTGAAACACACAGATGAAGGCCACTTTTCAGAATGGGGAGGGGCAGGTGGTCTCAGCCGTCGACTCGTTTTTAGTTGAGACTCCTCTTTCCTGGCAGCACCGCCCACAACTGTTGTCTAAGATGCACACATTCATACAAAAAAAACCACAAAAAAAAATAAATCGGTCACTTAGAAAGCAGTCAGACATCGAACAGCTCTCCCAGCCGTCTGCCTTCTCCTCTCTGTGTTCTGTGTCAAGTGCTCTCCTCTTCCCTCTGTGTCAGTGGTGTGTTAACGCTGTCATCCCTGTGGCTCAGTGCTGGTGCTGTGGTGTGGTCCCTCCTGCTCGCTGATGGTGTGGAGGAGGAGGCACACTGGAGGGTGAAGCGAGGCGCTGCCTATCTGGTGGGTGGGCTGAGGGGGTCCGCGTGTGACCCGCCTCTCTGGCCCTCCTAGAGCCGCCTCCTCCTCCACATTGAAGGAGGCGCGGTGACCGCAGCTGTCGCAGAAGTCTCCGGCCTCCTCCTCCTCCTCCTCGTTGTCCCCCTCTTGCCCCAACAGGCTCTCCAGCTCCCTCAGCTCCTTGCCTTCTTGGCCTGTCCCTCCTGCTCCGCTACAACCACTGCTCCCGCGTCTACTGCACACACACACCTCAATCCCAGAGTCTCCCGTGAATCTCCTCCTCCTGCCATTGGGGAGGCGATCTTTGTCCTCGGCGCAGCTCTCGGGCAGACCGAGGTCCTTCAGCAGGGGGTCCTTGCAGGAGTCATCCCCGCCTCTTTTCTCCTGGTTTGCGAGTCCCTCCCTATTAATCCCGTCTGACATCAGGATCATGGATGAGTCTTGTGCCGTCTGCACCTGCTTGTTGTCAGGTTTGGGCCTGAAGTCTAAGGTGGGGGATTGGGGCTCCTCTAGGCTCGACCTACAACACAGACTGTCTGAGACGGAGGGCACGGGGGTGGGCTGGATGGTTGGACAGTGTCCCTCCTGCTGCTCAGACGCCAGCGGACTGGAGGCCACGGAGGTCGGCCCAGTGTGTAAGGCACTGTACGGAGGAGGAGGAGTGGGTGGCCTGTTGACCACCTCCTCATAGTCAGGTAAGAGGTAGTTTGGCAGAAACCCTAAAGACAAACAAAAAAAGAGCAGTGAGTTTTAAAAAGTGAAACTCTAGATGTAGCTGTCACTGAACTATGGGTCGATGGTTAATTTCAATATTTTTGACATTTATGTGTTTTTGTTTGTTATATGGGATGAGGAAACTGCCAAAAAGAATCATATGCATGAGATAGAAATGTGTGCATATTACTTTATAATCGTTCAGTTTAGTCGTAAATAAAATTTATTGTGTGTATTTTATCTGTCAGAATACGAATCAAAAAGTTTTGACTTCAAGAATTACAAATACAAAATGTAACTTTACCATTACGCTTTCTCCATTATGAATATGAATTCACTAACAGGACACAACTGGCAAATTCCGTCTCCACTTCAGGCATTACTTATCGAGCAGAGGATCCATTGATTCGAAGGGCTCTCGCTTCTCCCCTGGAGCCCACGGGTACTGTAACACCACCTCACCTTCGAATCGATGGATTCTCTGCTCGATAAGTAATGCCCAAAGTGGAGACGGAATTTTGACTGTATTTGTAATTCCTGAAGTCAAAACTTTTTGATTCGTATTCTGGCAGATAAAATTCACACAATACATTTTATGCACAACTGAACTCATTCAAGAGTTTACAAATATTTATGTTTTGCACAACTATAGACTAATATGCAGGCATTTCAATCTTATGCATGTGATTCTTTTTGACAGTTTCCATATCCCATATCCTGCTGGTGGAAAAAAAACAACACTTCCAGGTCATGGATGCATCCAGTCGGTCATGTGAGGTGATAGAGCTGGGGCAGTGAGTTTAGTTTGTCTTTTGAAAATCACAGGAAACACAGCTTTAAAAAGAGCTACTCTTAACTTCTGGTTGGAGGATGCACACGGTGTGAACTGTTTATAATTATTATTTATGTCAATATGTATGTTACATTTATGTTGTTCATTGATGCCAACTTTCTGATTATGTTATGATTAGATTATTTAAGTTTTTCATAGTGCTTTGGTGTCTGATATAAGAAAAAATAAACCAACCATTCATCAACCATCAGCTGGAGTGTGGTTCTCTTCTCTAGTCGGAAGATAAAAGTTTAGGAGCAGCTTCACTGAATGCTGTCTGGCCATTAACATTCTCAGTGTGACCCACTCATCTTTCTTAGTCCAAACAGGCTCAATTCTAGGTTAAATCTGTACCGGTCACTGCAGAATGACAGAGATGGTGTTGCAATACTGGCGTGGTACCAACACAGCAACACACTGGCCGGTGCCTGAAAACTGGGGCATGCAAACAGAGTAGATTCTGGCACTGTGTGAAACCGGGGATGGCTCTCAGTGCAAATAGTAAGTAAAATAAATAATAATCCAAGCTCCTTCATTCTGAGTGAGGAACCACAGTTCCACTTATGTTCCCCTCCTGAGCTTATTAGCAAGGAGAAACATTGCATGGAAAAAAAACATCTACATTCCACCTCAACCTTTTTGTTTTGAAAAGAAAAGATGAATTCATGACATAACACAAGGTTAAAGTCAGCGGCAGGCAGAATGAGTAATGAGGTCATAAAGCAGGTTGACTTGTGAAAACCTTCCACCGTCAACATAACCATAATGTATGCAGATGTGGCAAAAATTATTAGACCACCCTATGTTTTCTTCAATTTCTTGTTCATTTTAATGCCTGGTACAAATAAAGGTATATTTGTTTGGACAAATATAATGAAAACAACAAAAAATAGCTCATAAGAGTTTAATTTCAGAGCTGATATCTATCCATTTTACATGGTTTTCTTGATAATAACCAAAATTATATAAGTTCTTACATCAATATCTATGGCACTGGACAGACAAAAACAGTGCTTTTAGACATTCCATGTTTTCTTTTTTGTCTTTTCAAGTCACATGATACACACAGGTTAGTAATTGCTTGCATAACCATTGTTTTTAATGACTTTTGATGATCTAATAATTATTTCCATGTGTGTATGTTGAGTCATGTCTTAGTGAATATCAGTGATGAGTAAATAAATCTGTCAATAACATATTTAACCGTCTAACTCTTTAAAACACTTCTGTATGGCAAAACTGTCCTCCATTGGAACCTTGAACTGTTGACAGTAAAGAATCAATACATTTAGGGTTTTATTTTGTTTTAGTCACATGAGGAGTTCATACTTGATTGCATAACCAATGTTTTTGATGACTTTTGATGGTCTAATCATTTTTTCCGTAAGTGTAAATGAAAACAAACATTGGCCATATTTGTTGTGTGTGTTTCTTACTGAAGTAGAAGGGCACAGAAGGGTAGTTGTGTGCTTCACGATACGCGATGAGGTTGATTTCGTGCTGGCGCTGCTGCTGCTGAAGACGATGTTTGGTGCGGCGGTGGTGACACACGCAGCAGCAGCTCAAAATGAAGATGATAGCCCACACCAGCCAAAACCCTAAAACAAGACAAAGTTTATATTATACAATTTCCTTATGGCATGAAACAATAGTTTACAGCGATAAGCATTTAGCCATGATCTTTAACTGAACTAGTGAGGTCATAAATGGATCAAACTTTATACTGTATGTACTTTACACTGTATTTTGACCTAAGCACTTCCTGGCAAAGGGTCCATGTAATTAAGATGAAGCCTAGTTCATTCTTATTTCTTTGACAAAACACTCAAAGATTTAAGCCTTTCCCAGTTCTCAATGGAGCATCTCTAGAAATTGTTCAGTAAAATAATGACTATGTTCAATATCAAATGATAACCAATATGTGTATTTGCAAATAAAATTTAAAAAAAAATATACAAGTCAACTTTGATAATAACTGGTAGACAAAACTCAGACATTAAGACAAAAAGAGAAGTGACTCAGTAACAGCTCAGGTACGAGTTTGAATTAATTTATTATATTGGACATCTGATTATGTGATTAATACCTATAATGACAATTGGAAACTTGGGGAAAAGGCTCAAATAACTTCATGGGATCAATGAGCAGTATATCCGGTATATAACAAACAGTTGTTCAACAGACATAAAGGGTAAAGAGTTGACTTTTAAAAGTCAATACAAATTATTATGACTGTATGTGATTCTTTGGAAACATTTTGTTAAAAATAATAGCAGTGTTTAAAAATGTGAGTAAAGCTCAAAATCCTTATAATAGTTTTGATTTTGATGCATTGGGAACACTGCACTTTATATCCTACATCAAAATGTAAAGAAAAATGAGAATTTTTTAATTACTTTACAGAAAATGAAGAAAAATTAATATTGGGCTGGTCAAAAACAAATGAGCAGTGTCTGCTTTTTTTTTTTTTTTTTTTAAACAAAATCAAATATTTAAATTATTAACTTAAAAATCATCACAACAGCACAGTCTCAGCATGAGGCACAGAAGCCGGTCGGACATTCGAAGCATGTTGACTTTCATTTTGTGTTTTCAGTACGTTGCAGCTTTGTGGCACAAGAGTCTACAGGGTCCTTTATAGCAAAAAAGGTTTTGTTTTTTAACTCAAATTGGCAAAATCCAGAGGACTTGTTCCTCTACTCCCTCACCTGTCTCTGTTATGGTGTGAGGTCATGTTTACAACATGTTTACCTCAAGGAATACTGTGAGGCGTTGAAGAGCACTTGGTAAATTATAGTGTTGACCATAAACGAACATTAAACATTCAAAAATACATGTGGGGGGCCTGTTAATGCACAAATGACTGAACAATATTTTGTATAAATGTTCTGTGTTCCACAGGTATTTATGCCCCCCCCCCCCCCACACACACACACACACACACACACACACAGGTCTCCTTTACTGTACTGAAAACACACCAAAAATGAACCAAACTGAAGACCCCTGTTCTGAAAACATACCAAACCAAAATTTTTCTATACTGTTACACTCCTATTTATATGTATACTTTTTGTGTCATGTTTTTGTACAATCAGTTTTATTTTTAAGGACACAGTAGGATTACTTTTGTTACATATTTGATATAAACTAAACTGAACTGAACATCTAACATCACATCCTAATTTTCATTTATAAAAGATTTATTACAACACTGCTACCCAGAGTCCATGTTAAACGGAAGAAACAAAAACAGAGAGGCTTCTGAAAGTCTGTTATTTTTCTTGTGCATCTGAAATGAGTTGACAGCCTCTATGTCATCGCTTAAAAATGTGGGGAACGTCACTTCAAGGACTACAGGGCAAAGCGGTGCATTTCTCCAGGCGGTAATAGTGTTGTGTAGAACATACTGGCCTGGTTACAGTGCATTGCTGCTGATACTGTACAGGGAGAGACGTCTTACACAACATACTGCCAAATTCCAATCCAAGACACGAAGTAACATTTAAGGTGAAATGGGTGTGACTCCATAGATAACAATGTTAGTACTACAGAAAGTTTGTTATTCTACTGCCACTAGACTAAAATGTAGATGAGTGATTCTATGAATCATTTTGGTACTTGGCACTTTGCCAGCTTTTTTTACACCCAATTTAGATGTATTTTCTTGCAGGATGTACCTAATGATAACCTAACATAAATGCAAAAAAAATTATACTCTTGCTCCAAGCCATCCCAATATCGATTAATTTTAATTAAAATATCGGGGCCAAAAATTACATCAAAATTGGGACATGAAAAGCTTCCTAGGTGTCAGTGTATTTGATGTTGAAAACATGGTTTGAAATGGTCTTCTATACCACTATAAAGAAAGACACTGTGTTAAATTTGATGATCCTAGTCTTTTTTCTAATCCAGACATTCAGGTTTTTTATGAATCTCAGTCTCATTCCAGGTTTGATGTGTAACTCATCATGTCCACTTGCATTACATACAGAACCTGCCCATTTAAACACAAATAAATCGCGAGTGATCTTGCAACAGCCGTCATTTTAATGAAACACTCTGCCTTGCATTAGGAGTGTGCCAAAATATCGATATGGCGATATATCGCGATATTTGATCTTAAGATCGATTGTCAATTCACTCTCACCGCCTATCGATTTTTTAAAAGGCTATTATTATTCAAATATAGCCGCTATAAACATCTTTTCCTTTCACCTCTTCCTTCTCAGTGAGATGAGTCAGTGTTTTACATGTCCTCCAGGGGGCGCTCCTCATGCGAGTGGCTGAAAATTGGGCGGAAGTCACAGAAGAAGACCATACGACGGCACTAATGTCTATGCTAATATATGATCAGCGAAGTTAAACTAAAAGATTGCTGTGTTCTATTGTAGCGACCCCTTAGTTCTTGCTGTTAGAATGGTTTTGTAGTTATACCTGTTCAGAACAGATGTGATATTAATGGTTTAAGGATGAGTGTGTGTGCGGACAAACGAGGCACACATGGATTAGAAAGAGAGGGGGCCGGTTCTCTGTCCCCATACGGCCGACAGTTACCTGTTAGTAAATAAAGTGATGGCTTTATTTACAAACTTGGCCGTAACCGTGTTAGTAATTAAAGTGGGTGCTTGCTGGAAAACCCCTCGCTCCTTCTTTTTATATCCTGCTGGACGTTACAATATTTTCACATTGTCCACCTTTAGCGTGTTCATTCATTCATTCATTCATTTTCTGAACCCGCTTTATCCTCATTAGGGTCACAGCTATTTAATGGAAGGCCCATTTAACCCTCAGTGACCGTATTTGAGCGTCAGTCAGATTTGACAGGAGGTTATAACGGCATGAGGGGCATAAAAGCTTATGTGTATAGATAACACGCTAATTAACCGTGGTGTGTACATGCGAGTCATGGTATCATGTTTAAAATAGTGTCACTGTTTGTCAGACACCTAAAAAAAATCCTGTTCACAATTATGTTGAATTAAAACAGTGTCATTGTTTTTGTACTCTGATAAAATAATGATAAAAATATAAGCTGACATTTTTTTCCCCTTTGTTTTTGTTTCATCCCTATAAACACACACATATATCATAGGTTTTTAAGGGCTATATATTGATAATGGCAGTATTGCAATATTGAGATGTGTATATGTACTGTGAGCCATGTATCGCGTATCGTATCGTGAGGTACCCTGAGATTCCCAGCCCTAATATCGAGATATGTATCGGTATTGTGAGCCATGTATTGCATATCGTATCGTATCGCATCGTGAGGTACCCTGATATTTCCAGCCCTACCTTGCATAATTAGTTTGATTCCCAAAACGTACCTGTGAGAAAATAAAAAGATATTTGAAAAAATAGTAGCACGTAATTTTCGTGTCCTTTGTAGTGTGTTACATGCGGATTTTTGTATAAAAATAATATAAAAATGTGTTGTTGTTTTTTTTAAAAATAGCTTCTTTTTATCTCATTAATTTTTTTTTTTTTTTTTAAATAAACCCGAAGCGCTTCCAAACTTGCTTCACTACATTAGTCGACATCTTGTTTGACTTTTTAGCCGCTCTGTCCTGCTTTTAAGGACCAGTTTCTTAGAAGTACCCAGATAGCAAAGACTTGTATTGGATCTACATTTGCTTGCTATGAAGACAATCCCCGCAACTGAGCATCACACTGGATAATCTGTTAGTGTGTTTCTGGAGCAGAGGGAAAATTCAAAGAAAAGAGACAAAGTCTACCTGGGATACTTACACCATAATTCGTAATAGTAGCTGCAGCACTGAGATTCTCCGCAGCAGTGTCCAGACTCGCAGATGTAGCTCTGATTGTTCGCACCTTCGCAGTGAAGTAGGCTCTGAGGGAAAAGCACAAGACACGCTGTCACTTTAAAAGGCGTCTGTTGTTTTAATGTTAATCATAAAAAAAGCCCACCATCCAGAGGCATCAAGTTATGTTATGCAGCACACATGAAAAACAGCAGAGCGCCCCACCACGTTTCATGGATTTATTCTCTTACAACAACGAATCATGTTACAGTTGGTCTTTTTTTCCCACTGGTTAGAAGATGAGACCCTCTACTGTCGGGAAAAACAAATCTCAGCATTAACATAGATGAAGTTCTGGCATATTTACATTGATATGCACTGTCCCTTTAAATATATAAATAAGAAAAATAAAAAGTTTGAAATACATCAGATGAGACATTCACGACATGCTGCATCATCATCATCACCATCACCCCCTTAGTACTTTATTTTAAGAGGAAATAATTCAGTTGAGACCAAATATGTGTGAAAACAAAGACTTGTGCTTCATTAGTGTTTTCAATGACTTCATAGTTTTCCTAAATAGAGTTTTAGCAATTGATTACCCAGGCTGGTAATTTCACAGTCCACATAAAAAAACACAAGAGCCTTTATGGATGAGTTTGCCATCTTGACTAAAACAGCAACATGTCCTTGTACGAGAAATATAGATTTAAAATACTCTACAGTCAAAGACATTTTGTAACACTACAAAGTTAATTATACTGAAAAAGGTTTTTGGTTTCAATCTTTCAGGCAAAGTCAATGAGATATGAAAGATAACGTAATAGATATGTGGTACAGCCTCTGAGACACCACATTCCAAACACTGACCTTTGATGGACAATAATTAAAACCCCCATCCACAGTATATAGTGACCGACTTTTAGACTTGGTTAAGCATGTGAAGTAAACAACTGCAAACTTCTCTTGCTGTTGGTAAGCTGCTAGAATATCATCTGTGTTTAAGGCATATCAAGTGCAAATTTTTGAGTCTGCGCCAGCACAAAACGTCTCAGCGTGTTGCCCAAGATCTAATAAACAATTTTGACTCAAAAGTATAGCTTTGGCCTTATTGCAACTTGGAAAATATCAGATGGTGTTTGGAAAAACAGTCCCCTTTTATACTGAATCAGCAATAGTACAGAATACAGACACTTGGACGGATTAAAAGTCAAACTCACTAATCCACCATGTTTATGCAGTCTTTACAAATTGAAAGGACACTGTCTAGACAGTAATAAGATCAGGTAGATCGGAAAAAAGCCAAAAGTAAAGGGAGACCTTCAGTCATAGCCCCTTCAAGAGTTTTCCAGTTCGATCCCTCAGATGTTTTCTTCTAGATTCGTTTAATGATTAGCTAGACAAAGCTCTATACAAGGTTATTTTATCTCTCTATAGATTACCAGTGCAGGTCCTAGATTGAGAGGCATGATGATCCAGGGTCCAACAATCCCAGACAAGTCCCTGCACCCATGGGTCATTATCCCACAGACGAAAAAGTCAAACTCAAACATGTTCTCACTCTCTCCGTGCCTTCCCCCTCACTCTCTTGCCCTCTCTCTCTCTCTCTCTTCATGTCCACCCTACACACACACACACACACACACACACACACACACACACACACACACACTCCCTCACCCCACTCCAATCCAGGCCCAAACAGTGGACAAGGATTGCTTTACGGAAATTTCCAAGCAGCAGTGTCGAGAGAGCTCCTAGCTGGGTGGCTGCATGATAATAAGGCATACAGAGCTGAGCAGTAGGGCTCGTGTGTGTGTGTGTGTGTGTGTGTGTGTGTGTGTGTGTGTGTGTGTGTGTGTGTGTGTGTGTGTGTGTGAAGTTAGAGGCAGAATGGCAGAAAAGCCAGAAAGACAGCAGTAACGCAGGAATGATTCGTCATGCAAACGCAGCCAGATCAACACAAATTGCTGACACTGAGGTGCCAAACACATGTATCATTTTCCAACAGCTGTTCTGACACTTATTTGATAAGTTTCAAACACTGCTGTTCTTTCACCTCTGATTACTCCCAGCACTTTTACTGAGTCACCACTTGTGGCTCTACATTTGGCTGGATAAGCCCTTTTGGCAATTTGATACAGATAAGCATCTAGTTTGTTTGGGTGTTGAGTCTGTGGTGTATGATGAGAGCCAACTTAAAAGAGATTTCACAAAGAGGCCTTTAGTAGATCTACTTTATCTATAAAATGTAGTCATTTAACTTTTCTTGCAAGAAAAATGAGGTGAGAGGATATCTGCTGAAACTGCTGAATAAAAAAAAAAAAAAATCTAGGTCATCCGGGTTCATAGTTGTGTCATTGTTTTTTTACTTATCATGTAAGACGCTGACAGTGACCAAGCAAAGAATCTCATCAAACTAGATTCCTCCGTCTCCTGTCCGAACACTCAGCTATGAAACAATCCACTTCTCTCATGCTATACTACCAGATTAAGGACGGATTTGGTTACCTTCCCAGAAATTATTGCTGTGTTAGAAAATAATCAACCCTAATAATGAGAAGCTGTTGAAATAAGCAGACAATGAGAAAAGTTCAAAATCCCCTGGTGACCATTGAGGAGTGCCCTGGAGATAAGTGGCTTCAGTTCTTAGTTGATTCTTGACTGCACAGTCAAGGTTGATCCACTTAGTACGGGCCTGCAGGACTTGGCCAGTTAGGTGATGCACGAAAAGACCTCATTGACCCCTTATTTATTATTATGTCCTGCAACAAAGAAAGGTGCTCTTTCATACTCATCAAGGTTAAGCAGAATGAAACCCTGCTGACGCATTTGTAGCAAACCTTAATTCCCCCTAAGGTTATATATCCACTTTCAACAGCTGAGGGGCAAAGTTACCCAATTTTATCTAAGTTAGATTGTTTGCCAGCAGAAAGATTTAGACAATCTCCAGAAATAGTTGTTTTAAACGGCTACAAAACCTCTTGAATCTGACAGGACCAGGTTGCGATGGTCTTCATGTCTGCATGTCATGAAGGAGGAATACCCAGAAACTAAAGAGTAAGTTGTTGTGTTTTATTTAAACACAGATTACATAAACTAAGGGGTGCACCAATCAGATATGAATATGGATCCAATTGAGCAGATCCATAAGTCAATTTATATACTGTAATTCTATGCTAGATCCTCTAAAAATGTTGAATAATCCCTTGCCAAAATACCTGCTGCTCTGCCAGTCTAATTAATCACCAAATGACATGATGGGGTTAGGTTGAGGACAATAAGCAAACTAACAAATGACATGAAAGGTGAACTTTACACACAGTGTAGGAATCTATACTTAGAAAATAGCAGTCTTCTAACTCATAAAATATAACTATGCCAATTTGTTCAATTACTTAGACTATATGTAGAATTTCTACTTTAAAACAATTTAAAACACATTGTTACTGGTTAGAGTATAATTAGTTAAAGTTATGTCAAAGACATCAATGTATTGGATTGTAGAGATATCACATAAGACAGACATCACAAGTCCTATGAACAACATATCACAACATAATGTGTTTAAATAAAAACCAGTTAAGGAACAACTTTTAGAGTCAAAGAAAGTGACAAAGTGATAAAGGTTAGAGGCACTGCTGTTGTTTTCACCACCGGACACAGTTGTCTAAATGAAAAGAACAGAGTTTGATGCTGAAATCCCTGTGCTTCTTCTGCAAGGGTGAGCTTGATCATGCTTATGAAGGTATAAAATTATGGGATATTTTTATCTGTGCCAAGTTCACGGTTTGTTGATCAGTGGTTCAGACTAAACTGTGACAGTTCTGACCTTGTTTGGACGATTCCAAACAGATCTTTAGTGTGGCTATCGACAACATAAATGGTACAGAAAACTGATGTAATATGTGGTTTTACGGTGGTTGTTTTCTGTCTAAAAACAAAGCTAACAGAGCTGTAATGTAAACTATCAGATGACGCAGTTGTAACTTTAGTGAAGTTATTTTAACCACCTGTACAAATAATACTGCTGTGAATTTTTGTGGAGAAAATGTAATGACACCATAAGAGCGATGCGTATAAACTTTACTCAGTCTGTGGAGACGCTTAATGTGTTCAAGCTTTTTAAACCAACATTACTTTTACAAAAAAGATGGAGCATTTTTATTTCTTAATTTCAATATCTGTATATGACTTTATTAAATTTGTTGTACAAAATTAGAAACCAAAGTTAATAGTCAACCTGACAGTGTTCTACATGTGATCCCTCCATCTTCAATGCAGTGAGACATTTTTATTGTTAATTACTGGATCGGTACTCGGTATCCACTGACATCCACAGAAAACTGGAACTAAAAAAAGCTTAGACTGGTACTTCTACATAAAATGCATTACTAATTATCTTGCACAAAAGAAACATGCATAAGACATACAGGTATGACATCTGGAGAGGGTGAAAGATGATGGTGCACATTATTCTGAGAGGGAAGTTTTGAATAGATCATGATGTCATCTGATTGTAGTGGTTAATCTCCTGAATTAATCATTTGGTGTAAAGTGAGCATGGGCATGTGTATCTGAAGTCTGCTAGAACAGCTGTATAAAGAAACAAAGAACAGCTGCAAACTTTGTGACACAGCAGCCCCTGAATACATGACGGTTACTGAGTTCAACTTCAAGCAGATTTTCACTGGTCACTGAAACACACACACACACACACACACACACACACACACACACACACACACACACACACACACACACACACACACA
>JAPTGZ010000001.1:22832960-22843292 GCA_029814645.1 Fowleria isostigma | reverse complement strand
CCTTCGCCCTTAAGTAGCTGGGATAGGCTCCATGCGACCCCCGTGACCCTAATGAGGATAAAGCGGGTATGGAAAAAATGAATGAAAATCCTGTACTAGTCCAATCAATGACAGTTCTGTGGTAGAACCTGGTGATGCTGTTACATAGACCTTCAGACACAAACAGTCAAATATTGGGTCATTAACAATGTGTAAATGACATGGATGTATTTCATAATAACTAAAGTGTCAGAGGACGACCATGGAGGAGCTTTAGCTAAACTACATTCCATTGCTTTCCTAGTTTGGTAAACACTGCATATACAAATAAAATCTTTAACTATAAGTGTTCAGGCCTTGCCCAATGTTGTGCTCTGAAAATATTCCCATCTTTTCAACATTAAGCAGCAGTAGCATCACTTCTTTTTTTTTTTGCCAGAAAAACTATCATGTTAGAGTGGTAGAGAAAACCACTCTGGTACCCTACAGTGTGGAAAACAGAAAGTTAATTAAAAAAAAAAAAGAAAATAACTTATTGCACATCTATGCAATATGAATATTATACACTCTATTATTGCGCTATTGATATTTTTCGATATATTATGCAGACCTAACTGAAGATATGTCAAGGGTGTCAAACTAATTTCAGCCCACTTTGATCTCAGGTGTCTATACTATTATTTTACTGGTATAATAACTTATAAATAGTGCTAACTTGAAATTCCAACTCAAAAAATTTTAACAATTTATTCCTGTTATTAAATGTTTTGTGCCTTTGTAGATCCACTGTGATGTGTAATGCATGAATGGCAAGTTCAAGCATAACATTGTTAAACTGGCCCTTAATTTTCTGAAGAAATTTCTGGTTCGTCATGGTTGGTCAGGTTATTCAAATTTTTTGCGAAAGAAAAATTTGTAAATTTACAGAATACCATAATGTAATGTTACTTTTTATGCACTAAACCACAGAGGACAATTTGGAGTTGTCATTATCCATAGGCTGTTATGCTATTACCTTACTAGTGTGGTCATCCTGAAATCAAATTGGGCTGAAATGAGTTTGAAACTTTAGACTTTTATTATGTTGTCATCCACTGGCTGGTTTTGGCCCACATGCCATTTGTTTAACAGTATGGTACAGGACATGAAGTGGATGGGCCTCCTTTTGTGGTATGTGGCCTCTGAACTAAAATGACTTGGACACCCCCTGATGTAGACCTATTCCAGGGTGTGGATCTGTATTCTTGTCCCATCCCACTCTCAGAAAATATAACCGTCATGTCCAGAAACAGTGTAGAAAATAAATCCTGTCCTGTTTCAAACCCAGAAAAATGACACCTGTCCAATTCCCATATTGTAGTAAAGTAGTCTTCACTTTTTAAAAACTGACACCTTCAATTTTTGCAAAAAAAGGTGTTTTTCATCAACATATTATTCATAATTAACTGTTCCTATTAGAAATACATGTTTGTTTGTTTTTAGAAATTGACTTGATCCAGTTCTCTTTTATTTTATTTTCTGTTCAGACTCAAGTACACCTTCTCCCACAAGCTGTTAAACCCCCAAACTGACTGAATAACCCACCCTCAGTCTAAGGGACAATGCAATACTCATTACTCATGCACCTTGTTTTTTTTTTTACCTTGTACTTATAATTACCTTGACTATATCTTTTATGTGCTATATATATTTTTTTTCTTCTTTCTGTGGTGGAGTTGATTTTTATTATAATTTTAATATTTCTTTGTAGTGTTGTATATGGTATTTTTTAGTATGTTTGTTACATATATGTTTTTCAGTCAAATTTTTGTGTGGTTGTAATCTTTGTGTTTCTATATACAGTCTCCCTCTTCGCACTTTTAAGAATCAGCTGGTAAACAGAACAGAGCTGCTAAATGGATTGTACCTGGAACAGTGACAATAAAGATGCATTCTATTCTATTCTATTCTATTCTATTCTATTCTATTCTATTCTATTCTATTCTATTCTATTCTATTCTATTCTATTTCACATAGAAATGAGGAAAAATTGACCCACATTCCAACTGGAGTCTAATGACCTACAGAATTTACGACAGAGAAGATGAAGGAGAACTGGAGTCACAGAAATACTTATCATACTCTGTTTTATTTGTTTTAACTGAAACACTAAAAAAAGGACGTTACCGTGCAGCTTTATTTTCATTTATTATTCATAAAATATAGCTCCTTATTAAAACAGCGTAAAGGGTCAGTTCCCCCTTATGTCCAAAGGCACACCATTCTCATTGTACTTTAAAATCTGCCTGTTTTTTTATACTATCCAAGCATGATACATAGACATGCGATCATCCCAGTATGAACTTGTCATCCAGGTAATTTTAGTTAAGCATGATTTTACTTTGTGAGAACTGAAATGAATGAAATTACTTTTAAAGATGATAATTCTAAAAAAAAAACCAGAAGGCTTCCACATTGAAACAAAACTGATTAATTTTAACAAAAATTACAGAAAGACAATGGCTTTTGTGATTTGGGTGAACTGACATTTAAAGCTTCAGAAAAAAATTGCCATTCAAGTTGAGCAGGATTGATACAGTTTTGTGTTATTTTAGCATAATTGTCAATACGTTGTTGTAATGAATCATAATTTTTTATTTTTTATGCCATTCTTAGAGTAGTGATAGTGACTAACAAATGTTCACCAGTCTCTTTCTTGAGGTTCCCTGTATGGTATCCCCAATATTTCAAACACATCCCTCTCTGTTGGTGTAGGAAGTGGATTGCCTCCATAAACCTTTACACTACCCTGACGCACCACATCTTTATTCAGTGAATGCTCAGATAAACTCATTTGTTTTGTCTTTGCCAGGGCTCTCATTGAGCGGTTAAAATGTGCAGATCCTGTAAAATACACAATAGCGCAGGCAAACTCATTGTAGGGCACCACGATGATGTCCAGTCTGCGGTGGCGGTGGCCGGGTCCTGGCAGGCGACACACGCCCATGTATTTCTTCTGCTCCCCGTTCTCCTCATGGCTCACCAGATCGTCTGTCAAAAAGCCTTAAAAAGCAGGATGGAGAAAAGATGTAAGTGGGTCTTTGAATAAGTCAATTTTATTTATGACTCACATTTAAAAACAGCAAACGTTGACCAAAGTGCTGTACAGGTTTAAAGCAAAACAAGAAATGAAATCCAGATAATACAATCCACACAAATAAAATAAAAAACAAAACGTCAAATCTCAGTCCAGTTTAAAAGCCAAAGAATAAAAATAGATTTCATCACCAATTTTTCATCAAATCTGTAAAACTCATGTCATAGCCTAAGTATCACGAATCCATAAGTCTTTCCGTGATTACGCACTTGAATCTCTTCCCTGATGGTGAACGATTTGACGCAAACTCCACCATAACCAACTGTTGTATTTACAAACAAGCCAGTAGGTCATTTGGGTATTTTAGAAGTTGTGCATTGTGGGAAGCGGAGCTACATGCAGTCACAGCAGCAGCGACAAAAAAACATGTCAGCAGGTTTACTCCTCATGGAACTCTGCTTCCGACAAATTTCCAAAAATCCCGGAGTGATTTACTGGCATGTTTGCAAATACAAGGATTGTTTATGGTGGAGTTCGCTTCAAAATTGTTCACGGAGGGAAGAGATTCAAGCTTGTAATCATGGAAAGACTTATGGATTCATGATACTTAAGGCTATGACGCAGGTTTTACAGATTTCACGAAAAATTGGTGAAGAAAGTCATCCGTAGCTTTAAGTGGTGAAGAAAATTTCTGCCCCCTAACGCTAAAATGCAACAAAGCTTACCACTGTCATGGAGACTCTGTAAGACTTTGCTGAAGACTCCTTTGTGAGACTTGCCATCGGGGTGAGATATAATGACATCAACATCACCACATGTGGCTTTACCCCGGCGATATGACCCACACGCTCGGGCAATCAAGCCTGAGTCTACAGCAAGAGCAGCATCTCTCACCTGCAGAAACACAGGAGAGTATACTGCATTACACACAACACATACTACACTCGTCTTCTATTTCATTATCATTTCAGAGCAGTAGAAACTGTGTTTATGAGTGAAGATTCACATTCCACCGACAGAATTTCCTCTTAAACAAAGGTTAATGATACATTATCGGTTCAAGGTTTATGCAGGTTTTAGCAAGTTAACGTAAAGACATTTTACAGGGTGCTTGCTCTGTAACTGCTTTCATTTTGAAGGTTACAGTCACTCTCTGCTTAGCATTGTTGAATACAAGTTGAATTTAGAGCTACACAATTATGGCCAAAAATAAAATCCAAATTTTTTCCTCTAAAACCTCCATTTTTGATTTCAATTTTTAGGTAAAACTGCAAGTTGTTTTTGTGTGCTGCTGCCAATGCAACACACTGCTCCCACTTTGGCTTGTGATGATGTTTGAGGTGCTGAAATCAGTCGGTTGTGCTGCTGTCTCTGACTGATACCACCTTCAGGCTGAGGCAGAACGGTTTAGTCTTCATTGGAAACTTCAAAGCCGTACAATTCCACACAACCAACTTGCTGTTGGTATTTTTAGCCATAAACTTCTCAGTCTCCTTTGCAAACACCATTTTTGTACTGGTGTGTGGAGACCAAAGACTGAGGACCCCAGAGGCGTGCAGTCCGAAGACACAAGAGAGAAGAAATTCGATTTGATGATTGCCCGTTTTTAAACATCATCCTCAATAAATAATCCGATTTTGATTTTAAGGCGAGACACAGCAGACAAAAACATTGATTTTTCATGTAGTGGTCAATTTTGACATTTTGGGCTAGTTCACTCCTTCAGTGTGTGTTCTTTCAAGCTGCTATAAAGAACATTAAGATGTTTATTATTAGTTTGTTTACTTGCAGCAGTATGTTTCTCCTGAATTTACCAAGAAGTTAGCATTCGAAAGCGACATACCATGTTTCAGTTGTAGGCCTTCTATGCCTGCCATGTTAATAAACAATCAATTTTCATGAGCTTGAAGTATTCTATATCATTACAACTAAGGGCCTGGAAATTTATTCTGTTTTTGAGCAATTGCTTTCTACAGAAATACATTAAAGTCTCCCACTTAAATCTTTAGGTGCTGTTTTCTCAAAATGAGTTTTTGGTCATTCTTTAGTAAAAACATCTCAGCCTATGGGAGTTTTCACACAGCGTACTCGGAGCCATACTGTACTCGGGTACACTTCACACCTCTCCAGCTGTGTACATTCACATGTGCTTACTCCAGCCTGGATTCGAGTATGAATGGGTGTTACGGGGCCGAAACAGTACGTGGCGATGTGGAAGGAATTCTGTCGCAGTGCAACAAACCCTTACATCATCAACCGAATGACTGCTCTATTCATTTGTCTACAATGGTGACAAAACAAACAGTACTGTTCTATCTGTTATCCTGTTTGAGGAAATGTGAAGAAGAACGTTTGTCGTTGTCTCCAATATATTTACCTTCAACAATGGTGTTGTCCTTTTGTTGTATGGCGGATTTAAACAATGAATGTTTTGGCAATGTCTACAGTCTAATGTTGATTAGGTCACTTGAGTGATCAGAGTCGGTCCAGTGTCTGTGATCCGGGCCCCAGTACGGTTCCATTCACATGCACTTGTACCATACTGGAGTACGGGTGGCCCGTTTCTGAGTCCACCCTTCTCATCTGTACTCCAGTACGGTACGCTAGTACGGTACGTTTGCATTCACATGAAAAAAAAAGGAAGTGGACCTGAGTAGGTAGCATACTCGGATACGGACTCGAGTACGCTGTGTGAAAAGGCCCTATGCATCACCTGTGTACACTAAACTGTACACATATACTTAGTAGTATTCTGAAGATATTTACAGAGGGATTTGTTAATAAATCATTCCTGGCCTGATTTATGTGACCTTTAAATTTTAAAAAAATGGCAAGAATCTTTTTTTTTTCTAAACTATGGACAGTAGATTTGGATTTCCAAGGTAATGAAAGCAGATATCCTGAAATCCCTCTGTAATTTGTTTTTTTCATCTTGTGTTTAAACAAAATGAAAAAAGGATTTTGCACCTAGCTTTATCATATGTTCAGATCTGTCTACCAAAAATATATGCAAAATTATGCACATTTAAGGAAATAAAGCCTAATTTGCATAATTAAACATACAAATTTCAAAAAAACTCACAATACTTATTTTTTGTACTTGTGTAAGTAATCAACTGAGGAAGTTCCATGGTGATATCTCTTATCTTGAAATTTTACCCTATTCACCTATTCACCATAGCGTCTTGCCTTAAATTGATTAATCGTGCATCCGTAGCTGAACCTCTAAACTACAGCCTTTTGCGATTATATATGTATTATGCATAACAGGCTGACATTTCAATTGCAATAAATTGTGCAGTTTTTGGAGTTGAAGACCGTCCAGAAACCCTGAACTCATCATCCCCTTCCCTTGTAAATGTTACGTATTTGAAATGTGGGGGACTTCTTTATTCCTTTCGAATTACTGGCTCTTAAAAAAACCACAAACATGCCATTTACTTTGTATGGTCTTGTTTTTACCATCCACTGCCAAATGAGTAGCGTTCTACCTGCCCCCAGCCAAATACTGGGAGGTAGGCTCACAAAGGCATCACATATTATTCTGACAAGCCTATGGGAGTACACATGCTTTAGTCATCTTTCTCATGTGCACTTTCTCTCTGGCAGCTTTAGAGGAAAAAGAAAATCCAAGTAATAGAATATGAAAACAACTAGCACTGTACTCAACGCTCTGGAGTGAACAGGTATCTGGCTGACTCGAGATGCAGCAAATTTCAGGACTAAGTTTTCCCCTTTGGGATGCTCTGCTTTGTAAGAGTGCAGTCTGGTTTTCCCATTATCAGTCAAGGAAAGCTGACACAAATCTTTTCCTACTTTAAACCCTCTCCTTCCAAATTTCTGAGGGTGAGATGGAGAATCTGTCTCAAACAAACTATCCCAATTCTGCATAAACTGAAAATTCTGACATGGCGAAAGATGCCACGGTAAATCTGGCTTCATCATAGAATGTTGCATAATGATATTGTAAAAAATAAACATCCGTACCACTTTCTCAATGGTGCCTGCCTCCTCCCTGGGCATTCGGTCAAGGAAATCGTCGTAGTGTTTTAGGCCTATTTTCTGAGTCTGGGTCAGGTGGGCTTTTGTGGCGATGTCCTCCAGGTTGCGAAATCCCTAAAACACAAATTTTGAGGAAAATTCATGGAGGAATACAAATATCTTTTGGGATATTCTACTATTAGCTAAATGAGAGGCAAACAGAATTACCAGAAGTAGAGATTATAGACCATTAATAATATATTTTAACCATTTTCTGAAATATTATAAACAAAGCACTTAGTCCTGGATGTGACACATAATTATACAGGGTTTCCCCCTACATACATTCTGCAGTGGTGCTGCACCGCTGCAAAAAGAAAAACACTGAAGTAACATGATGTGCTAAACTTTATTATAAGTTGTTAGCCGCTTGTTAAACAACCTGGCAATAGCTTTAGGCATCATAACCCAACGTCCTCCCTCCCTCCCCATCTCTGTTTACGCTACTGAAGCAAATGATCTGGAATCCATCTTTTGAGTTCTGTCATTTTTATTGCCGCACGTACATTCACTTGCAGGTTTTTTCTCCTACAATCTATCCCATCATGCATCAGTCCTACTACATCTACGGTAAATGTCAAAGGGATAAAACAGTAACAATACAACATATCTGTTTTTTTAGTCTTTTTGTTATAATTAAAGTTAAAAATCAATATAAAATGGTCCTTATTGAGGTAACTAATTCAAGGTAACTTGAATATGATGATTGGTCAATTTCTTTCTGAAAAACTCACCAGAAGTCACAATTTAAAGAGTTAGTTTGCAAAATTTTTCTCCGGGGAAGCATGACCTTGCCCCCCCAGTGTTGCTAGCTTACCAACACAGCACCACTGTTACAAAAACTTCTAGGCTAAACACTCATTATATATACTGTATCAACAGAAAAACATTTATTTTTTTGTATAATGGCAAGTCTACTTTGATGTGTTGAAAATCTGACTCTTTTCATCACTTGGACTAGAGTTTGTGTTCTTCGACATGGCAGGATGCAGGCGTGAAATGTGCATGAACAAACATGAAGGAGATTGAAGCTCAGATGCGTTTACCAAAGTGATACTGTCATACTGCTGTGTTTTAAATGTAGCAATCGATCACCAACTGAAATAAACAATGGATGGGGAATCCATATCACTGCATATTTAAGGTAAAGTAATAAACTGTTAACCAACACTACATTCAACTACTACCGAGTCAACATTTTCACTTGACAAAATAGGAAATGCGTACTTTCAGACAGATCAAATTGTCTTGCTGATTAGAACGTTTGGATGTAATTTACGAGTCATATATATGAATAGTATTTGTTTACAGTATTTGCATATAACATCACATTTCTGATTTAACCCATAAGGACCCAGTGTGATATTTCTGTCACTTCCCAAATTATATTTTCTCTATATTTAACCATCCATAAGTGATTTATCACATTTATTTTAATATCATTTTCTGTATGTTAAAATCAGGTATTTTCCAACACATTTACTTTACTAATCATGCAGATGTTCATAAAAGTTTAGAGTAAAGTTGAGGATTATTATATCAAAAATAGCAGAAACTGAAAAAGTGACTTTTTCAGTAAAATCTCTCATTAATGGATTATAAACCCAGTGTCTCCATCCACTGTCATTGATCTAACTCCATGTGTTTTACTGGTGAGTCAATGTTGTAGAAGATGATGGTGTTTCCATGGTAACTATGGAGCCTCTGAATGTCCAAAAATGACCATGAAAAGATGACAAACTACACTTTACACCAATTATTTACATGGATTAGTGGATCAACAAGTATTAAACCAGTGTTTAATACAACCAACCTTGGGATCAGGACTCCATCGCCTGAAATTTGTAGTACTTGATAATTTTTTTTTTTTTTTTAAATTACGAATAAAATCTACTTTTTAATGATTCAATATATATTTCATTACAGCAATATAATTAAACCCCAAACATTTTTCTTAATAAAAATCCAGTTCAAATAAAATACAGGATATCATATCTGAGAGGGCATGTCTTGATTATCTTTCAAATGTTCTTTTTGGTCAGTTTAAGATGCTGCAGCTCTTTCAAAATTCATAGCTTACTTATTGTTTATTCAGTATTAATATTCATCCTCGTAAATACAAGCTCCACTGACTGTACATATGCTGACCAAGGAAGATAAAAGTCTCACTTCGTGCAGTAATCTACACCTGGATTTTCTGTCTCCTTCCATTATAATATACATTATATAGACCAAATGTCATCTAAAATTAATATTTATTTGCAACATAGTGTAGTAAACTATTACATGATCAAAAACAAATTAATGTTAGCAAAAAAATCTCTGTTTAGAGTGTCTGGAGTCGCCAGAAATTTGTTGTTAAAATGGAGTCAGGAGCCAAAAAAGGTTGGAAACCACTGTATTAAACAGTTTATATCAGTACATGATTTTAGTAGATGGTGGATGTTTAAGTCTTTATGGGTTAAAAAAGGTTAAATATAGAGAAAATTTTATTGGGAACTGAAGTAGTGCTGGGTCTTTATGGGTTAACCTGAATATTTCAGAGTCCAGCAACACAGTTATACTTCTGATACAAGTCTGACTCATTCCAATGTCTTTTTCTCTCGGGATTTGATAGATGTGCAAGTTGGTATTTCAGAATGAATTTAAAACTGTCCTATTGTATTGTATAATGCTATCATATAGTAATATGAGCTAAGAAAGCAAGTCAACAGTGATTGTTGCTTTATTGATGGTAGTGGTGTTTTACCTCAAAATATGGTTTTCTGTCCCCATGTATTTTCATTATGTAGTTACTGATTATTTGGTAACAGTGACACAATGACAATAATCTTTCTGTAACATTTAAACTTCCCTTCCAGAGTTTGATACAAAAGAACATGGCTGCTGTGTGAATATAATACATGTGTTCCTCACCTGTTGGTACCAAAGCTGTGCAGTCTTGGCTCCTGCACCCCAGATATTAGTGAAAAGCTCCAATACAGGTACAGCCTCCCCGATGTGGTCTAGCTTCCGTAGATGACCGCTCTCCATAATTTCATCTATTTTGTCAGCCATGCGATTCCCAATTCCTGGGATTTGACAAGCTTCCTGAAATCAATTAAAACTTAAAACCATAAATTAATAAAATCCTCCTTCCATATCTTCCTGAAAGCAAAAGTACCATCAAAAGTTCCTTACAGATAATATGCACTATCAGCACTGCCAGCAGCATTAAACAGAATATGCGACAATTA
>JAPTGZ010000001.1:22728986-22743287 GCA_029814645.1 Fowleria isostigma | reverse complement strand
ATTTTATCAGGTCTGGATGTATATAAACTTAATGAAGGTCTAGTACTTGGGGTGGGTGGAGTGGGTGGGAGGGCAGTTGCATGGGAACTGGATACAAGAGTTTCATGTTCAAGTTGTGTGTTTCTTTATTTTATTTTATTTTATTTCTTGTTGTATATTCAAAAACTGAAAATAAAAAAAGACCTTGTTAAAAAAGTAAGGTTTAGAATAACTTTTTTATTGTGAAACTATCTGAATATTTCTCACCCCACTCTTGTGCAAATAATTTAGCTCATGATTTTCATAAAAAAAATAACATGAAGAATAAAATTCTGATGATAATCATCATCATCATCATCATAGATTCTGAAATTTCCTCTTGTGGGGATAAAGGAATATCTTATCATCATCAGTAATCAGTATTTTTTAAGATAAATAGTGTACTTTTATGTTCCTTGTAAAATAACTTTTGTTTTGTGGTGCAGTGATTTGAGCTGATGTCACAATCAGTCTCCCTTAACCCAGAATTCTAAGGAAATTATACAATGAATTAAACAATGTGCAACATATGCATTTAAAAAAGTTCTCACCAAACAAAGTGGACATTTCACAGATTAGACAAAATAGACTTGGAGTCACAACAGTATTTGTGCCACAGAAAGAGCATTTGTGAAAGTTTGCAGGGTTTAGTGAGTAAAATATATGTAGTGACAGAAGAAAAAAGTGTTTTCATGAGGTGATTGTCTTCAGAAAAATTTAAGTTGTCCTTATATTCTCTGAAATCTGCTGAAGACGTGAGCACAAGTCTGAAGTTGTTCTGATGATAGAAGAGGAGGATGATATTATTTTCCAAAATCTACCAGAGTATCTTAAAATTGTTGTTAACTGTGATGGCCTAAAATACCATGAGGCTCACGTTTGACAGTTTAATTAAATTAAAGTTTTCCCTTTAATTTTATTTTAATGTGATTAAACTATTGTTTTTGAAGAAATACCTCTATATCCTTAACTTGCAATAAACTACTCTGATGCCTTTAGTTTTTTTAAAAAAAGTTTTGATACATTAAAAATGAAAATTCTTTTCATTTTGTTTGTCCAGAAAAATTACAAAAACAATAATTTATAGACTCAAGAGAAAAACATACTATAATTAAATTGGATGTTAGATCAGTGGTTTGTTTTAAGCTTCTAAGAGTGAAATCAGATAATGAAGCCCTCGTGGCTCATCTGGTCATCTGTGCTCATGCAGTAGATCCTCACACCACTAGATAGCAGTAGTTTACACCAGTGGTAACTTAACTAGTTCAGTCACTTACTGCAGGGCAGAGATGGCCAGGTCACTGGAAAGTTAATAAATAAACCCATATTTAAAGGACTTAAAAATGAGAATGCTTAAAGGTACTATGATGTACTCGTAAAGAGAGGGTTTGCAGTCAGTTAATTAGATCAGCAGCTTCAATTAGATTCTTGAAAAATTAATGAAGTGCAATTAGCTTTAGCTCATCTGATATATTACACTGGCTTCTGTTGTGTTTGTGAAAGTACCAAAAACTTCCAAATCATCCCCAGTGTGACATAAAGAGCCATCAGGCAAAATTCTGCAAAAGTCATCGATTATAGATTATTAGATTTTCTGCGACGCTCTGACACAGTGATTAGAGGAGTTGCCATCAGTGGTATTGAATAACACATCTTTCAAACATTCCTCCTCCGTCTGTTAATACAGAATAAAGTAAATTACATCACATTATAGTGTAACTTTGTGATACAAGACGATTACAGTTAGAAATAGTTCTAGTGATTTTAATAATTGACTTTACACATTTTGATCTGCGGAAATCCAGCACTTTGCCAGTAATGCTATCATATATTCTCAAGTAAATAACGATCATGTTGGTTCTATTAGTCTACGTACAAAATGCTCATATGTATGTGAATTTATGTGAAGCCAAAAATTTTCCCTAACTTCACTAAATACATTTTGGCCCTTCTCCATGAAAACATAGAAAAGAGTCTAGGAGGATGTTTTCCAATTACTATACATTGTAAAAGACTTCTTTTAGTGCTTATAGCTGGTCTGTAAAGCTTTATAAATAAAATATCAACCATTAATAAAGGAACAGAGAGAAATCTCAGTAGAAAATGCAAATATTGCAATAAAAAGTCATTCATAAATGTATGACATAATAAGTACAGCATTGTGTGTTAGCAGGAAGACGCTACAGATGCGAACAGATAGTTTCGTTGCCACAAAGAAACATAATCTTTATTGTATTTAGTTTCAACAGCTTTGTACTAGTAAAGCGTTTCAGGTATTTTTAGCAGGTGAAACAAGAATAAAGACTTTACAAAACTGAATTAATCAAGTGATGTTGTTGTGATGGACTTTTTTGAGGAGGATTAAAATTAGCTTGGCAGATGTGAAACAAAACAAGTTTATATGTCTAATTCTGGTATTCCCACAGATACTTTAATGATTGCGCAGTTTACGTTGCCATGTTGTCGCGTGTCTGTGTTATTGTCGCAGGTTTGGTGAGACGGAGCCCGAGCCCATGATGCAGTCTTTCCATTAGCCATTAGCCCATTAGCCCGTTAGCGCTCAGGCTGTTGGAACAGCTTGAATGTGTGATGCTAATGCTTCAGGGATGCAACCCAAACTGGAGCCTTGGCAAAAGGCCAAATAGGAGGAGTGCTCTAACAACTTCCTGTACCTATCCTCCCTCTCTCTCCCTCGTATTATCACCTCACACTCTTCCCACATTGTTTCTTTTTCTGTGAATCCCTATCTATATATGATCTGAGTGCTTTAGCATCTTTAAGGCGTACTTTTCATTGGAGGAGCAGCTCTGTTTCATCCCCATGCCATATGTTAGTAAGCAAGACTAATGAACATGTCTATCCAAATGCGGTGAAGACATTTTTCTCCTTCAATTCACTCGCTGTTGCCCACTGCAGTTTATCCACGGTTTGTTTTCCGAGCATTTCTCATAAAAGTGATTTATCAAAAACACTTAATACCAAACTGCCGATGTTTCATCCTGAATGATTCCAAAGGCTGCTGAAGCTGGTGGTTTTTATGGCTCGGGCTGAAAAGGGTACCTCTTGGGGGCATGTTGTGTTAGCTTCTTGTAAAGTAGTAAGACACACACATACACTCTACCCCCATCGGTGTCGACCGGGGATGGGCGGTGGGGAAATGTCAGGAGGGATAGAGGTCATTGCCTTCCAAAGGGATAAACACACATTCCACATAGCTCCCTACTGTGTTATCATTTACTGCCCTATCGGACACGTTTTGCCGCTTCTGAATGTATTTATATTTATAAACATATTCTTTATTTATTTTCTCTGAGGCCACTGCGCCGAGGAAATGATACTGAAATCTAACATTTGGAGAGCCATCGTGACGGAGTGCTGCCAGGATGCAATTTGTGTTCTATCTCCGTGGAAAAAAGGGGGCCGTGATGCCCTGGGGCGGCCATTTCGTTCCCTGCAGTGACATTTTTAACACGGCGCCCGCAGGACACCGGGACGCAGCCTGAGCCACTCGCTCGTTGTCATGGCAGACGGCCTGTGCACCGCACCGTGGACACACTGACTGTCTTTTTAAGGCTTTTAGTCTGACTCAATATGCTGGACCAAGGTTGGCTTGAAAAGGCTACGAATGCTGCAGAGAATCTGTAAGGGTTTAAAGGATTTACAGGTCACTTTGTGTGGGCGTTTCGTAGTGTTTTACAAGTTGGGTGAGCTGGTTACAGATGTAGTGTCTGTTGTGTTTGTGTATGTATTTTATTGAGCATATGGGTTTAAAACACAACTCATTCAGCAGCTTAAGATCCTCCACTTGTTTCCTTTGTCACAGCGTTGTGTTTTGTGACTCAAAGCTGGAGCGCAGCTTCATCTGCAACCAGACCTCCATCAGCAGCCAGGAAACTTTAATGGCTGCAGTTGCTTCTTTTCATTAACAATGATATATACCAGTTTTGTGTGAGTTCCCTGTTCCTGCCTATATTTATCAAAGCAACATTAGGAGTGTATCAGCATCAATTTGCCATCATGAAGCATGGAGCTGCATTCCACTCATGTGTGACCATTATACTAATGAGGTTAATGGTTCAGCTGTGCTTACCATAAGATGGATGCCCCCCAGTGGAACCTGCCCCTTTGTGTGTCTCCATGTGTGTGTGTGTCTGTGCACATGTTGTTGTGTGCATCTGTAAGCTTCTGAGCGTGTCTTTGCTCTCTCTACCGAGAACTGAGCAAAAAAAAAAGTTTCTTCCATTCCCTCCTCTCTCTTTAAAGAAACAGGTTTCTCCGTCGCTGCGTTCCATCTGCACCGACATTTACTCCTCACACACATACTAATCCGGATCCTCCTCATCAATCAGAGCCATGTACGGCTGTCTCCTGTCATCCAGAATTATCTTTGAACTTTACAAACTAATGTGATGAACTAATGACTTCTTGTAGGCTATTACGAGAGGGCGAATTACTGGTGTCTATTTTTTGCTAATTACAAATGGTAAAAGCAGTGAAGCCTTTTATAAGCTAGGATACTGTTTATGCCCTGCCACATGCTATTCAGTCTAAAAGTGAAACAACCCTCAGGATTGAGATTGCACCATTTCTTTAACAGATGGGATGCCCTAGCCATCTGTATTGTTTTTTTTTCCTCTTTGGTGTTTTAAATGTGTTAAAGCTGAAAAATGCTCTGTATACAATCTGCCTCCAGGTTGACGCTCTACCTGCTCACACCTCTTCAGCTGCTTTTATAACAGGACGTTTAGAGATACAAAGTGAGCGGAAAGTGATTAATAAACACCCTGGTTATTGATTTTAAGGTCTTGACATAAACCATTACGGTTGCTCAGATTTGTTTTTTTTAACTCCTTTCTAATTTCGGTTTCAACACCAACAATGGTGTTGTGGGCCAAGCCTTGTTTGCACACAACCCCAAAACCACAGTATTGCTTCTTAATTAGATTTACAGGATATTAAAAACACAGTAGGTGCTCCTAAACGATGATCATTGGAGACAGTGCTGAAATAGCGGGCTATCATACTTCTTTTTTATATTGCTAGTTGAACCGTAACAATATCCTTTTGTTTTTATAAATGTTTTCAATTACCACACACCAATCTCCCCAAATATGAAAGATGTCAAATTAAGAGCACAAATTTGGAAATACACGCTGCTGACTATTATCAATTTTATCATCTTCAAAATGCTGCTTTAATGAACAAAAGGGAAGTTGGCCTCATTTACTGTTAATGCAGTCAAATGCCTTTTCTCAGTGGGAGCTGCCCAATAAGCTGAAGAGAGGAAGGGCATTGGGTCTCTGGAGGGGTACAACTTTAATTGGATGATCTGAAAGTCCTTTTTCCCAATTCCAAAAGTAAACAAGGCGTGTCATGGCACATCTAACAGCAAATGAAGAAACCTCCTGAATATGCCCCTCAGAAGTTTAACAGTGTTTTGTCTTTTCTTGTCTTTTTTTTTCCTGCCTTCTGTGTCTCAGCAACACACATCCATGTAGTTCTCCATACTGGCTGGAAACTGGCAAAGCACAAGAAGCAGCAGACAGCATGGGTCATTTAGCATTCTACCTACAGGTTCAACTCTGGTACATAATGAATTAATTCAGTGTAGTTACATCATTGTTCACACAATCGCACATGTTTTGCCTATGAATCAAAAGAAAAGTAATAATTTTGTTTGAATAAGTAGAAAGTTGGTGTTTATTTTCAAGATGTTCACAGATTGTCCATCAGGTGTATAGATCATGTATCAACAGCAGTATATAGTCACAGAAAAAAATATCAGTTTTCTTCAATTTCTTGTTCATTTTAATGCCTGGTACAACTAAAGGTGCATTTGTTTGGACAAATATAATGATCACAAAAAAAGAGCTCATAAGAGTTTAGTTTAAGAGCTGATATCTATCCATTTTCCACAGTTTTCTTGATAATGACCAAAATTACATAAGTTCTGACATCAATAGCTATGGCATTGCACTGACAAAAACAGTGCTTTTAGACATTCCATGTTTTCTGTTTGTTTTAGTCACATGATACATACAGGAGTCTGTACTTGATTGCATAACCATTGTTTCTGATGATTTGATGGTTTAATCATTTTGTCCATGTCTGTATTTATATCAATGGAACTATTGTGCAGGGTTAAACTATTAAAAACAAAAACATCTACTCAGGAGATGTTCGAAGACATGTGGGATAATGCAAGGAAAATTTCAGTTTTAACCAAACTAGAGTATTTATTGCCGCTAAAGATACTGCACAGAGTACATGTTGCTCCAAGCCGTGTTCACAAATATAGAAAGGATGTCTCTCCAGTACTCCAGTCTTAAACGTAAGACAGAAATTGGTGATCTTACTCACTTTCTCTGGCCTTGTGTTAAAATACAAAAATACTGAAATGATCTATTATTTAAAATGCAAAACATTCTCAAAGTGGAGCTTGAACTCGACCTGGTTTCTCTGCCTCTGGGTCTTCCTAGTGTCCATGTACCTGATGTATATCACAAAAAAATGAATAGTGTTATGGTATTCTCTGCTAGGAAAAATATTCTACAGCACTAGATTTTGGATAAAACCCCCTCAGTTGCGGGGCGGCATAGGATATTAATGAAATTCATACCCCTGGATTTTCTGACCTGTCTCATGCACCAGAAGACCAATGCCTTTGAACGAATATGGAAACCATTCCTTGACTATATTAATGTGAACATATCTGCTCTAATGACAAGAGCATTTGTATTAACGTGACTTTCTGTCTACCCAGCTTCCATTGTACTGTATTGTGTATAGCATAATGTATATTGCATACTTTTTTGACCACTCCTAGCTTGTGCTGTGTTTCTTTTTATTTTGTTTTATGTGTGTTTAAAAAAAAAAAGAAAAAACACAAGCACATATTTAAAAAATAATAATAATAATAATAATGTGTGATGTTAGAGCACTGCAGATACCCAGTCTGCTGTGGCTCTCTACACTTTTTAGTGTCAAACATTTTTCCAGTAAACACTTGTAAGACTAAAAAGCATAAAACAATGTACTGTCCTCAGCAATTATATGGGTTTCATGGAAATAAGCTAATAATAGCAATAATCTATGCAAACAACGTCATTATATATTGTGGAATACCATGGCCCAAAGATTCCTTGGTTAAAATGTTAAACAAATCTGTGAGTAGAATCTTGAGATAAAGCATCAACTGTGGCCTTGACCTGTGACCGATCAAGATTGTACTTTTGGTTTCTAAATGTTGATACTATACAAATATGTGGTAAAGAAAAATTAAATTAGTTTGACCACGATGTGAAAAAACAAAGAAGTGAAATAAGATTTAATAAAGTTGCCTTTTATCTGTTCATATAGATATAAATCAAATATTTACTCAGTTATATAGGTCAGTTTTTAACATTAGTACCATTGATATATGATCTCGATGCGTGACGAGGCTAGGGTTTCACACTAGCCTTCATAGCGACACTTCTGATGGATAGTCTGTCTACTCGATTAAAAGGAAGAGACACAAAAACAGCAATTATATGACAGGTTAAGAAGTGTCATCCTCAAGACATTTAACAGAGTCACCAGGATGTTGGCCTGAAACTAAATTTTGCAGCATTTTTTTTTTTTCTGTTTCATAGATTTATTTATGTATTCAGTTTATTTTTCAGGAACAATGCAGTCAGACAAAATTACAGGCTTGCAGCTGATGTGATGCATATAGAGCTTATAGCTAGTGCTAATTTCCAGCTCCTGTCCCTGGTTGGGCTTTCTACAGCACATTACAGTACATTACAATACTGTACAATACAAAATATAGAAAAAAGAAAAAAAAAAAAGGACACCTCCTATGATCTCTCACATTTCATGTTATTAATTCACAAAGTGAATGTGAAACTTACCAACATTGCTTGGTCTGATAAAACTTCTTGGAGGACTTTATTGAACAATGATAATAACCAAATGTTGGAGCAGACATAACATTTAATATAAGAAAGAGAGAAAGCAATACAAACAGAGGAAGTGAAATTACAGAATATTATATGATGTAGTGGTTTTTGCCTCATGCAGATTGCATAAACCGTAAGTATGATGAGGATAGGAACAAACGTCTCCTGCGCTGTTGGCTTGTTTTGCTTGTCTACATATGGGTGATAATATTGGGTCTTTAAGTTTGTTTCCCAGTACCTCAGCGAATGTGTTGAGGAGCTGAGCTAAAGAGTGCTGAGGCAGTGAGTTAGCTTAGCCGACCCTTGGGCCTTTAAAGCTGCTGAGCACAGCACAGCACTTTGTGTGCATACACACACACACACACACACACACACACACACACACGGCCCTGATAGCACATAAAAAGTTTTCAACCCCTGAAAACACTCGTGTATGCACAGCTCTATCTCAGCTGAGTAATTTAACAAGACTTACATCAACGTCTCAAGGATGTGAAATATGCAATCGACAGACAACCAATTGTACAGGAAGAAAAGTGTTCCATAAAGTTCACGCTGGTGCTGGTTTATTGGCTCTTTTAGGATCAGTGAAACTCATAGCCAATGGGAGCACTGGAACACAGACGGCATATTAATTCATCGCTATTCGTTAGGACCTCCGCATGTGCTAAAGATGGTAATCTTAAGTAATTTGTTAGTGCTGCATCGGCGCTTTGACTTTTTAGAGAGCTACTTGACAGCAGCGTTAGCCCCTGGGCTCCCGTCTCGGAAAAAACTATGCACCAATTTGCAATTCATACACATTGGGGGAAATGTTTAATTCCATGGCCGTTATTCAACTCAGTTCATTAATTAAAGAAAAAACGCTACCATTCTCCTCTCTGCTTTCCCGCCATCTTTTTGATGAGCTTTCTTCAGGAGTAATTGAGTCCGTTAATTAGACAGAATTAGGCTCTAATTATTCCAAAGGCCCAGTGCCGGGGGAGAGAAGAAACCAAATGTGCCATATTTCACCGCCTTGCCACTCCAACAGCTCTCACTGAATCCCCTTTAACTCTCTTTGATGTCCTCTACACTGCCGGTTTCACAGGAAATGGATTAGATATCAGGCCTCTTAATTCTGCCGCTCTGCTCAACAGGAGAGCTCTTTTGACATTTGTGCTCACTTCTGCCTGATTTCAAGCCTGTGCTGCAGTAAATGCATTTCATTACAATGGGGTGTTTTATTTTCTCCAGCTCAGTCTTTATGTTATATTAAAGGGGACGGGCATCCGTCTTGTTTATGTCCTCCCTCAGCCTCTCAGTCAGTGGCAGTCCTTTGCTATATCACATTTTTATGGCCTTACCTTTAAGCGGCTCTTTGTCACACCGAGCCTCAGATTTAAAGATATTGAATTAATCCTTTGCAGCAATATTCAAACGCTAAGCCTGTCCACGTTCAGCACCTCATACGAAAACGTGCAGTTTCAGATAGTCTTGAACACCAATGAGAAAATGTCAACTTTAACAAAAGGCTTTATTTCTTCATATGTGAGGGTTGTGACGTGCAAAACTAAATTCTCACCTCATATTTTCATTTTTTTGGTGGTTTTCAATACATAGACTATGAATGTACACTACTAAAACCCAGGCCCGTAACCTTAAAACCCAATCCCCTTGAGCGGTCATTGACTATTACTATTGATTTTCAACATCATAAATTGAAGAGAAGAACAAGACTTTGCACTCATTGTACTCCCTCCACACTTTCGTCCTTCTTTTCTGCTTTTCTCCCGTGTTTGTCTAAGTTATATTAATGCTGTAATATTGTCTCTGTGCAGACACCAGGCATGAACAATGCAGCACTTTAACACCAAAACAGCACACACACACACAAACAGGAGCAGCCCTGTACACACAGCTGCTCCGTCGGAGTCTCTCATGCAGATGTTGAATTGGACAGACCACCCTGAAGCGCAGGGACGTACAGTACCACGTGTCTCGCTGCCGCCAAACCTGCCATGATGGATCGGTCGGCGCTCATGCCAGCCACAGCAAGCGAGAGGCGGCTCTTTCTCATTGGTCCAACTCCAAGTGTTAATGGTTGTTCCCAGATTGTAGCATGAAAAGGCCCTTTAGCTGCTTTCATAAATATGGTAAAGAGGTAAAAAATAAGACTGATCCATCACTGGAGTTATGATGCTTTGTGCTCTGGTGGACGGAGGCGTAGGGGCTTTGAATATAACCACTGGTGATGTAACAGTGCAGTAATAACTAATAAGTTTTTTCATAAAAAAGGAAAAAAACCGACAGACACATTTCAGTTACAGACACACTTGTACATATCAGCCTTTTATAGCAGTTTGGTTCACACATCTAAGCTTTCCCTTATGTTCAAGGGTAAAACTGTCGCCCTTTATGAAAACCGCCATAAACAAAGCATTGTTCAGAGGTATTTTCCTCTGTTTTTAGATGCCAGATGCTGCATGTTATATGAAATGCCCTCGCCGTATTTTTCACAGTGACAGCGCCATAGCTTACTCTAAGGGGACTGGGGTTAGTTTATCCTCAACTGGTGTATTACTCTTTGAATGTCTCTAAGTTAAACTGCTGGTGACAGCTTATCAGTCAATGTAATGCACAATGCCTCTATGTGTACGGAGCAGGGGGAGTAATTCAATATCCCTATAAGATTCAAGGCAAAAAGAGGAAAAAGAGATTTATGCCTCCAACGGTGGCAAGGGACATTAATGTTGGCAGAGTCTGAACTTCCCGCAAGAAAAATCTACTCCAGGCATCAGTCTTCTATTTGTAATTTATTCTGATATTAAATTGTGTTTACCAGCGAAGACAAATGGAAAGCTCAAACACATGCAAATCTGGGGGAGAACAGGAGTAGGGAAATAAGGGTGGTAAATAATATAAAGTTTTTGCCTTTTGGAAAAAGATGTTTTTGCTTTGGTTCTGCCTTAAGTCAAGATGTCTCTGTTGTATTAAAAAAAAATGAAAGCGAGAGAGACAGAGAGAAATGGCATATGTGCAGGTCACATAGTTTTGTATGGAAGTCTGTTTCTGGTATTTGGGGTAACACTTTATATTAAGACACACATAGTCACTATTAATGAGCTGCTTACTAACAAAAATATTAGCTATTTGTTAGTTATTATATATCATTAATGAATACCTTAGTCTGCAAGACCTTATCCTACCCCTTCTAGACCCTTAATAAAGAATTTCCCCTATATAAGCTCCTAAGTACAGCTTATTTATAGTAAGTATTAATTACTCTTGATTGGGTATATGTGTGTCCTGTACATTCTGTTTGGTGTACTAATGCATGTTTACAACTAATTTCTTTGAAGTACTTGCAACTATACATGTTTAAGCAGTGAAACTGAGGGTGGGAGTGAATAAGTTTTACTTCTCATTCCCTTTGGGGCTACTAGGGTTGTATATTAATAGTGAATTGTTGTATATATTTATGCATTATGTATAATGTGTATACATAATATTTACAGTCAGTGTCTCTGTGTATATTTCTCTATGTATATTTGTTTAGGTAAATGTCTCTATGTATATTGTGTTTACAACAAATTCTCTATGTATATCTGTGTACACATAATGAAATGTATATAATCAGTATTGTACATGGAGTACACAAGCTCAAAATGAATAAAATAAAGAAATAAGTTGTTGTATATTAATTATATCTCAATATTTGTAGTTTTGTGTTTTATTCCATATGAAGTGACCTCCTTTGGTAAATATTATTAGGAAATAATAACTGTTCCTGTGGTACTAACACCTTATAAGCCTCATTCCGAGTAAAGTATCCTGAGATCATAATTGATGTACAAAACTTACTTATCTGCTATGAATAAGCAATAATTAGGAGCTTGTATAGGGGAAATTGTTAGTTAAGGATAGAATAAGGTCTTGTAGAAGGTATTAATTAGTGATTTATAATGTCTAACAAATAGCTAGTATACCATTAATATGCATGTTAGTAAGCAACATATTAATGGTGAATATGTGTCTTAATATAAAGTGTTACCCCATTTGAAAACAAGAAAATAAGGTAGAGCTATGTCATAAGACTTAAAATGAAAACCCACAATTTAATCTAAAAGGATCAAAATATCATAATATTTGCATTTTCATATCATTTTCTCATTCTTGTTAAGTCATAATTGAAATGATTCAGACTTAGTGTCATCTAATTGCCTATTCTTTTGTTTCAAATGGCAGAAACATGCTTCCATAGGATTCGTATAATTTCTCTTTTCTCTGTGATGTATGGCCTCTTTATTCTTCTGTTTGCCCACTGTGTCCACACGGGATCATCTTTGTTTTCACACCCCAGCAAAGCCAAACTATCTCACAAGTGGTCCCGATCTCTGCTCCAGCCATGAAATCCCGCAGCCGTGACCCCTGACCCCAACTAAGCCTTTTTCCCAACACTAGCCTCCATAATAAACACGAGTATCAGGCAGCACATTACTGACGACGAGTGTGTGCGTCTACGAGTGCCTGCACACACCACGCATTTCTTTGTATGTGTTTTCTGATTCCGACCTCCGCATGTGTGATCATTCCACAGCATCCACCAGGAAAACTGACAGCGGTCTGAAATAGCACACGGAGGCTAATCGCACACCAGAGCGCTCCATCACTCCCAAACGTGAAATTCTGACATTTTTCCTCATCTGCGGCATCTTAGAGTTTTACGAGCGGGGTCAGGATTGTTTGACTCATTGGCACGACCTCGTCCCCTCTCACGATTTCTGATTCAGAGAGAGAAGCGATCGGATGGGCTGCTCCTGTTTGAAACACTGCACCTGTTCCACCACATGTACTATTCACATAAAAGCCCGATAATCTATTTTTACATGGAACTGCTGCAGCTTTGGAGTTAAAGTTGGTTTTAAAGAACTAGGACAAGCATTTAATGATTGGATAACTTACAATCGCAGAAAAAAAAATGATTAAACCATCAAATCATCAGAAACAATGGTTGTGCAATTAAGTACAGACTCCTGTGTGTATCATGTGACTAAAACAAAAAGAAAACATGGAATGAATAAAAGCACTGTTTGTGTCAGTACAATGACATAGATATTGATGTAAAAAATTATGTGATTTTGGTTATTATCAAGAAAATCATAGAAAATGGATAGATATCAGCTCTGAAATTAAAGTCTTATGAGCTTTTTTTGTTGTTATCATTATATTTGTCCAAACAAATGTATCTTTAGTTGTACTAGGCATTAAAATGAACAAGAAATTGAAGAAAACATCGGGTGGTCTAATAATTTTTTCTGGACTGTATTTGAGAATCCTGTCCCCATTTGAATTAATTTTTGTTCCGATTATTTTTTCATGTTCAATTTACTTACCTGGTTGTTTTGAATGAACGAATGAATAAATAGTTTATTTTTGATTTGCACATTAGTCATTGCACTTAGTACAATAATCATAACAAACGTAAAAAACAAAAAAGGAATAGGCTGGGAGCAAAAGCTTATCTTTTTGCCTTTAATCATTTATTCATTTATTTATTTTAATTTTTTTTTACTTACTAGCACATTTTTATCTGGTGAATACTCAGAAATTACAATTATCTCTATCCTACGTATTCAAAGTATTTCCAGTGGTGCTGAATTTTTGCTCTTGTCTGAAAATCCTGATAGAGCATCCTGTAAGCTTCCTCTGCAGTCTAAGCCCTGTTTATTTATTTATTCATTGAACAGTTAAAAGTTACAGGGACGATGCACCCTATATTTCTGAAAATTGCCACTTTAGCGTCTTGGCTCATTTTCAACTGTAGTCCCAGTGCAGGCGTAACAGAGAAGATGCATCAAATACATTAACGGGGACAGTGCATGCATGAAACACCTTAAAACAGGGGTCTCAAACACATTTCAGCTCAGGGGCCACATTCAGCCAAATTTGATCTGAATTGGGCCGCACCAAGAAAATAATGACATAATAATTTATAAATAATGACAAGTCCAAACTTTCCTCTATGTTTGCAAAAAAAAGTAAAATCTGTGATGAAAATTTTTACATCAACAAACTATTCTTTAAAAAATGTGAATAATATGAACAACCTGTAATTTCTTAAGAAAACTAAGTTCAATTTTAACATTATTATGGCTCAGTTTATCTTTTACAGATTACAGTGGATCTACAAATATACAAAACATTTAATAACAGGAAGAAAATTCGTAAAGTTGCACTTCAGATATTTCAAAATGTGCATATTTATTCAGGTTATTCGTGTTTTTTGTGAAATGATAGTTTGTTTTACTGTAAATACAGTAAAATGACATGAAAATGTTTACATTTACAGAGAGAAAAA
>JAPTGZ010000001.1:22710807-22721179 GCA_029814645.1 Fowleria isostigma | reverse complement strand
TGTGTGTGTGTGTGTGTGTGTGTGTGTGTGTGTGTGTGTGAGTGAGAGTGTGCAGTCTTTAATTTGTTCACACACAAAGACTCCAGGACAGGAGATAGTTACTTACACACAGAAAATGTCACAAAAAGGTAATTTTTGATTTGGAAACAAGCTGTCTGTTCACAGTGGTCATTGTAAAATGTACAGCTTTAAAGCGTAGTGGAACCAGATGGATCCATTTGTTCTGGGAAACACTGACATGTTTTTCAATTATATCAGGGTTAAAGGTTGAGATCCTACTTCATCCTTCTCGCCTCAGGTTCTCTGTTGTTTATGTTATCACCAATGGTTATTACTGTTAACACTTTTATAGAGGACGCCATCAAATGCTTTTAAACCCGTTTTAAAAATTAGTGCTGATGCTGTTGAATTGGCAACAGCAAGTGCTGATTTAAGTTTCTGTTTCACATAAATTTCTCTTTTTTTTTTTCTCCACAAGTTTTTAAAGGGTTGGTTCAGCTGAATTACAAAATGACAAACATAATTTCCCAAATGAGCACACACGCTGATTTGGTTTAATTTGTCCAGGCCTCAGGAAATCTGATTTTAAAATGCCTCCACAACAATAAAATAAAAGTGAGTGGAGCGCTTAGGACAACCTACATTTAAAACATTTATCAGCTCTGTGACTTTCGCTAATAGTGTCCAGGAAATCTGTCTCAATTAGAAAAAATTAACTGAGACTGATTTCAAATGAAGAAATAGTCCCTTCTGTAACAGAGTAAAGGCCAACATCTTCATTTGCATGGAAAGAAACCTCTGGAGATTCTTTTCCATGTATTTATTTATTTATTTATTTTAGTTGATGTGACCATTTCATTTTTACACATCCACATAAAATACAATTTACTACACACAGTCAGCACATATGTGTGTGTGTTTGCAGCACATTTAAGATGATACGTGTTTAAGACGGCGCTATATGTTGCCATGTGTAATATTTATGTTGTCACTACATTAGCATGATAAATGCAGACACTTTTCATTAGAGACAAATGAAAGCTATTCTGACACAATTATGGAAAAAACAATAACAGCGCTGTGTGAGCCATTTCATGATTGATAATACTGCAGGGGGGGATTCAGTGGTGTTGGGCTTAACCAGGCTTTCCCCGAGGGGTTTTCCCTTGGCATTAGTCAGACAAATCCCTTTGTCAACCTCTCCCCTCGCCATTTTTATTCATAAGCATTTGGCCCTAAGAAAGACATCAAACCAAGAATACAACGAGAGGTCAACATCGTCTTTGCGCAATGTTAACCTCTGCATTGATGAAGCTAATTCACATTTCCTCAGTCCAGCCTACAGGGGTTCAGCAGAGGAGGGGGAGGAGGAGCCGAGGGAGGCAGCGGACCGTGTGTGTACGTATACATACATGCATGTGTGTGTTGGTGTGTGTCTGCCTGTGCCTCTGTGTGTGTCAGCGGCCACTTTGTAGTGTGTGTCTCCCTCTTGACCTGGGCCCCTCCACATGGGGTTTGTATTGATAGCGTTTGCTGAAAGGAGGGGAAAGTGAATGTTGTCCGAGCTCATTGGAATGACAATAGGGGCATATGGTTGTGTGTGTGTTAGGGTATGGTCATGGCAGCCACCATATTCCTCTGTGCAGGGTTGCCAGGTGCTTCATGAACGGACCCACTGAGAGTCGACAAATCATACACAAATGCAGCAGGCTGGCTCGTGGCTCCTCTGCCCATCAGGGGGCTCTTTGTCTGCTCTTTCCTGTGTGTTCTCTTTTATCTCCACTCTCTCTCCTGTGTATCTCTCATCAGTTTTATAGTGTACAATAACAACCAAATCATTAAAAAGAGAAATAACAGCAGACATGAATGTCAAGGAAGAGGTGATTGATCATCTGTTATCCAACAGCAAAACTTTGTTTATCCTCCTAATCAGGGTCCCCCACTTTGATCACTGTCAAAGCCCCACAGAGAACAAGAGAATAAAGATAACCTGATGTAGTTGCATCCCCTCCCACACAAAGGCACTTCTTCTGTCATGAATAGTCAGCTCCACCCTAATGACTATTCAATACAGTCTGCAGGCTGCAGATGAACGGCCAATCCACAGCAGCATCTGCTGCGGGCCTAACTCGCCAGACGCCAGCCTTGTAAGAGGGCCATTGCAGGCTAATTGAAAGACAGAGGCCATCTCTCAAAGAGAATGTTTGTGTGTGTGTGCATGTTTGTGTTAAGAGGGAGACATGATGGAAAGAAGAGAGAGGGAGAAGAGAGAAGAGGGGGAAGTAGTTGTCAACGGATACTGAGGATGAGAAAGAGGGAATGAGGAAACGGAGGAGAGACATTCCTCTCCTCACAGAAAGAACAGCTGACCTGTCAGTATTGGTTCCCATGCGGCCATATTGGAAAAGCCCCTATGGGCATTGAATTAACACAACCCAAACCCACTTCATGTAATTAGAGTGGCCTGGTGCTCTTATCTTATTTAAATACATGTGTGAATGATAGAAGCCTGGATTTAGTTATGAAAGGCGAACGCTAGACGTACCTACATGCACCATTAAAGCTCCTTATTGAGCTGTTTAATTTTTGAACTGATCAAATCAAATCTTGTAATAAATCCCCAGTGGTGAAGGATTGGAATATGTTTATTTAAACAGTAAGTAATAGGTAGTAAAATGCAGTTGTATAAATAATTTTATTTCCAAGTATTCAACACAAATGCAGCTGGTTATTTATACTTCTGAATGTGACAAATGAGATTTTTTGTTGTTTTTCACCTCAAGGTGTCTTCATCCTCTCTTGTAAGTCTTTGCATCAAATAAAAAAAAAAAGAAAAAACAGCCTTCACAAATGAAAACTAAAGGATTGCCATCATAATTCTCCCCAGTTCTCCTCCGGCAGTTTTTATTACCAAAGGCAGTGAATAATCTTTTCCATCCTGGCCATCCCAAATAACACAATCCTTCAGCATCACTGCTTACTGTGTTTTATGGTGAAGTATAGATGAGAAAGGAAGAACATTCAAATGAAGCACTATCTGATGCAGCTCTATGGCAGTTATAGTGCCACGGGGCGATTCATCAGCAGCCTGCAAATATAGAGAAGCAATGTGTAAAGCATGTGGAACCTGCTGTTGAAAAAAAAATTAACTTTGGTGTTGTGTTTTCTGATAGAACCCGTGAAGCCCACTGCAGCGTTCAGAGGTCTGCAGCTGGCATGGATCCACTCAGCCTCACATTCTGATGGTGATGGCCGCATATGTGCAGTTTCAAACTGTGCTTTCTGTAAATTAGGAATGCTTATGTTCAATCTGCGCCAACAACAAGTGTACAGGCCCCAAACCACACCAGTATGATCAGGAGGCGTGCAGCCAGTATGTCGCTGGCTGGCAGAACAGTGTGAGTGCACGGAGCAACTGTTCCAGCAGGTACAGGACACTGGAAACCATCTAACTGGGTAAAGGTTCAGGTTTTATTGTCACTGTAAGGGGGAAAAATGATGTTGGCACACATTAAAACATCGGTGTCAAACTATTTATTGTGTGAATGGCTCTTTATGGCGTCCATGTGGAGTATATTTTTGCATTACTACAGCCAGAGACCCATGAAAAGGTTTCTTAAAGGAGAGGAACACTGCATTATGCTCTCCCCATGGGGTAACTTCTGTGCTTCTTGTGTTTCTTGGGAGACTGTGCACCTGTTTTTCTTTTTGCTTTTTCTTGCATGGGGATAATGTCGAGACTTACATTTTATTGACTATTATGTTGAGCTCAAATTTTTTTTTTTTTGCATGCTTTTGATTTTATTATTGAAATAGGAGTGTTTTTTTCTTTTGTAAAATTACAATGTCCTCTGATTTGGATGGCTAACAAATGTCTGTCATATCTAAAAGACTATGTCACAAATCATAAATATCATAAATTGTTAAATGTCATTGTGACCGGGTCTGTCCATCTTGTCTGTTTGTTGTGTAGTTAATCTGTTCTGTTGTTTGTTGTTCATGTAACATGTGCTGCTATTTATTCAGTTTGTGTGCTGCATGTTTGCCAGGTCGTTACTGTAAATGAGAATCAGTTCTCAACTAACTTACCTGGTAAAATAAAGGCTAAATAAAATAGTTGAAATAAAAAAACATATTATGAATAACATAAATACTCATCTATATGGATAGCTAACACAGCTAAGATATGGAAAAAATGTAAAGAAAAATTAACAAATGAATGAATTAATAAATACACAATTAATAAATAAATAAACTATTCAATTCAAAGTGAAAAAACAGAAGATTATTTTAAAGTTTTCAAATCTATTTATCATAAATCTAGAGGTTGAATATTCAAAGCAATAAAAGTGACAAAATGTTTGTTTGCCATCAATATGCATGCCAGTAAAGGAATTTTGTGTTTTATTTCACACTTTAAATAAATGCTATTGACAAAAATCAAGGCAATCATAGCCACTCAGTTCTAAGGAAATATTCATAATATAAAACATTATATTACGATACAATATAAAATTATATCACATTAATTATCATTACAGTTCTCAGTATCTCAGCCTTATATTGCAATATGATTTGGTTTATTTAAGATGTGCATTTTGTAATATTTATTAAATTTGCTTTCTTTTTTTGTTTTACAAAAGCCATTTATAATCTTCACACTTTCTTGTTGGTTTTAAATTGTCCATCTCTAATATTTCTGCTTCATTCAATTAACATCAGTGTTTTGTGCTGAAATGTTTTTTCTTTATATATAATATATTTTTACAGGTTTATTTAACAATAATCTGTCCGTTTCAGTACTTTCCATGCACTCAATTCCAGCTGAATGTCATTTTTATTTACTTCAATAATTGTTTACATTCATTAAGTGCAAAGATCTAAATTTTAAAATCAGCATCTCCAATTTTTGGCACCTCTACTTGACAGGGACAGATTTTTTTTTAATTTATTTATTTTTTTTTGTCTTTGTGATTTGGATGAGGTGCTCCTTTAACAGGACCCCTACCAAAGTCAGAACAAAGAGTCCCCAGTCTCGACAAAAGCAGTTTGCTGAGCTGCACAGTGCAGTCCACGCGTATCCCAGTGATAATGGTGCAGCTTATGATCCACTCCTCCACTACCACTGGCACTGCACTGTGAGGCAGGGAAAGTCAGGCCGTCAGGGATTTGTCAGAGGCCTGTTATTACATCTCTAGTCACATAAAATATGGCTGCATCTCCAGAGATCCAACTGCCAGATAAATCCACTCTCCTCCAACCAGACTGGGCCCTGCTGATGAAACCATCCAATGGTGTACCTCAGCCACTGACCTCTGGTAATGACGTGTGATTTATACAGTACATGTTTTACACACAGACACATCCAGGCTAGGCTATCTCTCTCTCTCTCTCTCTCTCTCTCTCTCTCCCCCCTTTCTCTATATATCTATATCTGGTGTCATGTGAGATAACAGGCCTTTGGGAGAGTGGGGAGACATGACACCCATCTTTGGGGTCCCGCAAAATGGCTACAATGTGGATAGTTCCCCCTGCAGCTGTCTAATCGCAGTCTAAGCCTGCAGTGAGCACTGTGTCGCCTCCTGCATGAGGTCACTAACACATATTGCAGGATGGCACTTTAAGCTAACAGACCACAGTGTGGAAGGCCTAAATCAACACCTGGTTGGGAAGAAAACGCTGCACTTGTTTTGTGCAAACACATTTATGAACATCCATGAAGTGGGAGATTACAGGAGGGTTGTAAAAATACTGTGAATACGATCAGGGTAAGCCAGAGACTTTTAGGGTGTTATTACAACACAACATTTCAAGTAAATCCACCAGACCTTTTGGCATGAACGCAGCAGCATTCATCAGACATGAGACCTTAATGGTATGGGAGTAAATATTGGATCAGAGAGAACCACTTTCCCAGACAGTCAGGGGGGTGTTGGTGGCACGGAAACGTCCACAGTCTAGTAGCAGAGGAGATTAAGTTCTCTGGTTAAAGAAGGGGCAGTGGTGTTGACCTTGGCAAGCCAGATGCAGAGATGATGACACACCGCTACAAATATCTGTCTTTAATAAACAGGCTGAGAAAACATTGAGTGAGCACCGTGAGCTTCCACAGCTCCACTGGGGGAAAGAACAGGAATCATGTACACAGACATCCACTAATGTGTAGCATTTAATGAGTTCAAATATATGTGCAATTATATGTCAATGGTTGCCTCTGTCATTTAACAGTATAATTGATATTTTGTTGTGTTTTTATACTTAGTTATGAACTTAGCATATATTTAGTTTAGATGGGAAATGTCCTTTTTAAAATTATTTTACACGTTATCTTTAAATATATGCAACCAATATAAAATCAAACACCATTTTACCCTGATAAATATTATTATAATTACTGGTTTATTTATTTTTATAATCTAATTTTCAGTGTAACTTCAGTGCAGTTAAATAACTAATTTATTTACCAATTTTAGAAATTAAAAAACAAAACAAAACCAAAATAAAAAAAAAGCATTTGCAATCTCAAGACAGAAACTGGCAAATGTGGGAGAAATTATGGACAGAAGTAGCTGATTATATTTCAAGCAGACATTAAACACACAGTTATTTGAAATCAGATCTCACCCCCCACCAGCAGCAGATATAAACTGGCCTTAAAAGTGTCTGAGTACTTTTTTTTTTTTTTTACCCCCTTCATAACCTGATTAAATTAGACTGCACAAATAGAATAAACTCAGGCTCTTTGGAAAGTGAACGAAAAAACAAATAAAAATCTCTGTCCTGAATTATCTCTCTATATTTTTTGTATATTTGTGTGAGAGGATGTGTTTCCAAAATTCAACAGAATGTTACAGGGAGGCTTCTTAAATTACAGATGTCATAAATATAAAAATAAAAACATGTAAAGAAAAAAAAATTGAGGCCGAAAGAATACAGTCTTTTTTTTTTGTTTTTGTTTTGGAGCGTTGGCATTAACTTACCGACTGATTACCTGATCCCAATGAAAAAAAAAAAAAACATGGCAGAATCACTGAAATAACTAAATAAAACGCAACCATGCTTAAATTATAACCCCCACCCCCTTCCATCATCATCATCATCATCGACCATCATCATCATCATCATTTGTTTTCACTGGTTTGACTCACAATTGAGCAATATTGAATTTAATATTTACATTCGTTATTGAGGTAAAATAAATAGAACAAAAATAGCACTAACAGCGACAAATAATAATAATGATAATGACATATTGTTGTTATTATTAAATATAATAATAATAATAATAGATGTTTCTTGTTTCTAAAATTATTTCCGCTATATTCCACTGTTATTATAACGTGAAAAGACAATAGACTAAAAACGAAAATCTATTTATTTCCATCTACAAAAACACAGTGAAATGTTAATTTTGACTACGTAAAAAAATACAAATAAAAAGTCCTTCTTGTCCCTGCGCGTAAAAAATTGCCTATTGCAAACAGCTCGTTGTCATTTGTCAGAAAAAAAGCATCAAAATAAAGCCATCATGTCAAACCTGCAGCGCGCATGGAAATGTGAGAGGAGATGAAATATTTGTCGGATGATGTAAAAGGAGCCCTTTCGCCTGAGTTATGGGCCCGGCTGTGGCGTTGCTTAGAGGGATGCATGGTGCTCCTTCTCTCCCGCCCCAGAGGAGGAATCATCAGAGCTGATCTATAGCCCAGCTCCACATTACCTGGACAAAACAAAGGATCATCCACGCTTTGGGTCGAGGAAAAAATCCTTCTGACTTTACCTTAACACCAAAAATTAACATCTCAAATAACTTCTGCACTGTCGACTTTTCTTTCTTTCTTTTTTTTTTTTTTTTTTTTACATCATTCACATAATCCAAATACCTTTTTTTTTTCATATATAAATGCAGGACGCTACAAGAACAGAGCAACTTCTGCTGAGCCAACCCTCAAGATTTACGCGTAAAATGCTTAAATAAGCCTCACGAATGGTGATTTCTCTGCCTCTCCTTCTTTTCTCTCTCTCTCTCTCTCTCTCTCCTCCTCTCTGCTTCCCATCATTTACCCCACATACCTATTCTGGTATCTCACCACACGACTAAATTAGACCAAAGATGATAAGAGCACAAAGCATTATAATTCCGCCGGGCTCCTCCTCCTTCCAGCCATGCGTCCTAATTAATGGGACACCCCCAGTCGCAAAAAGCCCCGCACTGGACTGCAACATAGTCAAAGAGTGAAAGGGAAGAGGGCGAAAGTGCCACTGGAGATAATTGATTACCTACCAATCAATGATAACTTGTTAGTAATCGTCAACTCTTTGGACCTCGCCATTTTCAGGGAGGCATCTCACTCCTCCGGACTTGCTGCTCCCAAGGATCGACCCTTTGAAGGCATCCCATTTTGGAATAAGATTTTCGTGGGTTTTTTTTTTTTTCTGCATTCGTTCCTGCGTTTGAACTCGTAACTGTTATGTGACTTTTCCCCTCCGCTTGTAGCCTCACTTTGTTTTTTTTTTCTCTCCCCACATCGCTGATATTTCATCGAACTCCTCTATATTTACATATATATATATATATATATATATATAGGCTCTATATCGAAATAAAGTCTGCGCACAACCAATGATGACATCCAAAGAAGTGGCCAAATGTGATGCAGTGGAAAACAGGAGGCGAAGTCCGCTGGACCATTTGCCGCCTCCCGCCAACTCCAATAAGCCGCTGACCCCTTTCAGCATCGAGGACATCCTCAACAAACCGTCTGTGAAACGAAGTTACACAATCTGTGGCACAGCTCATCTCATTTCGTCCTCCGAGAAGCACCGTCCGTCCAGCATCCCCCTGTCCAGCCGGGCTCTCCTCACCCAGACCTCCCCGCTCTGCGCCCTGGAGGAGCTGGCCAGCAAGACGTTCAAGGGGCTGGAAGTCAGCGTTTTACAGGCAGCCGAAGGTAAATGAAGCTCCCACATGAGCAAATAAAACCAACGCTTTTTCAATTCGATATTAGGCATCATTCAGTTAATTATCCAATGACCTGTGCTTAATAAAAAAAATACCACCACGGTGCATTTATTTATACACTCTCGCATGGAATGAATTTTATCCGGGATGCTTTTTTTTAAACAGCAGTTAAGGGGTGAAATATTCCTGAATTTTCCTGCGTAAAATACACTTGTATCGAATATAGGGGATTAAGGTAATTTTCTGGGTAGTTTCTGGTGGAAACGCTTTTCTGTAAAATCAAGGCCTGACGTGTGTGCTGCTCCACATTTCCCAGTGGTGTATGTGTAATATTCTCGTAATAATCCCGCCAGGGTTAAACTCTTTACTGTTGCACCGAAGCATTGGTTTATTTGCGCTATAGGATGACTTTTACGCGCACACCGCGGCGGCAGATGCGCCTCCGCACCTGCACAAACCCGTGTTTCTGACGCAGCCCTCCGTCTCTCCCTCACAGGCCGGGACGGGATGACCCTGTTCGGCCAGAGAAGCACCCCGAAGAAGCGTCGGAAGTCTCGGACAGCGTTCACGAATCACCAAATCTACGAGCTGGAGAAGCGCTTCCTGTACCAGAAGTACCTGTCCCCCGCGGACCGGGACCAGATCGCGCAGCAGCTGGGCCTGACGAACGCGCAGGTCATCACGTGGTTTCAGAACCGGAGGGCCAAGCTAAAACGGGACCTGGAGGAGATGAAGGCCGATGTGGAGTCGGCCAAGGCGGTCGGGCAGGTCCCCTTGGACAAACTGGCCAAGCTGGCGGACCTGGAGAAGTGCGCCAACGGCACACTGGGCCACCCGCGGCCAGAGTCCCCGGCGCGGTGCGGCCAGGAGCTGGAGCTGGCACAGAAACTGAGGTCGTCGCCGCTGTCTCCGTTCTCAGACCACACAACTAGTAAAGAGTGTTCAGAGGACGAGGACGTGGAGATTGATGTGGATGACTGATAGCGCAGCGTGGGACTGGAGAGGAAACCTAAAAAAGACGATTTGAAAGAACTCCCTGCCGAGGACTTGTAACTTACTGCTTATATTGTATACCATATCTCAGAACATGTACCAAAATGTAATGACTTTTATATTGGCACAGATAGACCTATTCATAGTAAAGCATGAACGCAGAACAAGAAATATGCAGTGGTATTTTACAATGTATTCGTTAGAAAACGGTTACTTCTTGCAATCAGAGCAATATGATCTAAAATGACATGAGTAACTTATTATTTTTTTACACTATAGGCCAACAACACACACGTACACACACATAAACACACACACCTGTCCCATTGCATTACACAAGGCCTATCCTCACACACACACACACACACACACACACACACACACACACACACACACACACACACACACACACACACACAC
>JAPTGZ010000001.1:22661811-22671883 GCA_029814645.1 Fowleria isostigma | reverse complement strand
TATATATAAAACATTAAAATCAGAGAGGGATTCTCATGCTTTGTTTAGTTTTTTGTTATCTTCTAAAACATTCAGTCATCCATTTGTGCAGCCTTACAGTCCTGGAGCTGCAGATTCAACACTCATTCTCAACATTTCCCCATTTCCCCATGATCTTTGCTTTGGCTTTTCTTATCAGATTACAAGCCTTAAATCAAGTGTCATTCCAACTTTGTGGAGGAGATGGTGAAGCGCAGTAACATGGGTCCAAATATGGGTGAGTGAAGCTCCTCTGTGGGGGCTGGTTTGTGCAATGCGATCCTTTCACTCTTGTCCAAAACTAACATTACACCATCACTTTAGAATTAAGAGATTCATCTCAGGACTTCACAGTAACTTTCAGCTGCTTTATCTGCTTAACTTCGCAAACACCCAAATGCCTCTCCCTCCCCCCTCTCTCCCTCTCTGTAACATGAACCAAATGATCAGATCCATTTCCTTCCTTTACTTTCACTCACACACACATGCATTAAGTCACCAGAGGGAACACCGCCCTTCATCATACTTTATCACCGGTCATTTGCTAACAATCGGAGTTCATAAAAGGGGCCAAAGTGCAGCACTGATATCACCTGTTTCCACAAAGACACTCTTTGTTCAGTTAGTCAGTGTTTGCATTCCCACTCAGTGTTTTTCTATACTGAACCATGTGTGTTACTAGGTGACAGGAGCAGACTTCATGTACAGTGCACAATGTCGAAAACCTCTGGGGCAAGAATTAGTCATTAGCCATTTGGGTGTGTCATGTTTAAAAAAAACCCTCTTTGGACAAACCTTGGGGTCATTTACTTCATTTAGCCACATAACTTGTTCATTTCATACAGCTTTCTCCTTTTTCTTTGTGTGTGACTGATAGCTTAACACAGCTCTCTGAGTGCTCTTTGCTCCAAATCCTTGTGCTTTCCACACTTGAGCTGTTAACCATTGTTCACCCTTTCCTGACAACAGTGCTGTTACGTAACACCGATTTCCGTAAGCTTATATCCCACCTCCCAGAATGTAGTGCAGTTGCCATGACGACTGTATAAACAGAGTAGCATGATGGAAAAAAAAAATGCAGGCTGTCAAATTCTCTCGAAACACCAGTAAAGTCACAAACCAACACAAGTAATGTTCACCAGCAGATTTATTTTTCAGACAGGTCACACACAAAACACACTGAAAGATGGACATTTCTTCTGAAAATGGAAATGTTGCTTTAAAACTGTTGACAAAGGTTTTTGCTCTGAACATTTCTTTGGCATTTTGAGTCTCATCTCATGTAACAGCTTTTATTAGTGTGTGTGTGTGTGTGTGTGTGTGTGTCTGTGTGTGTGTGTCTGAGGACAGCCTGTCCTGCCAGTTGGACGCCTTAGCTGGAAGTACGCACAGTGGTGGTGGTAACTGTGGTCTTAGTTCCCCCTGTAAAAAAAGAAGGAAAAGTTATGATGGCTGTCATTATGTTTGATACACATTTCTTAAAGCAAAGTCTTGCTGAAATAAACATCACTTACCTGTTGCAATGGGCCTAACATTATGCAAAAAAGACAAGGAAAAGCAGAGTTTGTAAAGTGGTCATGTGCATGACTATTGATAGAAATATCCAAAGTGCTGTTGGATTTACCTGGACTCCTCGGACTCCAGGAGGCTCCTGTAGGTTGCGATCTCCTGCTCCAGCCTGGTCTTGATGTCCAGCAGCATCTTGTAGTCCTGGCCCTGCTGCTCAATGCTGGCGCGTACGTTGCCTAGCTCTGCTTCAAGCATGTTGATTGTATCTTGGTAACTTGCAAGCATGGTGCTGTAACGAGCCTCTGTTTCTGCCAACGTGTTTTCCAGTGCCCCTTTCTGTTAGAGAAAGCAAAAAAAAGCAAATGATATTGTAGCACAAAACCTTTGTTGGCCATACATTAAACAAAAAAAACAAAAACTCTTTAAAACCTGATTACTGACACACCCTGTGTATATACATTTTGGCTGTAACTGTATCACTGTTTGTGCAGTTGGAACAATTCCAATGGTTTCTGAAACCTGAGACATTGTACTTTATAGGTTTTATTGAGTCATTATGATAATTTCACTCATAACTGTTCTAGAAGCTGGAGAAAAAGCCATTTTAGCAATATCATAACATTTAGTAAATTGTAGATTTCAAAATTTTGGAAGATCTGGAGAAAAAATAGTGCTCTTGAAAAATGGGCAAACAGGCTCATTCACAGTATATTTTCCAACTTTTTAATAGTCACAATAAGAAAAAAGTCCAGACAGACCACTTTAGGCTTTGGGTTTAAAGGGATAAAGGTAAATCTTTTATGGTAGATCCAAGAATTGATAGCTATAGTCTTAATCCACCGGCCACACCCTGGATTATATATGTCAAACATAGTCTCAAACATTTGTCTATGTTTGGATAGCATTTAATCTTAGTTACTTGTAAAGTATTGAAAGTATCCTGTGTCTTTAAGATTCAGATTTTGCAGCTCCTCCTTCTCCACATTCAGGAGCAGTGTGCTGTTCCAGTGGGGAGTGTTGAATGATTAACTTCAGCTGGGCACAGATAATCTGAGGGAGTGCGAGTTTCAGGCCAGTTCGGCATTCCTTCAGCTTTCTTCAAGCTCTTTTATGTCTTCCAGAATTTGAACAGATGCCTGTGAAATGTTTTCTTCCCTCAGAGCCCCTCCCTTCTTCCATCACTCGTATCTTTCCCTCCCTTCTTTCTCTCACCCTCCCTTCTGCTCTTTACTCTCCATCACTGTCTGTTTCTCCATTTCCCCTGACAAGAGAGGGATCTGGGAATTTTGCTCATATAAGGCAAGATCAGTGGGATAGGACAGATGGTCTGGGTTCAGGGTTTTTCTTTTTTTCTTACCATGCTGAGCTGAGACTGCAGTTCAATTTCCAGACCCTGCAATGTGCGCCTTAGGTCACTGATCTCTGTCTTGGACGTCTGGACTGATTCTGTGGTGATGGCCACCTCCTTGCTCAGGGTTGCCGACTGGAGAGAAATAAAGACAAAGTCAGATACTTTGGTCAATACACGTCTTATTTTCACATTATGTTTAATTACAGGTCTAGACTCCTGAAGGAATTACTCATCAAACCCACGTATTTGCACTGTGTGGGGTTGTTTGTAGGAAAATCCTTTTACCTTGTCATTAAACCAGGCTTCTTGGTCACGGCGATGTTTGTCCGTGATAGCTTCATACTGGCTGCGGATGTCTTCCAGGACTTTGTTGAGGTCTTGCTGAGGTGCAGCGTCCACCTCCACGTTGACTGTGCCGGTAAGCTGAGAACGCAGTGCTGCCAACTCCTGAACAACAAAGATGGAGACAGAAGTCAGCATCTATTTTTACACACAGCTCTACAGGTGTCCCTCTGTCTTAAGCCGCTAAGTTAAAGTATGATCATGCACCTCTGCGTGATTCTTCTTGAGGTAAGCCAGTTCATCCTGCAGACCCTCAATCTGCATCTCCAGGTCGGCCTTTGTCAGGGTGGTCTGGTCAAGCAGGCGGCGCAGGTTGGCGATGTCAGCCTCAACTGACTGGCGCATCATCAGCTCATGCTCAAATCTAATTTATTTGTGGAAAAGTCGACAGAAACATCAGTCAAATCCCTAAAGCATCTGTGTTAATATTTATGAAATAAAGGACTCGGATAGTTGTGCTTACTTGGTCTTGAAGTCATCAGCAGCCAGTTTGGAGTTGTCGATCTGGAGGAGGATGTTGGCATTGCCGATGGTGGCGGCAGCAATCTAAATCAGAGGAGTATCATTGACAGCTGCTCAGTTTTACGCTCTTTAATAAATTAATATACATGTATAGTATCACAGACTAGTGTTATTACTGATATATTAATTCATTTTGTGTGTGAGTCTTTTCACCTTTGCAAAAAGCATCACTACTCAACACCTATCTGATTATGCAGTGCTGAGTCACATTGAGTCACAATTCCACTACTCATTCTTCCTGTATTTCCTCAGCTTCAACATTTCATATGTTATTATTATTAGACTGCACTTGGGTCAATCTTAGGTCTAGCGTCAACAACACATTGAACTAAGTCATCTCTAGATTTGCCAAATTGGCATTTTCCACCCCCTCTTCACCAATGATTAACAGCAGTGTAAACATTGAACTTGTCTGGCATTTAAGCTGTTGAGGCTGGTACACACTATACCTTGTCCTTCAGGTCATTGATAATGGCCCAGTAGTTGCTGTAGTCCCTCTCTGCTGCCGGGCCCTTCTGCTCGTAATACTCTCTGATCTGCTTCTCCAGCTTGGCATTGGCCGCCTCCAGAGAGCGGACCTTCTCCAGGTAGGAGGCCAGACGGTCATTCAGGTTCTGCATGGTGGCCTTCTCGTTCAGGGAGATGGTGTTCTGGTCCAGGGCGCTGGACAGGTCGAATCCACCGCCCATCCCCATCCCACCGCTCATCCCCATCCCCATGCCTCCTCCATACCCGGAGGAAACAGTACGAGCGGTACTGGCAGAGATGCGGGGGCCTCCCCGGACATATCCTGAAATACTGTGGGCCTTTGGTGCACTAGATGATGTGTAGCTACGGGTTGTCCTGGTGACAACTGGCCCACCAACCATGCTGTAGCTTTGGTACATCCTGACTGTCTGCAGGTCGAGAGAGAACACGAGGAGAGAGGACCGTTATGCAGCTGAAGCCTGAAACAGGACTGTGGAGTTTGATAGAAGGAGGCAGACCCCTGATATAGTGCTGGACCTGGGGCGGGCCTGGCTGGGAGGAGGGAGGGAGGAAGGGAGGGAGGGAGTTTTCCTTTGCAGTTCAGCAACTGGTTTGCCAGAACCTCTGTTTGTTTTCCTTTAAGGACCAGGGTTCTGTTTCTTTCCACCCCTGTGAGGACACCATTATGGAATGTGTGTGCATCAGTTAGTGTGTGTGGGGGGGTAAATCTGTTTGCACAGTCACAGTGTGGGGGCTCTGCTCTGTTTAGGAGACAACATGCACAGACCTATGATGAAACTTATACTGTAGGATTAAGAGGATGGAAGTTGGGCTTGGATGTATTTTGCTTATGGTTAGGGTAAGTCTGCAGGAAATTACTGTGTAAATGATAGAAGTAAATTAGTCTGTGTCCTTATCTGCTCTTTGAATGTTTGTATAAATACCTGTTTGTCCACTCATGATTAGACCAGTGAAACCAGAAAAGGTGTAAAGTTATTCTTTTAGTGTCCCGCCATAAGTCAATATTCATTCAACTGTTGAGCAAATACAGTAAATGGAGCTGATCCAAATTAAACGTTTAATTTTTCAGTTGGATGTTTAATGCAATATGTAACATGCAATATGGTTTAATGAATAACTTGTGCACAAAATTCTTTGTTTGATAAAATTATTATACTTGTAACTCATTGCAACATTTTTCACTTTACTGGAGCCCAGTTTTATCTGATTGGCAGCATGGGCAAACTTGATGAAAGGCTGGCTAAAAGGAGTTTTGGTAACCTTGAATCACTAACCAGCATTGTTCTGTTTTTTTTTGTTTTTTTTTCAGTCAAAGCCATTTAAAGGAATCTGTCAGACCCCATTGTTCACCATATCACATACAACAACACCCCCCCAAATCCTATATCCTGTGTGTGAGTGTGTTTGCTGCTCATTTTGTTGGCTTTGGCCTATGCAATGGGTTATATGAGGGATGAGAAAAATGCCTCAGGGGGTTATGTGTGGTTTCCTTGTTCATATACAAAATATGGGCAGTTGTGTGGGTGTGCACAAGTGTGTGTGTGTGTGTGTGTGTGTGTGTGTGTGTGTGTGTGTGTGTGTGTGTGTGTGTGTGTGTGTGTGTGTGTGCTCAAACTCTCTCTTGAGCTCTTGCCAGTTTCTTTGCTGGATAACATCTGGTGCTGGCCAGAGGGGGTTGCATGGGGGTCAGTTCTTAGTCAGAGGGAGGAGTGAATCATGCCTCTTATGTGTTTTTTATATGAACAGGGTTTGGTCATTCTATACTTTACTGCATTACATAATCAACCTAAAAAAAAGTAGATTCTGATGCAAACCCCAGACAAGTTGGAACTTTTTTTTTTTTAAGTACTAAAAAAACCTCAAATCCATGACTTGGTAATTCATTCATACCTTTATTGAATTGATAAAGATATGATTTTCATTTTTTTCAGTCATTAATCTATTTAGATTTTGATGCCTGCAACAGTAAAAAAGTTGGGACAGAGACATGTTTACCACTGCGTTACATCTCCTTTCATTTTATCACTCTTTAAATCATTTAAGAACTGATGACACTAGTTATTAATTTTTAAAAGTATAGTTTTTGTCCATTCTTGCTGTTCACAAAACTAGAGCTGCTTCATGACATCATTGCATTTTCAATTGGACACAGATGTGGATTCCAGATAAGTCTGTTGGACCTGATGCAGAATGAGGCCTGGATCATCCTACTGAAATAACCACATACTTACCTGACACAAAACCATTTTTACTTATATTTTTAAAATATGTTTGGTCCATAGGTGTTTGTGTTCTGTAGTGAATGTGAAAATGAACTGTTACCACCTCTGTCTGCTACTGACGCTGAAAAGAAATAAGCAGAGAAATCAGATTAATTAGACAACCTGATTGGTGTGACATGTTACTGGTTGAGCTCATTACTGGTCATGAGCTGGCCCAGGTGAGACCACGCCCACAGAATTTGTGTACCTTGGTGACAGTTTTCGTATACAGTCATGATGGCTGAATGTCAGTGTTCTTGTGTGTTATGCTCCAACAGAGCTTCAACAATGCAGAAGCTTCACAATAAGGTTACTGATGCAGCCTGGAGCAGTACAATCTCTGCAGTCTGCGACTTGTGCTCAAACTGTAAATAAAACACTACTGTCAACTCAAGGAAGTGTTATGTACATGAGCTAGCTGTTAGCCAATCAGAGTCAAACAGATTAGTATGTTGAATATTCATGAGAACTGACATAAATCCAGTAGAATCTTCCAGCAGAGTTTCTGTACCACTTTAGAATGGGTTGAAACTTGGTAACCGAGGCCTTTTTTCCACAAAAAATGTTGCAGAGTCCATGGTAGAACTTCAGACATTACCACAAAAGTAATGTGTGGCAGGGCACCTTTAAGGGGAAAATATGTTGACTTGATGCATATGTGTGTATAATTCAATCATTATCTTCACAGTGATGGTCTCTTCATACATATGCAGGTCAGCCATGTGGACACTGATGCAGCCCCAGACCATCACAGATGCTACTTCTGCACTTTTCACTGATGACAGTCTGGATGGTCTTTTTCATCTTTGACACATAGAACCAAACGTGTATTTTCCTTCAAAACAACCTGATCACAGCACATTCACTCCAGGCTCAGGTCGACAGGACTCTTTCTGATTGTGATATACTTCTTTATACTTGTGTACTACAGTGTCAGGTTCCAGTTTGAGATGCAACAGCAGACAATGTGAAGTGATAATTGTTTTCCAAAATACTAATGAGTCTGTATTCATGGTAGAGGTATGACAGTGTCTCGTGCGATGCTGCCTGAGGGTTCGACAGTCAAACACATTCAACTGTGCATTCCTGCCTTGGCCTTTACACATTTAGATCTCTCCAAACTTCCTGAATCTTCTCACAACATTCTGGTGAAAGACCAAATTCCTTACAATTTTGCATTGAGAAATATTCAGTTCTCTTATTAAAAGTGCAGAGCTATGACCCATCCATGTTAAGACTAAATTTGAGATAAAGGCTTCTTTTATAAACATGAATTCTTTCCTGGTCCAAATCACCTTGATAATTATGAGATGTGACAGAACTATGTTGTGTGTAAATTCTATAAACTTTTCAGTTTGATTTTCTTCTCCATCCAAACTTTTTTCGAATGTGCTGCAGCCATCAAAATCTAAAATGTTTTGTAATACCATATACAAGTTGTCAGTGACAACATTGAGACGCAGACTCAGCTTTATTGTCATTCGATCAGTGCTACATGATAGAACAACATATACAGTATAGTGGGGTTTTTTCTTAGTTTTCCCTTCTTATTTTTCTTTTTTACTTTTTTCTTTTCTTTTTCTTCATGTGTGTGTGTTTTGTTCTTTGACTTTTATTTACTTTTTACTTTATTTATTGATGCTATTTATTAGACATATTTACTTAAAAAAATATTTATTTTGGTCCCTGTAATCTCTTGTGTTGAATTAGTATTAATTTCTCTTTAGTAGGTACATTTGTGTTCTGTACATTGTGTTAAAGGTAGTTTTGGTGGACTAATAAATATTTACAGATCATTTCTTTGACTAAATTGCAACCATACAAGTATTAGCAGTAAAACTGGGGATGAATAAGTTCTACTTCTTTGTCTCTTCCTTTTGAGCTACTGAGGTTGTATATGTATCATAAATTGCAGTATATATTCATGTATAAATGTATATTGTGTACACATAATGTTTACAACCAATGTCTCTGTATATTTCTCTGTGTATACTTCTCAGTGTGTATTTCTCTGTGCATATTGTTTATGTAAAATTCTCTGTGTATATAATGCTTACAGCAAATTCTCTCTGTATATCTGTGTGTACATATAATGTAATGTTTATAATAAGTATTGTACATGGGGTGCACAAACTTGAAATAAACAATAAAATACAGTGAAATGCAGCATAAATGAGTACACCTCCTTTTAAAAAGTCCTTTGAAAAGTAAGATTTTGATCAATAGCTCAATCAACATAAACACAGTTTCAAAAAAATTGGAGAAAACTTAGTTTTATGGAACATTTCCTTAACTGAGAACATGATTTGTTGTACAGTGTCCCATAGAAAATGTTGATTCTCAAAGAAAACTAAAGGTTTTGTGACAAATCTGTTGGGGTGTACTCATTTATGCTGAGCACTGTAGTTACCCTGGTCTCAGTTTTGTAGCATGGAGGATAAACAGATAAAATATAAAATAAAACGGCTAAAATAGAATATATAATTAGGGTAGAAAAAAAACTACCATAAAATATGCAAAAGAAATCATAAAATAGTAAAATAACTTCTTAATATGTGTTGAGCATTGTTTTATTGTATGTCTGAATTAACAAATTATTTTCATTTTTATCGCATGTATATCTCAGCTTTTCCCGAAATAGAGTTGCATGTTATGTAATGTTGTTCCGTGACTCTATTAAACTTTCGTCATTTAATGAAGTTAAAAATGTAACCACGTTCAGGCTAAAATGTTTGACATGTGAGTCCCAGGTTCCTCAAAAAGGAGCTAAAAGCAAGTCAAGTCAAGTTTATTTGTATAGACCATAATCTTGGTCTGTATTCTCAACGGGGCTGTCAACACCCACGTTATAATAACAGTACGTGAAAAATGACTCCCAACTAAACTAAGACCCTTGTTGAGAACAAAAAAGGGAAAATAAACCCTCTTCCTAAAAGCTTAGAGAAGAAAAGTACACAAAAGAGGGCAAAATTCAGCATGTCAAAACCGACTCTTGTTTATCTCAGTGTTTGTGTCTGGGGTCGACTGTGTGTTGTTCTGAAAAAGAAGAGTCAATCATCCGTCTGTTGAACAGGTTTAAAGTTTTACCATCTGTCTCCAACACTGGTCACATGTCCAAACCTTACAGCACTCCTGTTCATTCAAACATCCTTTTATCAAGTGCTTTTAATCAAAATGAAACTGAGCTGCTGAAAAAAAAGAGACGTAGTTCAAATGAAATATCAGTTGTTATCCAGGCAGTTTCTCTAAGTCTGTACTTATCTGTGAAAAGAACACAGAGAAAAACAGAGGAAAGAATTGATAAATGAATCTTTTAAAGCATTTGTTAAATATGTATATAGTCTGTATAGCTTTTTATTTTTACTGGTATTATTTATTTTTATTTCATATTGTTTGCTTTTGTACTATCTTGTTTTTTTTGCACCGTCCTTATGCATGTGCACTTTTTTCTTGCACTTTATTCTGTTGCTGCCTTGACCGTTGAAGTTCCCTGTGTGGGATCAATATTCATTCATTCATTTTCTGAACCCGCTTTATCCTCACTAGGGTCACGGGGGTCGCATGGAGCCTATCCCAGCTA
>JAPTGZ010000001.1:22627419-22638792 GCA_029814645.1 Fowleria isostigma | reverse complement strand
GGATATCCCTGTGGCCAAGTAGCCACAGCGCATGATCAGTCGGAGGCATAGTGACAGGCCCGTCACTGTCACACTGGTAAGGGTTGGACTCTGCAGGATTGCCCTTTGTCACTGGTTCTGTTCATAACTTTTATGGACAGAATTTCTCAGTTCCAGCTGGGTAGTGGAGGGGGTTGAGTTTGGTGACATGAGGATCTTGCTTCTGTTTTTATGCAGATGATGTAGTCTTCTTAGTTGCATCAAGCAGCGACCTGTAGTTTTTACTGGGGTGGTTCACAGCTGAGTGTGAAGTGGCTGAGATGAAGATCAGCACCTCCAAGTCTGAGGTCATGGTCCTCAGCCGGAAAAGGGTGGCGTGCCCACTCTGGGCCAGGGAGGAAGTCCTGCCTCAGGAGGAGGTGTTTAAGTATCTCGGGATGTTATTCATGAGTGAGAGTAGTATGGAGTGGGAGGTCAACTGGTGGATCAGGGCAGTGTCTGCAGTGATGCTTAAGTGACCTGTTGTGGTGAAGAGGGAGCTAAGCAGAAGCTTAGCCAAGAGGTGAAGCTCTCGATTTACTCGTCGATTTGCATTCTAGCCCTCATCTACAGTCATGAGCTCTGAGTAAGGACCAAAAGAATGAGGTCACAAGTGCAAGTGGCCGAAATGAGTTTCCTTCGCAGAGTGTTTTGGGCATAATAAGATAAGATAAGATAAGATAAGATAAGATAAGATAAGATAAGATAAGACAAGACAAGACAAGACAAGACAAGACAAGACAAGACAAGACAAAACTTTATTTATCCCACCGTGGAGGAAATTTCACACATAACAGGAGCAAAACACAACAAGCAAGTGCAGAGAAAAACACTTTATAAAATGTATAAATATTCTTTTTCAAGCACTTGTTTGAATTTGAAGGAAGCACGCCTAAAATACATAAAATGTACTCTAGGTGTGCTTCCTTCATATTTCCTGGTCTACCTCTGTTGGAATGACATCAGTAATTATAGTTTCTGGTCCCAGGATCTGTAATTTGTATGTGCTCCAAAAGTCAAAACAAAACTGAGAAACAAAGCTTTTATATGCACTGTCTGGATAAACCTACAGATGGAGCTGGTCTCTTAAAATACATCCAAATTTATTTTAAATGGATTGGAAAAGGATAAATACAGATGTCAATGTTTTTCCAACTGACTGAATCAGGGTCAGCTTTGAGATAATTTTAAGGAACATTGTTGTACATTGTTGTACTATTAGTGGTGTTCTATATATAAATGTTTTTAATCTTGTGTTTTATGTATGGTTTTAACACTGAGTTTTACTATGTGTTTTGTGTAAATTTTTAGTGTGGATGTATGGGTGAACTTTCTACTTTCTCTCATTTCTGCTGCTGCTATCTTAGCCTGCACACTCTTCCCAATAGTAATTTTTTCATGGTTAGGTAAAGGTTAATACATAATCACAAGAGATTTGAAGTTTACAGATGTGTCAAGTAAGCAAGTACAAATACTTTCTTACCTAATTTGGTTATCTATACTTTACTGGAGTAATGATTTTTCAACTGATGTTTTACTTCTACTCATTATATTTTCACACAATTATCTTTACTTTCTACTCACCTCATTACTTCTACTTGATTTCAGCTTGTTTTCCTTTTTGTCATTGTTCAAATTTAAAAAAAAAATAAATAAAAAAATTATTAAGAACTATCTGAATAGAGCAACTTTGATTGTAGTTGGATGAGACACCCAATCGGTTTATAAGTGATCCATTCCAATATTTATATCTAACTAGTCATCATATCCTCTCCTCCATGAAACACATGTTGATGCTCAGTAGCACACGTATATATGTGTGTGGCAAGGCAAGGAGGGCCCGGGCAGGCTTTGAACCCCAGACTCCTGGGTGGTAGTCATGCACATTACCCAGTCAGTCAAAGGGCCCTATGGCCGAGTAGCCAGGACACATGATCAACCGGAGGCACAGGGACAGGACCGCCCACTGTCACATATGGTTCTCAATGGGTTTCCAATGGGCATATATGCAGCTGAAACAGATAGACAAGTGCATCCCACATCTTTAAACATTAACATTTTACCAAACATTATAGTCATTATGGCCTTTAGACTAATGTTTCTTTGGAAGTGGGATAGTGCACCATAGCCCCCTGTGGCGCCGCCTAAGCTTTTGTCCTAATGGCATTTTCCCCTTAGATTTACTTTTATACTTTAATTGGTTTTGAAACCAGTACTTCTACACTTTTTCTGGTGTAAATACCTTGAGTTTATATTTCAACTTCTACAGAAGTCTTTTTAAACCCTTGTATCTATACTTCTACCAGAGGAATAAATGAGGAATACTTTTTACACTTCTGGAAATCGGACACCGTATTGTGCTGTAGGAAAAAAGAAGATTCTGGGAATTTTGTGTGCATCACGTGTCATGCAACGCCTTCCTTTGTTTGCAAACCAAACACGACTGTTTGTGTATCATTTCTCACACACCAAAAGGTATGGTCCTGCTGACAAAAAGAACAATCCTCCTCTGGTGTATGCACTCAGCTAAAAAAAAAAAAAAAAAAAAGGCACAAATCAAGGCAAATAAATGTTTTGCCTTTTTTGTTTATTGTACTGCCTTGTTCAGGAATTAAAATGATCAGTTTTGTCTTTTGTCACATCCTGGTGTTATGGAGTCCACTTATGGGGACATCATTCTTTGTTCAAAGACAATGCTAAGTTTTTTAAACCAGACAAATCCTATTAATCCCAAATGGTTGATCCTGCTGTATTGCTGCAAATAGTTGCCTAAATCTGAGTGAATTTGTGTCTGTATTAAATAAAGAAAAGTCTCTCATTGCTGCAACATCGAAATATTGCATTCGTTACCATTAGATTATTCACGAATGAGCCGACACAGTTACATATAATAACACATATTAGACAGAGTGGTTGTGAGCAAACTGAAAACTTTATTTGTATGTTTTCATGATACTGGATTCAGATGGTTGGTTTTTGGTTTCCAGATGTTGCTGCTTGTGTTGCCATGTGAGACAGATTATTGGATAGTCGACAATGATGATGACACCACGTTGCCGTTGGAAATTTCCTCTGTCTTGATTACCACCTTGGTCTTTGTAGTAGTAGTAGGCACAGCAATGCTGTGGAGAGGAAGACAAAGGAGGATGTTTTACCAAAAATTACTCCATTCTATTTTATGTATGAGGAAATGTGATTAAGTTCTAATGTTTAAGTAGTTTGTGAGAGGCTTATCAGTTTCTGGTGCATCATCAGTGAATCAATACAGGAATCTTCAAGGACACTTTTCCATTAGTCAGTCTTTTATGTCTTACCCTGCATTTCCATCCAGTAATTGTCTGTACTGTGAAATCTCCTGCTCAAGTCTGGTCTTAATGTCCAGCAGCATCTGGTACTCTTGGGACTGCCGCTCCATGTCAGCACGCATCTGTTGCAGTTGGTCTTCCAAGCCAGTCACCCTTGCCTGGAGGTTCATGAGTTGTAAGGCATATCTATTCTGTGTTTCAGCTAGAGTCCCCTCTAGAGCCGCTTTCTACATTAAAGAAAAGGAAAAGAGACAAAAAGGAATCAATTAATATGAGCTTATAAATACAGGAAGTGCATTATCGTTTTGTGTAAATGTCCTCCAAGCATGAAAGTGCAGATAAAGGCATCATATCCTACATTCCTCTGAGTATCGTTCCTCAGAACTATTACTTACCATGCTTAGCTGTGATTGCAGCTCAATCTCAAGGCCCTGAAGTGTGGAACGGAGGTCTTTGATTTCCGTCTTGGTTGTCTGAAGAGTCTCTGTGCTGACCGCTACCTCTTTACTTAATGTCTCAGTCTGCAGAAAACATAAGAGAACATCAGGGTGGCATTAGGTGTACAGTTGTTCAGCCAAAGTGCAACAGCAGCTCAAACAAACAGGACCCTGCTCTGGTCTTACCTGATTCTTGAACCACATATCCAATTCATTCTGATTCTTCTTAGCAACAGCCTCATACTGCTCACGGATTTCAGCCATAACGGCGCTTAAGTCTTGTTGTGGCGCTGAATCCACCTCCACGTTGATTTGTCCACTCATCTGGTTCCTGAAGGCTGCCATTTCCTGTTGAATCAAACAGTTTGGTAAGACAAACCAAGATAGTTCACTTGTAAAAAAAAAAAAAAGGATTATTAAACATACATGCATGTGTCTTTGTGGAAATGTAATGTCACAAAAAGAGGTAAAATGCATTATTCTGTGTTTACTTTTTTGTAACCTAAACATGGCAAAAACATTTTCAGATACTTCTATGTAATATTTTTCCATTTGGCATCATGCATAAATCTAGAAATAATATAATCTAAACTCATCAAAGCCAGGTGTTGATAAGTGTAGAGATATCTAATAATTTCAATGCAAATTACGGAGATGACAAACCTCTTCATGGTTCTTCTTGAGGAAAATCAGCTCCTCCTTGAGGCCTTCAATCTGCATCTCCAGGTCCGATCTGGCCAGTGTCAGCTCGTCCAACATCCTCTTGAGGCCGGCGATGTCTGCCTCCACTGACTGACGCATGGCCAGCTCATTCTCAAACCTGTGACATGAAACACACCTTAATTTGGAATTCAAGAGGTGCGTTGAAGGGAGACTAAAAATAATCAGTGCAGTCATGTAGACATTTTAGATCAGTTTTATGTGTCCTGAGACTTACTTCATTCTGAAGTCATCTGCTGCCAGTTTTGCATTGTCAATGGCCAGATAGATGCCTCCGTTGACACGGGTGGCATCCTGGATCTGTATTATAAAGAAATCATACATATTAAATGAAGGCATTGATAAAGTCATATACAAAAAGCAGCGTACATCTACTTATGTTGTTTCTAATTCAAGATTCAGGTATCATGTTCCATACTGTACCTTTCCCTGCAGATCAGCAATGGTGGCCTCATAGGCTGAGTAGTCACGGGCAGATGGGGAAGTCTTACTCTCCAAGAACTTGCGGATCTTGAGCTCCAACTCAGCATTGGCCTCCTCCAGTTTGCGCACCTTCTCCAGATATGTGGAAAGGCGGCTGTTCAGGTTTTGCATTGTGGCCTTCTCGTTGACACCAACATGGAGGTCCATGCCACCATCACCACCGCCAAAGCCACCACCTGCCCCTCCTCCCATGCTAAAACTAGAACTGAATCCACCGCCGCTACCAGCACCATAACCACCATAACCAGCGCCAAAAGCAGTGGGGATAGAGATTCTTGTGTTTCCTGGAGTTCCATGGACACTTGCAGAATATCTTTTAGTTACCATGGGTCCACCAAGTCTACCACCACCCCCATAACCTCCTGAACTGCTTGTAGCGCGGTATGAAAAAGTGGAGGTCATTGTAAAAGGTTGCTCAGGAGATCTGCCTGTCTTGGAGAGAAGATGAGATGAAGGCTCAGATGCACATCGCTGTCCCCGTTTTATCCTGCAGACCTCTGTGGGTGTGGGTGTGAGCGTGGGCGTGGATGACTGAAAGGAGGAGCATCACCTAAAACTGATGCTGTGACCCACCCACCTACCTACCCACACACAACACACAGTTTCATGTTACGCAACCATAAGAAGGGGACATCTGGAGAGCAAGTCATATCATTTGTTTGCAACACATTTTCCTGAAATCAAAACTTGCTGCTGCCTTCTGCCATGGACAAAAATAGGAATATTATTGTAGTTCACTTTTATCATTGCTGCATCTGTGCATCCTTCTGTGTGAACTTTTTTTTTTTTTAATTAATATATTTTATTGAATTTTCTCATACAATAAAAACAAACAAAAATAGGATAAATACAACCAGAAAGTGAGAGGCTGAAGAGATATAAGTGGAAGGCCATACCATGTGCAGTAAAAACACAGTTTCTCTTCCTTCACATATACATGTCATTAAAAACAGCCAAATATACATAAACACAAAGCAGCATAGATGAGCACAAAAACAAACAAATAGTGTTGTTTTAGACAAAAACAACCATAAAAACAAAAACAACAGGGGATGAGGCCACATTATACATAAACAAAACAAATTACAGCCTTTATGATACATAGAAATAAAAGTGGGGGAATCTCCCCAGAGACAGTATCCATTTAACATCCATTCTGTGTGAACTTTAATCCTTTATTTTCAATTCATTTCTGAAGGCTATTGTTAAGCCTGCATAAGTTTCACACATTTATGTCAAGGTTTTCAAGCCAGGGTGTTATCATGCAACCAAACCTGTTGTACTACCAAGGCAACAAGCTCTGCAAACACAGAAACATGGCATGGCATAGTTTTTATTCTTTTCATTTTCAACCAAAAGTGTTTTTTCTACATTCGTCTTTATCTGTTGTTTTCCAGATTATATCTTGATTACTGGTTACTGATTGAATTATTGAAGGCTTTTAATTTTAATTTCTAACATTAACCAGCCATAAAACAAATTCATAGATTTTTTTTTTAGAGACTTTCTTCGAACCACTTTTGACCAAGTCTTACTGATACTGGGCACGGAAATAATGGAAATTTCTCCACAGGTGTGCCAGCATGTTTTCTGTTTCATCTTGGCATCGTACCTTGGCATCTGTATCAAGTTCATGTTAGAACAAGCTCCTACTTAATTACTCTCTCATTTCAACCCAGTACCTCTTTTACAATGTCCTTAGGAATTTTGGAAAAATTGCCTGAAATTAAGATTGTGGAAACAACTATTTGCCTCTACATTTCTTTCTGATTAGTAAATGCATTATACATGTAATTTAGGTATTACGTGAATGTCTTACTTGATGTCAATATTAAAGAAGGTGTATTTTTTTTCTTCTTTTTTCATTTATCACTAACCCTAAAATCCTTTTTGTCTCCTGAGCACATGCGGCAGAGAGTGATGGAAAACAGACTTTTCTTTACTCAGCTGTTTTCCATTTAGAGGTTTGCAAACTCAGCTCATGCTTATGCTAAGCAGCCATAAATCAAGTTCAAGATACTGAAGAATCCTCAGTAATAACATATGAGCGAAGATATTTTTGTCTCTTTGGAGCTTGCATTTTCACACCAACACACAAACCTCATGGGCGTACACACTGTAATGTATGGCTCATCTCTGCAGAGTTTATTCACACGTTGTGCAGAGTTTTAGTAATTTAAGATTCAAATATTATCAATATGGTTTTGTTTATGAAGATGAGCATAATACAGACACAGTTTTAGTATTTAACTTTAATCTTATTTATTTTTATTTTTTTTGTGACTGGATCAACTGAGGATTGCATTAAACTGTATCTGTGCGTGTGATTACAACATCACAAGGACTGCACGGTGCATGTTTCAGAAAAAGATGTTACAGCACAAACTCACTGATACTGTTAATGCAAGAGAAATTTGTTTTGCAGATCCAATAAAACATTGTAGGATATAGCTTTTCAGCTCAAATGAAATAGGACTTTGGAGTCTTTGTGGAGACAGCGATAGAAATGTAAGTGGAGACTGGTTGTGAAAACATCAGTCCAAGTATCACAAAAGAGGTAACAAAAGTCTTCAAAAAATTCAGTTTTATGAAATGAATAGTATTTTTTGTTAACTTTTTTGCAACATCTAAATAAACCTACATAATATAATTTTGATAGTATCCCACACTATTACTGTAGAATATGCATGCAGTTGTCTTAACTGGGTAACACACTGCTGCATGCTCCATGCTTAATGCTAACACTTCTGTAAATGATAATCCATCAATAATCCATGATTCATAATGGATTACACCAATGCACACAGTTGAAATGAATTTGAAGATAATTTGCCACAATCCTCTTCTCTAAATCTTTATGACACTTTTACTGCGTCACATACACCATCTACTTTTCATTAAAATAGAGATGACTTCTTTGGCAGCAAAGGCCACATTGGACATAAGTATGAAGAGCTTTGAGGACACAAAACCAAGAACAGCATGTTCAAAATCTGTGTCCTGTTGCGACATGAAAAATAGCCCTGGGCAGTCATACCTGGGCGTATATCTCTCATGCATTAAACAACACCAGCATCAAATAATATCTCACTTTGTCTTGCAAAATAAAACAGAAGGGTGAGAGCTTCAGTGACTCACTGCTGCATCAGGTGTTTGTTTAAAATGCCTCAGTGTCTTTGTGTGTTTTAAATCAGGCCCAGACTGGTTTTTAATGCTGACTACACCCTTCAAAATTCATGAAACACTTTCACTGAAGGGAATGGAAAATCACCTCAGAGTAAATGGTAAACTTTCTCTCCGATTAACACATAAAACTAAAATCATACCATGCTACTCTGCAAAAGTTTGACATTTTATATTTTACAAAGAAAATTCTAGTAAATATTTATTTATTTGAACATAATTACAGGTCCTCATTACTGTAATTGCTTGTATTTTATTGATACTAAAGTGAGATAATAATATTATTGTAGTCAGCTGAGGGTGAATGTAAATTTTCTGATGGGATGTGCAGACTCATGAAGTTTCATGAAGTACATTGATTTATACTGATTCAAACCAAACATTCACAGCGGCAGCAATGTACTGTTCTGCAAAAAAAGTGCAATTAGTTTGACACTACACTTGGATTTCAGTTTGAATAGAGGCCAAAATTATCTTGTGTTCAACTGATAATGTAGCCATCGAAGAGGAAAACATGCATGCATTTAAACAACATATTGAGCAATCTATTTCTGATGCATAGTATTGTGTAAAAGTCTGGGGCCACCTTTAGCTTTGTTGGTTTTGCAGGGACTCATCCAGTAAACATATTGTTTTTCCAATCTCTTTATCCAGATGCAGCAGGAAAATCGAGGAGTTATGTACACTGTGTTAAAAACTAATCCAAAATTTTGTGTGACCATCATTCCTGTGACAAAAATTAGCCCAAATAACACTGACACTGGTGTATGTTTCTTTTTTTAAGAGGCTATGGTTTGGTACATGATTCAAAGGGCCATCAGTGGTGCAGGCCCCTTTGTTGTTCATGTCTTATCATGCACAGTAATTAATAATTAATTAAATTTGAATTAATCAGGTCATTTTTGCCCTAACTTGGTGTTGCTTAGCAGGTTGAAGTAACTATAAAGGATGAGACATAATCAGAACGATTATCCTGTCAGTGATAATATATAGCAACAATAACTTCATTTATTGGAGCACACAAGCTAGGAAAAAGGAGCAGAGTCTTCAGTGTTGAGTCATCTGGACCAAGGATTTATGTGACAAATTAACTGTCATGTCTCAACTTGATCCGACCCCACCCTGTGAAAAAGCCCATTGTCTCTGAGGTATGAACTCACACTGATCCACAAGAACAGTTTCTGAAATATTTGAAGAAAAAAAAACACTCATGACATGAGGATCTTCTTTTAGACCGGGTTTCATTCCAGCACATCCTCATAAGGTCAGGGTTTTCTTGTGTCATGTATGGCACAGCCTCGGTATTGTTCCTTGTCTTCATACTTCCCCCCTTTTTATTGTTCTATTTCCAACCTAAATTATGTTGTTTTCTAATATATCTTGTGCTACGCCAATCTGTTTCCACTACAGCAACGTTAGATGAAAGGATCCACCAGAAGTTGTGCCAAGAGGTGACTTTTGAAGAGAAAGACAAGAGTGACACCTGGTGGTCATAAGTTGAACTAAGGTTAAATACACCATGTCAATTTAAACCGACTGTTGCTTTATTTAATCACACAGAATTTATTCACGCAGAGACAATATCAGAAACACCAGCCCTAATTTTATGCATTTTTTAATCTATCTTATTGGACATCCAAGATTTTTGTTTGGTCTTTAAAACATCATCTGCTGAGAACTTAATACATAACTCTAATGAGAAGAAATATTCCAATGTAACCCCACCTTAAAAAGCTAATTACAAAAATACTTTGTTGATGTGCAGGAGATTAAAGTCATCAGAATCAGCGGAGTTCGGCTTTTTACCTCATGTCAAAAATTAAGTGGGATGACAAATTTATATCTTTTTTTTCTACTTGATATGTGTTTGGCATTCTATGGATAGCAGAAAAAGAATTTAATTGTACAGGAAACAAGATTCCTTACTGTGTGCATGACAACAAAAGCGACAATTATTTGACAATTATTATTTGACAATTATTATTTGACAATTTGAATCAAATGAATTTTGTACATGACAAAATTCCATATAGTTAGAAAAAGTATAAATTATCTCATCGCACAGCCTTTGCAAGAGCTGAATTATAATTTTGTGTTATTTTGACCTGCTTTAGTCACAAAACATTTCAAGATGTGATATGTAATATTAGTCCTACCAAAAAAAAAAAACAACAACTAGAAACTGTGGTATCATTACAAACATTTGTTTCAGAATATTGTGATGACATTCTTAAACAAAATGGACACATTAAGCTTAGACTTACAAAACAAAACATCATGTTTTAGTTTTTACCACTTTGTTTTTATCTCCTAAAACTGGCTTAATGGGAGCCTAGTTTTATAATGGAATCATGTACTTATGAAACACAATTTCATAAAGCAAAAACACAACTTTAATCTAAGACAACAGAGCTGAGCAGAGTTTAGACTGCATTACAATGTGTTTGCTGACAGTTTTATACATTAGAATCAAATAAGTGTCAATTATTTGCTGTTTGGGGGTGTGCCATATATACAAATGTGATATCATTTTCCCAATTGTCATATTTGTGCTTACTTTGTTTACAGAACATGCTGTGTGTTACAGTCATATTTCACAACACAATATAGAGTTTATTCTAAATTAACCCTGAAACTTAGATGTAAACATCACATCCAAAAAAAAGAAAAATAACAAGACAGTCAGATAGCAAATAAGTCAACTGCCAAGCTGATGGAGGTTTAACTCAACAGGTAAGGCTTTGGACTAGTGTGAAAAATTGGGGTTTGGTTCCCAGTCAAAGAAGCAATTTTTTTCTGCAGATTTTCAAACAGGGGTGTGACACCAAAAGCACCGGTAGGTCAATCCACCATTTACAGCAAACTACAGGTGAGTTACTGCATATCTTGCACTTTAGTATCAACGCTCTGGGAGACGACAACACCGTCAACAATATTCTCCACGATGGTCCTCACACGCCTCTGACGATGGGGGTTATACTCTGTGGAAGTTTGTTTAAAAAAACATGTAATCAGGTCAGCAAAGACAGCATTCTGGAATAAGCACAAAAGACACTTTAAAGGTCTAGTGTGTAGGAATTTTAGGGGATATAATTGTGGGCGGCACGGTGGTGTAGTGGTTAGCGCTCACGCCTCACAGCAAGAAGGTCTCAAGTTCGATCCCCGCACCATGCACGGGGGGACCTTTCTGTGTGGAGTTTGCATGTTCTCCCCGTGTCTGCGTGGGT
>JAPTGZ010000001.1:22594154-22605063 GCA_029814645.1 Fowleria isostigma | reverse complement strand
CACACACACACACACACACACACACACACACACACACACACACACACACACACACACAACAGCAGCATGCAGGTGAGGCATGCGCATTACTTAAATTCACTGACAGCTTCAAGACAGTTTAAATAGAAGGGATGCAACGGTACTCAGGAAAATACCCAACGGTTCAGTACACCTTACATGGGTCCTTATGGACCGCAGTTTTGCAACTGATTGTGTGTTAACGCTTTATATACCTCCCCCGCAAGTTAATGTCCAATTGATGAGGGGGGTTTGGCTTTATAACTCATAAAGTGGTTTTAGACTTAACACACATCTGAGTCCTGGATGGGTCCACGTTTCTAACGCACACCTGCCTATACCCACAAAGCTGACTAATACAACCTGACCCACTACCCACATTTTTTCACGTCTAATCCGCACCCACCGGTACCCGTGTGCATTAGACCCACAGCCCGACCTGGCCCGTCATTAAACAAACTGTGTTCACAGCAACCCACTTTGAAGTACCTGCAGGTACCCGACCTGGTGCAGGGCTCTGACACGTATACAATACCCTGACACAGTAGGCTCTGTGCCGTACTTCCGATCTCGACAGTGATCGGTAGGTCAGTTTCCAGTTAATTTCCTGCTCTGATCAGAACAGCTGGAAATGAACGGATAGAAAAACAAGCTCTTCCACTGTCAGAAAAAGCAGTAAATGTAGTATGAGGGATACATTTAAGTTCCACAGGCTGGTGAGTGGCTCCAGTGAACATTGCTGTGTGTCACTTTATACTTCTGTCATCATTAACCATCCTGCACACAATTTGTATCAAATTTAAGGGTATTTCTGCAAGCCAGGGCTTGGAGTGTGTTTTTCACCCAACTTCATTATCACTCCGATTTATTCCAGTGTAATTTAACCCCAAGTGAGTGTCATAGTAATCTAGTAAATTGAATAAATCTAATATAAGGGATCCTTTTAGGTTCAGAGAACATTGCTGTGTGCAACACAAAGGACGGGGTTTGTTGATACTCCCTACACAAAGGTATGAAGCAGATATTTGGGCAAGGATCAAATCCATAGTACTGCTAAGGGTAGATGGGGTTTAACAACAGTAACAACAAACCCTATCCTTCGTATTTTGTGTATCCACTGCACTTGAAGGGTCTTAAGGAATTTGATGGAAGCTTATTTCGCTGTAAAAGCGACTAAGTCCGCTGTAAAGTGACACACATTAGTGCTCACTGGATCCACCCATTTTGTGGAGCTTAGAACTATCCTTGACATTAGATTTACTCCTTTTTTCTGACAGTTGAAGCGCTCAAGTTTTTCTGTCCATTAATTTCTCCACTGTTGTGACTGGAGCAGAAATTTAACCAGAAAATAACTTGTCGATCACTGCTGAAATCAAAAGAACATCACAGAGCTGGTGCACACAGACTACTTGTTCCTACTGTGAAATTCAGTTTTTGCTGACAAGTAAAATAAAAATATAATTTTGGGAGAAAAAAAAACACTGATATCTTTATGCACAAAACACGCAGTGAAATTTAACTGAAACCATGGCCCAAAAACTGCGGTATGTACAGTACTGTGGGCTCCCAGTACCGCTGCACCCCTAGTGAACAGTTTTGGTTAGTGCATTCCATGTTAGAGAGGTTGGTGTCATTACTATAGGCGACAGACAAAGAGCATGTTAGTACGCCACCACGCTGATAGGAAAACAAATAATTGTTTGAATATATGTTGCTGCACAAACAGGTTAGAGTAGGATTTACACTTTATGAAACAGCTGTATGTCAGTAGGTGGAGAAGGAAAGACACAGTACTGGATTTTCTTGTATAGACACTTCAATGAGATGAAAACAAATTCACTTTTTTTGTTTATTTCTTTAGGTGTTCACCAGTGGGTTAATAAGTGAAATCAAAGTGGTACTGTGCCTCTGTCCTTTCTACTGATAATATTTCCCAGCATTCCAGAGTCTACTGATTACACCTGGCTCTTACTTTGACCTGTGGGCGTCTTTTAGAGGTGGAGTAAAAGCCTCGACAGACGTTTTTTGCTGCTGCAAGAGTAAATATAGCAGAACTTGGTCAAAGATGGAGAAGAAAAGCACTAAAGCTAAAGAAAATAATACTTGTTTGATTGAAAGTGACACTGCAAAAACAAAATCTGGGTTAAATGAATGAACACATGAATAGTCCTTGCGTCTGATTTTCAAGCGGGTCACTGAAGTTCTGGCGAATAACTGATTGAAAGAAACAAATATTTAAGGTGAAAAGGTGAAATAATGCATGCATGTACTCTTACCTAGTGGAGAAGGAGGGGATGAGGAGGGAGGGTTGGAGGACTTGGCAGGTGGTAATGGTATGTGTGGGAGAGGTCTGAGGGAGGTTAGGGCCAGATGGAGAGACTGTGACATAATGAAGGGAAAAAGCACATTTAACTACAATGAGGAAAATGAAGCCGACACTAAAACAGCGTTTCTCAAACCATGGGGCGGGGGGGCACGAACGCTTACCAAGGGGGGTTCATGAGATCACTCCTGGGTGTTTTTTTTAATCTTCAGGTTAGAACGTGTATCAGGTGGAACTAATGTTTTAGCGCTGGAGCACCCTGAACTCATTTTAGGGTTGTACAAACCAATCTGTTGCCATGGTGATCTGTCACTAGACAAAGATTTTAGGTTTGGAGAATGGACAAGGATTGGACTAGAACAGAAATATGTGCAATGTGTCTGTTTTTGCACAGTTTACACTTTAATGTTCTGAGATGTATAATGTAAATGTGCTCATTAGACTACTGACATTGTTAAAATGTTTATCTTTGCTACCAAAATTAGTTTATTGTTCCAAAAAAGGATAATGTATTGTCATAGTTGTAAAATAATTGCGCATTTCCTATTTTTATTTGGAAAAATATCATCTCAGGGAGCAGTCTTTTTGAGTTTATTTGTATTTTTCAAGCAAAAATCTGAATTATTTTTATTTTTAGCAAAAAATTATTCAAGGAAAAGCAAAAAGTATTATTACAATATTGATGTTTCTTTCAGTAACCGTTGTAATTGCACCACTGTTACAATGTTGTTGGGGTTGAGGGGGCCTGGAGATTTTTCGGCCTTCAAAGAGGTCCCCACAGAGAAAGACTGAGAACCACTGCACTTAAGAAACAATGAAGCTGGAAACTAGACTAACAGCATGAATGGGAAACCATAAAGACCCAAACATCCACTGTCGACCAAAAGCATCTACTGATCTCAATGGTTTAATAAATGTTTATCCATTAATGTTATCAATACGTAATGTGTAAATATTTTGTGTAAAATACAGTCATTCATCTTTTCATGGTCATATATGACCCATTTGGACATTCAGAGGCGCTGTTGTGAACATGGAAACACTGTCATCTTCTACACCATTAATTCACCAGTAAAAGTGAGGTCAGGAGTTTGATAAATGAGAGAGGTTGGAAACATTTATTTTTATTTTCAGTTAATGATAGATTTTACAGAACAAGTCTTTTTCTTCAGTTTTTTCTGTTTGATATAGTAACCTTTGAATTTACTCTGAGCTTTGATGAATATCTACATGATGAGATAATTAAATAGAGAAAAATAGAGAATCTTCTCAGCAAAAAGCAGAGGATAATATTCTAATCAATGGTGATAAATCATTTAAGGTTAAATAGAGAGGAAAATTCATTAGGGAACTGACACAAAAGTCACACTGGGTCTTTACGGGTTTAAATTATGAGGAATTACTTGAAGTGTCCTGTAGAGGGGATGAAAGGAAGTGAATGTGTGTGGAACTGTGACAGTCGTACCCATGCTGTGTGCTCCACTGAACTGCGACAGGTCAGGTTCATCCTCCTCCAGGTCGTTCAGGCTGTAGACGTGTTGAATGTCCACCTCCAGCTCCCTGAAGTCTTTAGTCAGGACTCCAGGACGCGGGTGCAGGATGCCCCCCAGGTTTGGTTTGGCCAGCTGCTGCCACTGGTGCAGAGTTACTGAACCTAAAAAAAGAGTAAAAGAACCACAGTTTAAATGTGTTGTCACCTTACATGTTTTAAGTTCTTGACCCAGTTTGATATAGGCTTTTATTCTTCAGGGGTGGTATAGTAGTGGGGACTTGTGTTGTATAATGATGCGTTATACTTTTGGTGTACACATAACATGCTGCAATATAACTGCAATATCTATGTGCACTTGAAATGGATACTTTTCTGTGCATGTGCTTTAGGTATATGTTACATGTATAGTTTTTATGTATTTCTACTCCAATAACCTTCCTGTATAATACACTAGGTATAGTTTACATTCAAGATCTACAAGTCTGCTTGTCTCTTTTTGTACATATGTTTTCATATGCATATTCTTCATGTACAGTTCTGGAGGTATAATTTTATATATAGATTCTTCCTGTATGGATCCTGTGCAGACTTGTGCATATAGCATGCTTTTTCTTCTTTTTTTCTTTCCTTTTTTTTTTAATCAATCCTTCTATGTATGACTATGTACACATGTATGAAATGGATATGAACAGTACTGATTATTGTGCATGTATATGAATTGCCAAGGTACATAAAGTGCATAAGCGCGAAATAAACAAAAAAAAATACATATATATATATTTATGTATACACACACACACACAAATTTGTTTCTAAACTAAAATAAACATTTGAGAAGAACAATCGTTACTTTAAAAGCTGGAAGGAGCATGAAGCCTTGAAGCCAAATAACCAGTGTAGTAACATTATTACTAATGCCTGTCGATATCACAGCAATGTGTGTTTAGTTTGGTAACGTCTCAACATGGAAACCCAATCTGTGGTTGTGGATAGCACTTACACCTCACAAGCTCTGGGTTCAATTATCAGTCAGACTGGGGCCTTTCTATGTTGAGTTCACCTGTTCTCCATGTGCCGCTGTTAATAATAAGTATATGGAGGTTAATTCTCCTGTCCATGCCCCTGACCACAGTACTGAGGAAGATCTGGACTTAGTCCTGAGTGCTTTCACTGGCAGGTCACTGATCCTTGCATATGTGCTGATGCTAACGCTAATGCTAGGTACAGTGTGTGTGTGTGTGGGTGTGAGATTGGTAAAATACAGAGACAGAATTTCCTTATAAGGATAACAAAGCGTGATAACCTCTAACCTTTTATTAAAAGTGCAGACAGAGGCTACACATGTTCACACTGCAAACCTTAGTCCTTAAACCAGATATTTTTGTTTAACTATTTTTATTTTATTAAAGTGGCCAGCATCAGATGAGATGATCACATGTACAAGAGATTAACAAGAGATCAACACATAAACCTAGACAAACTTATGTCACAATTTTATGGATCCAATTTTTTCAGGCTTTTACCTTCCAGGGGTTTGACGATCTGCAGGCGGTCAGGCAGGTATGACCTGGACCCTCCCGAGGAGCTACATGAGTGCCTCGAGCTACCGTTGGAGTAGTTGGTTCCGGTCGACGCTGCGGGGCTGGAAGCCAAGCTGTCATTTGGTGTCAGGAAACCGCTGGAGCTCTCACCCTCCTCGCAGTTTGCCACCAAGGCACGGAGTTTACGCTCACGCTCCACATCGAAGAAAGGCCGCTCAGACGAGTGGTTCTGCTGGCGAGCTGACAAACTACGCAGGGCGGCCTCCAAGTCCTGGCCCCCTGGTGTGCCTGGCTGGCCCAGACGCTTTGGCCCACTCACACTGCAACAAGAAGACGTGATGAGGTATTAACTGCTTTGATGCTTTGACATCATGTGAGTTACATTACATCGAATTACTTATACTCAGATTTTTATATTTTGATCCATATAGAGGCAAACACATATACCATGTGTTTATTTTTTTATGTTAATGTTTTATATTTGTAAACCCAAAAACACACCTGTTGTCTTCTTTGTGGGTGTGACTGGGGCTGGGTTTGTACTCCAGGGTAAGGCTGGCATTGTCAGACCCATAGTAACTGGTACGAGGGGTGCTAGTACAACTGGATCGGACAGACCCGGGGCTAGAGCCCGGCAGCCCCGGGGAGTGGCACCGAGAACGCATTCTCCCAGTTTTGTTGACCACCTTCACAGTCTCAAACACACGCCATGGGTGGTTCCTACAATAAAAACAAAACAAAACAAAAAAAACCAGCATATGTTCATTTTAGGTTTTCAGGCTGTAACATTTACATAAAAACAATTTATGCAAAACAAAAAAGTGCCGTCATTTTCAAGGAGGGAAACTAAATGCTATTTCTATTTGTAAATGTGCAAATCTACAGTCAGCACTCAATCATGGAAAAACACATTACAGCAGTGATTATGTAGTAATCATTAAGTAATTATGTAGTAGCGATACATTTCAGAATAAAAAAGGGTCCATACAAAAATCTGAAGAATCAAGATAAAGAAAACTGGATTATGAAAGAGTCCATCTTCTAAAAGAGAAGAGCAAAAAAATGCAAGTTTTCAGGAGCAAAGACAAGCTTCATTTGACCACAGAATGAAACACAAGCAAGGAGGGACAGAAAGAGGAATGTTACAGAAGACGAAGTTGGTAAACAGCTTAAAAATGGAAGTGCCAGAAATGCCCAGGGTAGAAAATGTTGAAAAAAAAAAGGATAAAGTTTATTTTTAGGTTCCAAAACTAAGTGTTGGCTCTCACAAAGGAGCACTTACAGGTATCAGAGTAGTCATTTAGAACAGACCACTCACCTAAAGCTTATGATCCAGTACTCAGATTAAACATAGACGACTTTATTTTTTGTTCTGGGATCTATCAGTATCTTTATCTCTGTAGCTGCAGAGGGTTTAAACTGGTGACATGCAGCATCAGAGCAGGCAAACCCCCCCCAGACTCACTTGTACTCCGAGGGAGCCGGGGTGTCCAAGCCCTTCCTGAAGGTGCCTTCTATCTCTGCTGCCAGAGAGTCCATGGGCAGGACGGAGGCCAGCGCCGTGTAGCGCTGCACCGTGCTGTTGGGCAGACTTTTATTCCGCAGGTTTTTAATGTCCTCCCTGGCCTCACAGAGCATGTCCTCACACTGAGAGTACTTGTCCTGCAGGTCCTTGAGCTGTAGACAGGAGACACATACCTGTCAAACTCTAATTCAACAATTCACTGGACTCTCAGTTTCTGTCAGAGATATGTGACGTGTCTTGCCTCAGATTTAAGTTTGACGTGGCCCTCACGGGAGGCACTCAGGTGCTGATTCAGTTCCTCATTCTCATGGGTCAGCTAGTGGACAAAAAAAAGAAGTCACTGAGTTTTCATTTTATTTAATATTTCTGTTAACATTTAATCATAAAAATGCATCACAAATTTCAGATCTATTTCCATTCTGAGTAATTCACTCATTTTGGTTTGGTTTTAATTTAGCTTTTAGTGTTAGTTTTTCAGCAATTCAGCAATTATGAGGACATTCTGGATTTATAAACTGAATAAATGTAAGATGAAATATTTCATTCTACAAATACAAAGGTCCCATATTGTGCAAAAAAATTTCCTTTCCCTTATCATATAGCATTATCATTTGGGTAAATGAATATAAAGTTGATTTTGCCTGCAGTTCTAATTGATTTTTAATTCAATTTAGTTTCCATGATTTGAAAACTGATTTTTTTCCAGTTAAAATTACTTTTTAACACTTATGTTTGCTTTGTTGTATTCATTCACTATAATAAGTGTATAATGTCTTCTTTTTGAGTGCGTCTTGGCTGGACATTGTGCATTGTGTGTTTACCCCTTTGCAGCGAGCCTGCAGGTCGACTATCTGAGCAAGCAGCATGCTGATCTCCTCCTGCTGTCGGAGGGAGTCCTCTACTTTCCGTGCTAGCTCCTCTGACAGGTCGACAACCTGTTTATTCACGGACGCTGAAAGACACAAGGTGTATAAATGCACCTGTTACAGAGCATCTGTAAAACAACAACAACAAAACAAAAAGACAACTGCAGCTGCCAGTAGGACTTACACAGTTCCTCCACACACACCATCATCAGCTCCTGCTCCTGCTCCTCATAGTTTGTTGTCTCAGAGGTCAGCTCACTCGCCTAAATGATCAGCATTTTGTAGACAAAGATTACATCTAAGATCCTTACTTTTCTGGTATTAACATATGTCAAGACACTGCATCTAATTTAAGTGAATGCCAGGAAGGATGCATAATTTCATTCTTTGAGTACAGCGTTGCATACCTCTAATCGCAGTTTGCGGTTCTCCTCCTCTAAACCTTTCAGTTTCTTCTGCAGGAAGTCATAGTGGACGAAGTTGCTGAGAGAACTGCATGATTCATTCCTTTTTATTCTGAAAAAAACATATTTGCCCACACCTTTACATTTATCCAACTTATGGAATACAAATGCTAGAAATTATTAAAACTGTTATTGTGAAAAACATTTAGTTGAATCTGTAAAACTTAAGTTTAATCCTTTTAAATATTTTGGTGCTACACTGAATCTAAAACATGAACTGCAGCTTTTAATTAAACATTTCTCGATGTGTTTAGAGACAAAATGAGGAGTATTTTAAGGTCAAATGTGGAGTTTTATACCCAACCACAAAGCCACTATCTGCTGTAAAACAAGCTGCTGCCAATGCTGGAGGTATTTCTGGAACAACACACTTCATCATTCTCCAGACTGTGTGCATGAATGTTGGACTTACGGCGAGTGTGCTTCAGCGTTCTCTATCTCTTCAGTGCTTGCATAGAACTGAAGAAGGTCGTCTCGCATAGAAAGTTCATGACGCAGTTGAGCAATCTAGGAAAAAAAAAAAGAAAAACATAATGATTTCAGTTCAACAGCTACAGTTACACCACGTTGGATTTATGCCATGGATGCGACACATGGGTTTTGTTGGTTTGTACCTCCTCCTTTGCAATTTCAAGCTGTTCATCCAACATTTCATTTCTTGCTGTTAGTTCTTGGTTCTGTTTCAGGAGGGATTGACCGATTCGTGCCGCTAACTCCAGGTCACGTTCTTTCTGAAAAGTAATGAATAAAAAAAATTATTTTCCTCAACAATGCGTAACAAAGTCACACATTTGCATTGTTTATATCGTCTTGTATGTATTATATTTCATTTCTGTCATGGATTTTGCTTTCTTTAATTCATTACCTAGAGCTGCACAATTGATCGAATCAAGACGTCTGTGCAATTTCCATAACTGTAAAAGGTATGACTGAAAAATTTCTAAAATCCAGTGTGTATCTTGATCAAACTCAAATGTAAAAGTGATATATTCAGTAACAATGACCATAGAATCAGATTGTGTAAAAATACACAATAAAAGTTGCGACACTTTGAGGCTTTTGTGGTTTCTTTTTACTAATCTAATTAAATTTGCACATTTCGGTCTAAAAAATAAACATCTCAAAGTGATCAGTAATTGTACATTTTGTTTTATAAGTAAACAAATTGACACAAATTGCAAATTACAATACTCATTCATTATCTGAACCTGCTTTATAGGTTGGTGGAGCCTATCCCAGCTACTTATGGGCGAAGGCAGGGTACATTCTGGACAAGTCGGCAAATTGCAATAATATTCCTTATAACTGCAATATGACCTTTCACCAAATCACACACACTCTTATTTAAAAGTGTATATTTCTGTTATGTATGTAGCTGAGTATGTAAAACTCAACAAGGCACATGGTCAGTAAATTAACAATGGCTAAAACCTCTTTGTGCCACAAATCAAATGCATGCTTTTCCTGATCTGTGCCGCCCCCACTCCCTCCAAGTAACAAATAAAGTAAAATAAAACATTTCTATTAAAATTCTGAAAGGTAGAAAACAATAAAAGTCAAGAAATCATGTTTACAGTGATGTTTTTACGTGGTTTAGTTTCCTCTGACGGCAGTGAGTGAACTGAGTTGAGAGGGTGACAAACAGTGACGGCAGATAACTTTAATCCCCCGTAATCCCGTTCATCTGCTGTGTGTCTCGCTCTTACCTCCTCCAGCAGGTGGGTGACAGCCTTAATGTCATGATACGTCTTGGTGACCTGGCCCACTCTGTCTGAGCACAACACTGAGGGAGGAGGGAGAGCAGGATTTAATGAATGGAATCAGAGGTGGAGCACACAGCGTACTGTAACAACACAACATGGAAAGAAACATATAAATAATGAGATAGGGCCACTTGTAAACAATGAGAAGCTGATGGAGGAGAGATCCACCTCCTATCCTTTTGTTCTCCACCCAGCCACTGAACAAACCTGCATTAGATCAATAAATAAAAGATCTTTTTTGTATAAAATGTTTTTTATGTACAGTAATTGTGTCAGCTAACAGTGGTGGTTTTACAGTTAACTGCACTTTGTAAAACATCGCCTTTGTTTTTATTGATAACAGTTTCCGTTACCTTTTAGTGTCCGAGCCGCTCTGATGGAAAAGGGATTATGGATTATAAATATTTTCTATGTGGATTATTTTTCATAGATTGCATAATGTTGATCTAAAAACATAAGCTGTCTCCATTACATGTTCTCATTGCAGATTATATATCAAGAACCTGTCACTAGCAACAGATGCAAACTTTAAATTAGATCTGCACAATACATCACTTGAGCATCAGCATCATGATGTACGTGTGCGCAAAAGTCACACTGCAGGTCCTGCAATGTCGGAGGCAAATGAACTCAGTGTGTTCTCATCTAATTTTAAGGGTACTTGACACACACTGTACGCAGCCATCCACCAATCACAATCATTCTTAATCAGTTTACCACGACCCTACACATGGAGTGAGTCGCTGGTAACAACAAGAGAGTTGACGAACTGTGTCATCACAACTGTTTTGGGAGTGCGGACAAGCTGAGGACCAGCTACTAATTAACTGAAATTGAGTTCCAAATTCTATACATAATCATGTTTTCCCCTGGCTTAATTTTTTCTTCTCGCCTGGTCATGAGGTCTTAGTACACAA